>CM042424.1:5695604-5815604 GCA_023634145.1 Thymallus thymallus | reverse complement strand
TTATCCAGAGGGACTTACAGGAAAAATGTGGGTAAAGTGCCTTGCTCAAAGGCATATCAACAGATATTTCACCATGTCGGCTTAGGGATTCAAACCAGCAACCTTTCAGTTACTGGCCCAGCGCTCTTAACCACTAGGCTACCTGCCACCCTTTGCTTATGCTACAATTACTATCACTAACTGGCGTAGATTCTGAAAGTAACAACCGATCTCTCTCGCTCTCTCTCTCCTGTCTCTCTCGCTCTCTCCTCTCTCTCTCCTCTCTCCCCTTCCTCTCTCACCCTTTCTCTCTCTCTCTCTCCCTCTATCCTCTCACTCTCTCCCTCACTCTCCTCCCTCTCTCTTTCTCTCCTCTCTGTCTCCCTCTCTCTCACCCTCTCTCTCATCTCTCTCTCTCCTCTCTCTCTCTCCTCTCTCTGTCTCTCTCACCCTCTCTCGCTCCTCTCTCCCTCTCTCTCCTCCCTCCCTCTCTCTCCTCACTCGCTCTCATCTCTCTCTCCTCTCTCCCTCTCTGTCCTCCCTCTGTCACTCTCACCCTCTTTCTCTCTCTCTCCTCCCTCTGTCTCTCTCACCCTCTCTCTCTCTCCTCCCTCCCTCTCTCTCTCTCTCTCTCTTTCTCTCTCTCTCTCTCTCTCTCTCTCTCTCTCTCCTCCCTCTCTCTCACCCTCTCTCACTCTCTCCCTCTCTCTCCTCTCCTCCCTTTCTCTCTCTCTCCTCCTGTCCCAGCTTTCATCATTTGACTATGTATTTATTACCTGTAATCGGCTCTTGCCTTAATAGTGGTGTGCCCCCTTAAACGCTCCTCCAGTTAGAGAGAGAGAGAGAGAGAGCGAGAGAGAGCGAGAGCGAGAGCGAGAGCAAAGTTTCACATTTTCTTGTGAAGTCAATGGACTTTGATGTATACTGATAAATAAAGCTCCAAAGCTGGGTTTGAGTCATTGTTTTGGTTCAGACATGGTTCACACATTTAGCAGTTATGGTAAGTTGATAAGGGCTCTAAGTACACTTTTATGCCTTGTCTGTTAAATTTTTCCATTTGTAATGAAAACATAAGTGGACCAAGGTTCAGTTCAAAGCCCGTTCTAAGAGCTGGCTCTAAGATAGAAGTCAGAGTGTTTTTACTTCTGAGAGTTGGACCATCAGATTGCCCCGACGATGAATATCATGGCGCAAGGCCTGTAAATTATTAACCCTGCGTTACATTTGAAGAATGCTTGCGAGGCGTGAGATTTAAAAGAAGTTAATGTTTCACTATCAAGCCATTTCATCCAATCTTCATAACAGATCTGTGTGTCGGCGAGGGCATTAGTTTCGCCCGTTATGCCATTTCTGTAAAATATGACAGTTTCTTTTTTTATTTTATTTTTTTCATCAGGAAAGAAGTCATGGCTAGTCCTCTCCAAAGGGGAGAAGTGTCTTCTTCTGAGTCTGACTGGTCATTGGTTCTAAGTGTCTTCTTCTGAGTCTGACTGGTCATTGGTTCTAAGTGGCTTGTGCATTTTTCATGTTCCACAACTAGGTTTGTCTCTCTATTAGGGAGGTTGAAGTGGTATAGGAGCAGTGAGTGGTTGAAGTGGGTGTTGAAATATTAATCTCTGATTGCAACATTCTGTACCGTAATGTATGGTAATGTTTATTAAGAAATGTCGATGAAGGTGGTCCGCTGTTTTCTACATAATATCATGGAAGCTAATCGAAGGCTTGAATTAGAATTGCATTTAGCTTCAAGTCACTTCCAGAACATAAAATATAGTTTACTCAGTTTATTCTCCACTTGTATACCAACTGCCACCTTCATTTCTTTATTGTTAATTAAGTGAGAATCAGTGAGATACAAGTAAAGCATGATACTCATATAAATGTATAAGTATTCTTTAAAGGGTAGGTATCATAAATGTAACCATATGTAACATGGATTTGCGTTAGTAAATGCATCAAAAGTCCCAGTGCAACGTTACACCTCACCTTTAAATTGTTTTAGTTATATTACATAAAACCAATCACAATTCCGAAGTCATGTCGGAAAATATTTTTTCCGCTGTTTAATTAAGTAATATTACATGGAAAACCCGGCAAGCCAGCCTATTCCCTATATTGTAAACTCCAACAGAAATAACTTCAAATGTATAACCAAATCGTTTGCGCTCGACTGGCTTCAATTACATTTTCAGCAACTTACAAGTAAATACTTTATGCAAGGTTTCTCTAACAATTAAAATACATTTCTTAAAAATGGAAGGCAGGCAGTAGGAGGCAAGATCAGGTGGGACCATTCTAGCCCATGAGAGGGCAGATACGTACGTGAACAACAGGCGCAACTCCGATATAAAGTGTTTTTTCTCAAAGTTGCAGGGATGTAGATTCTCCATATGACGTTGAGAAATAGTGCATTGTGGGTCATTTAGAAGATATCTGGAAATAAGTTCACAAATATGTAATAACCCAAAACAGAACTATGTTTGTAGTTATAAGGTAACCAGTTCAAGTCTTCTGCAAGTCTTTTACCACACTGTGTTTTTACTGTGGTGAGTAAAAACTCATGCTTCCTACTCTTTAATGTGCTTCATACTATTTCTAAAGCAGACTCGGCATGCACCTTACCTATAGATAATCCCTCTGGTCTTTGCGTCCATGTTCCTGCTCCTTCCAATTCCTCCACTCTGAATTTATACCGCCACCCTCCATTTTACAGCTTATTAACCTTTATGTTAAAATATCTGGAGCATAAAGCCAGCATAAAATATTTACATATGCACAAACCACCATGAAAAATGAGGAAACCTAAAGTTGTATTAACCTGTAGTAATATATGTAATGTCTACTCACGGCCAACCCAACACACATTTTTTGGGGGGGAATATAAATGTCTTATTTTTGCACATTAATTAATTCTAGCTGCATACTAATATATGGTAAGGATGGCTCTTAAGTAGATGCATTAATTAACCATTTTAATATAACATTAGGTTTCTTTTAAACTGGCTTTAATCATTGAATTACTGTTTAATTCAAGGTGGGGAAAGGAGAAGATTTTGCCTCGAGAAATAAACCGTTGCGACAAATTATATCTTTAATTACAGAACCCCAACACAGTGTGTTATTGTGACGTACAAAAAGACTTCTGCATACACTACCATTCCATTAGTGTATAAAAAGCACAACTCACTTGATTGGGGCGGCAGGTAGCCCAGTGGTTAGAGTGTTGGGCCTGTAACTGAAAGGTTGCTGGATTGAATCCCCGAGCTGACAAGGTACAAATCTGTCGTTCTGCCCCTGAACAAGGCAGTTAACCCACTGTTCCTAGGCCGTCATTGAAAATAAGAATTTGTTCTTAACTGACTTGCCTAGTAAAAAAAAAAAAATTGTCAGTGTGTCTTCCCTGGTTAAATAGAGGATAACATAAATAATAATGTCTGTTTAGTCCCATTGACCGTGTCCATGTTAGGTACGTTTTGATCTACAACACTCAACCCTCTAATGGGGCTAAGTGACTTTACATTATTCAGACATTTTCAGGGCAAGGCTTGTATAACCCTCTCTCTCCGCTGCACCTGGCAATCCATCCCCTTAACAGATCGATCCCTGGATCTGCTCAGTATTAAAAGTTACACCTTTAGTCTCTCACATATCCACATCATCTCAATCCACAAAATCTCAAGGGTTCATTCTCAAATGTGTGTTTTTATCAATTAGTTATTGTCATGTTATGGATCTTGAACGCTATGCATCTGTGGCTCTTGTAGTTGTAAACGTCCCTCTTATCTATGTAAACAGATACACTGAAGCACTCATTGTCCCTTGGTCTATACAGACTATTCTGACTACCATTGATTCCTAGAGGGTTGTTCCATGTCTTTGATTTGTCCTGTTGAGCATGCAGCAAAAAATTTGTGTTTAACGCTGGGTACCTGGTCCTGGAGGCTGGCTCCTGCCTGTCACCCACTCAGGCCCTGGTAAAACAGAGTTGAAAGCTCCCCATTTGACCACAGCGTGTGCTGGGCTCCCATCATTAGCAGCACATATGGCCCCTGGTCTTCTGAATCTCTGTGAGCGTTGTGGAGTGCAGGACTCTGGGTATTAATGTTAATATCACCATGCTGTAATGTTCCTGTAATCAGCCTGCTCTCACTGGAGCTGGAGATTCGGGTAGAAATGAAAATATCTCTCTAATTTTCTCTCTCTCTCTCTCTCTCTCTCTCTCTCTTCTCTCTCTCTCTCTTTCTTTGTATCTCTCCCTTTCTCTCTCCATGTTACCCCGAACCGGCCGAAGGACAATCTGCCACAGGCGTCCCAATGATGTAGTAAAGGAAGAGAATGGAAAGAGATAGATGAGAAATGAATGGCAGAGGAAAGATATCAGAGTGCCACAGAGCCCGAGAGTCTCCTGAGAAAACTGGAAATTCTGAAAAAGAGACGGGTGAGAAAGAGAGGGAGTGAGGGGAGAGAGAGTTAGGAAAGAGAGACGTGAGATTGAGAGCTGGCAGAGTTGTAGGTGTTAATCTTTGATGCCTCCTGTGAGGTGCCAGTGTTGTGGTGTGGTACATGAGCAGTAACTTACAGACCTAGGGCCAGTGAACAGGCAGGGAGACAGAGAAATATCCCGGGTTATCCATGATTTAAGACGCGTGGGGCCTTCACGACTCTGACAGGCACGGATGCCAGCCAGGGCCTTTCACCTCATTTCATCATAGATCCATGAAGCTGGAATGAGGCCTGGGCAGGCGTCTCTGAGCTGGGTCTCCCGGGGGGCTTTGGAGGTGAATCTGAGGGGGTGTCAGCGGCCATGGAGTAAGGTGTGGGTGTACGGGGGCTGCTCCAGGGTAGGTCAGGAGAACCCTCTATGTCTCGGGGCTGTGTGAAAAGGTCACAGAGCTATACATGCAATCCCACACAGTTGGGTGATATATGTCGTGTGAAATTATGTTATATTGTAAGCTCTGTTGAATTTATTTTCATTGGGCCAATTAAGTACAGTCTGATAACTATAGAATTTCAAGGCCATTGCTCTGTAACCATAGCTTTGGGAAGCAATTCCATACTGGGGATTTTATCCCACTGCCACATCTCAGCTCTATCTCCAGATCTGGGATTTGATTTGATTTGATTCGATCTGTCTGGGGAAATATTCCCCAATCCCAGCCCAGACACCCACCACGTGGCAGACAGGCAGCATGGGTGCTTCTATAATGAGACTACTGCCCATGGGGATATGAGGGGGGGGGGGGGGGGCTAAGGGTGAAAGAGGGGGGTTAGGGGGCGTTAGACGACCTGTCTGTTCACCCCGACCATGCCCTTTGTACAGCGTTAATGATGGTTCTAATATGTTCTTATAACGCCACGCACACAGTGATTCATGGCTTTCATTAGCCCTTGTGCCAGGGTCTCTCTCCTCTCTCCTCTCCTCTCTCTCCTCCTCTCCTTCGTTTACTCCCTCTTTTTATTTTAATGATGGCCTGGAGACAATGGAGGTGGCATGCTTGACCCTTAATCATAGGAGAGTGGAGCGGACACACACACACACACACACACACACACACACACACACACACACACACACACACACACACACACACACACACACACTGGTAGTGGCGGTGTAGGGCGGGCGGGCGATGCTGAGCTACTGGAGAGGAGCTGGGATTTTTTTGGGAGACAGGGGGAGAGAGGAGGAGCGAGTGAAGGAGGAGGGGGAGAGAGGGGGAGAAAGGGAAGGAGGAGATAAGGGAGGAGGGAGAAAGGGAAGGAGGAGATAAGGGAGAAGGGAGAGATGGGGAGAGATGGAAGGAGGAGTGGAGAGAGGGGGAGAGGGGGAGAGAGGGAGAGAGAGGGAAAGAGGAGGGGAGAGAGGGGGAGAGAGGGAAGGAGGAGATAAGGGAGAAGCGAGAGAAAGGGAAGGAGGAGGGGAGAGAGGGGGGAGAGGGGGAGAGAGGGAGAGAGAGGGAAAGAGGAGGGGAGAGAGGGGGAGAGAGGGAAGGAGGAGATAAGGGAGAAGCAAGAGAGAGGGAAGGAGGAGATAAGGGAGAAGGGAGAGATAGGGAGAGAGGGAAGGAGGAGGGGATAGAGGGGGAGAGAGGGGGAGAGAGGGAAGTAGGAGGGGGAGAGAGGGGGAGAGAGGGGGAGAGAGGGAAGGAGGAGATAAGGGAGAAGGGAGAAGGGAGAGAGGGAAGGAGGAGGAGAGAGACGGAGAGAGGGGGAGAGAGGGAAGGAGGAGGGGGAGAGGGGGAGAGAGGGAAGAAGGAGGGGGAGAGAGGGGGAGAGAGGGAAGGAGGAGGGGGAGAGAGGGGGAGAGAGGGAAGGAGGAGGGGAGAGAGTGAGAGAGGGGGAGAGAGGGAAGGAGAGATAAGGGAGAAGTGAGGAGGGAGAGAGGGAAGGAGGATGGGAGAGAGGGGGAGAGAGGGAAGGAGGAGGGAATCTGGGGTGTCCATCTGATATCTCTTCATAATCCTCTACTCCCTGGAGTTTGTTAAGCAAGAGAGACCCATTCCCTAGAGGGGCTGTATATAGAGGCTAATTCAATAGAGGTTATGCCTCTCACGTGCACAGGCACACCCACGCAGGCATTCACACGCACGCACGCACGCACACACACTCACACACAGATATGCACAAACACACACACACACTCACCCCTCTCATTAGTATCCATTCATTTCAGCAATATGTTCATCTAAGGCAGCTTGGGATGGTGTTAGCACTCTCTGGTGTGTGTGTGTGTGTGTGTGTGTGTGTGTGTGTGTGTGTGTGTGTGTGTGTGTGTGTGTGTGTGTGTGTGTGTGTGTGTGTGTGTGTGTGTGTGTGTGTGTGTACCACCACACTGAGAGCCATCTGTAGTTGGATCATAGTGGCTAGATAAATAAATGACAGGCCCTGCTTGGGCTGCTTTCCTCTAAGAATTACACGTGTTTCCAAGTTGCCTTACAGGTAGAGAGGTGGTGGTGATGGGAGCAGCACTGCGTAGCACAGCTGTAGCCATGTCTCATGTTGTGTTGTTTTATGGCGCCGGGCGCTGCGGATCATTTGAATAATTCACTGTGCGATGTGATCACTTGAAGCACCTCTCGTGTCCCTGTTTAAAAATGCAGCCATGTTAGCTAACCCCCTGGCCCTGCCCATAGGCCACACACACACACACACACAGATATACACACACGTAGGCATGCACACACAGAGACACACACAGACACACACACACACAAACCCCTCTGGTCCAGATGAGCCCCGGTCATAAACGGCAGATGCACCTCTGCCATCCGTCAAGGACCTTTTTCGTCTCTCTCTCTCTCTCTCTACTCTCTCTCTCTTTCTCTCTCTCTCTCTCTTTCCTTTCTCTCCTATCTCTCCTCCTTTTTTGGGCTCCGTTCAACCCTCCAACTTTTTTTTCTTCCTTCCCTGCCGTACGAGAGACAGATTACAGACTAATCCTCTGCAATTTGGTCCGGAGACTTTTCCGCCTTTTGTCCGTGCAGCACGGCGATCAGAACGCCACTCTGCTGTGCTCCCATTAGCTGGAGATCAGGAGGTTAAACCGACCCCATGATTGAGGAGTAGTGGGCGACTGGATGCTGGGCTGGAGGCAGCCATGTTTGGAAAAATAATGAGACGGCCCTTGAATAAACAGAGAGTCTGTGGAGAGTTGACTTCTCTGTGCGGGAGTGTTTAAGGGTGAGGGTTCCTGGAAAGAGGGAGGGAGGAAGGAGAAGGAAGGGAAGAAAAAGTCCATGCTGTTTAGACTGGGAGATTTCTTCAATATTGCTTGGATATGTCCACCTTGTTGTTAAGGCTTCATGTCAAAGTATCACTATTGAGCTGTAACCACCGCCAAGTGGTCAAATACCATCACAATCAAAGCAGTCTCCCAGTGTCATGCTGCCACAACACAGTTTATCAATCACGTGCTTTTTTATGCATTACCATCTCCTCCATTCCAGACCTGTCAACCTTCCTTACACTCACAGGGCCACAGAGGGACGTGAAGGGCCTCCTCTCTTCTCCTCTTACACCCATTGATCATCTGAGTCTGATGGCATGTTACATTAAAAGGCCAGGCTATCGTCCATCTGCCCCCATATCTCCCCATGAATAGTAACTCTCACGGGGGGAGAGTGCAATAATCTAGTCCCAGGCTTCAGGCTCCAGGGAGGCCTTCCCAATGGATTATGGGTCATCAGGCCCAGTAATGAAAGGAGCCGTCCTATATATGAGGATTACCCAGAATCCCAAGTACCTCTCCCTCATAGAGAATGATAGAAGCCTCTAGTGGCCAAAAGGCTGTCAACATGGGAAGCGCCATTGAGGGCTTCCACCATTTGAATGTAGTCAACTGGGTTGAACTTACAACTTTATTGGCTGATCCCTCCTGATGACCCTGTAGGAGTCGTGTCCAACCGGGTCATCAGGAGGAATCAGCCAACCGTGAAGAAGAAAATGAACTACTTCAAAATGGAGATTGCCTCAATGGCGCTACCCGTGTGCTCACAGACGCAGCTATGTTGGAACTACTGTATATAGGCATGCTTTCTCTATCATTCTCTATGCTCTCCCTCTCCCAAACAGGAAACCAAACCTGCTAAAGCCCATCACTAGTGTGCATGTTTCCTTTTTTCACAAACAGGAAAGACCACCAGAGACTTACAGTAATTTGTTTTCATGAAAACAGTAACTTCTTCACCGCAACAATCAAACATAACCACCATCTCCCCTCTAACTTCATACAGGAAGAGCTTTGATATAGCGGCAGTTAGTTTGTTACCTCAGCACTGAGTTCAAAGCACTGCAGTCCTAATGAACAACCCTTGTACACAAAGTTAAACTTATGGTAATGTTACCTCTCTCTCTCTCTCTCCAGATGCTAGCTAGCGCTGAAAGATACAGTCTCAAGTAGAGCTAGCCCCCAAGCCACACACACACATGGTTTCCAATAAGCATTTAGATAAACCTTTGTACCTCTGCTTGCCTATAGGGCCCACCATCAGGTTTTTGCAGAGCCTCACACACACACTCACACACACACTGCAAATCAATAAAGACTGCTAGCACCATGCGCTAATGAAGTTTCACCAAAGCTTTTTTTAATTAAGTTCCATTTGTATTTAGAAGTAACATGGAGGGAAATGAATGAGCTTTATCCCATTTCTTATTTTGTATGTACATTTGAACATAAAGCGGGGCTGGCTGCTGTAATGTTGCGTCAACTGTGTGGTTACGTTTCTCTGAGTTCGCTAATTGAACATTATCTAGTGTTGCCTCATGTCTGAGGAGTTAAAGGCTGATGTGTGTGTTTATGTGTGTGTATAATGTGCGTCTGGAGGCTGTTCATGTGTTTTCAAAGACCGACGACAATGTTTGGAATAATTTTTGTATGTTTCACATTTCATAATCATCTCATAGAGAGTAGTGTATTTTGTTATGTATTTTAATTAGTTTAGAATTTAAAACGTTCAACATAAATACAACCATTCTGTAATATATAAAATGTGTTCTTTTTATTATACTGCCATAATACTGTATATGTCAGGTACACAGGAGGTTGGTGGCACCTTAATTAGGGAGGACGAGCTCCTGGTAATGGCTGGAGTGGAATCAGTGGAATGGTATCACATACATCAAACACATGGTTTGATACCATTCCATTCGCTCCGTTCAAGCCATTATTATGAGCTGTCCTCCCCTCAGCAGCCTCCACTGGTCAGGTATCTTTGACGTATTGTGCCGTCACCCTGCTGCACCATGAGCTCGCTCCATGCTGCACCATGAGCTCCCTCCATGCTGCACCATGAGCTCCCTCCATGCTGCACCATGAGCTCCCTCCATGCTGCACCATGAGCTCGCTCCATGCTGCACCATGAGCTCCCTCCATGCTGCACCATGAGCTCCCTCCATGCTGCACCATGCCAGTTTAGGTTATGATGACTGTTTCCAGCTATACCACAGCTGGGAATGCCTCCGAGGCAACACACAGCTATTCTTCACAAGTTAAGTGTTTCTCTGTCTTTATCCACACCTCTCTATCTCTCTCTCCCTCTCTCTCTCTCTCTACCTCCCTCTCTCTCTCTCCCCCTCTCTCTCTCTATCTCCCCCTCTCTCTCTTCCTCCCCCTCCCTCCCTCTCTCTCTACCTCCCCTCCCTCTCTCTCTCTACCTCCCCTCTCTCTCTCTCTCTCTCTCTCTCTCTCTCTCCCTACCTCCCTCTCTCTGTCTACCTCCCCCTCTCTCTCTCTCTCTCTACCTCCCCTCCCTCCCTCTCTCTACCTCTCCCTCCCTCCCTCTCTCTCTACCTCCCCCTCCTCCTAACTCTACCTCTCCCTCCCTCTCTCTCTCTCTCTCTCTACCTCCCTCTCTCTCTCTACCTCCCCTTCTCTCTCTCTACCTCCCCCTCCCTCTCTCTCTACCTCTCTCTCTCTCTCTCTCTCTCTCTCTCTCTACCTCTCCCTCCCTCTCTCTCTCTACCTCCCCCTCCCTCTCTCTCTCTACCTCCCTCCCCCCCTCCCCTTCCCTCTCCCTCTCTCTCTCTCTCTCCCTCTCTCCCTCTCTCTCCCTCCCTCTCTCTCTCTCCCTCTCTCTCTCTCTCTCTCTCTCTCTACCTCTCCCTCCCTCTCTCTCTCTACCTCCCCCTCCCTCTCTCTACCTCTCCCTCCCTCTCTCTCTCTCTCTCTCTCTCTCTACCTCTCCCTCCCTCCCTCTCTCTACCTCTCCCTCCCTCCCGCTCTCTCTCTACCTCTCCCTCCCTCTCTCTTTCTACCTCTCCCCCTCTCTACCTCCCTCCCCCTCCCTCTCTCTCTCTCTACCTCCCTCCCTCCCCCTCTCTCTACCTCCCCCTCCCTCTCTCTCTCTCTCTCTCTCTACCTCCCTCCCTCCCCCTCTCTCTACCTCCACTCCCCTCCCTCTCTCTCTCTCTCTCTCTACCTCCCTCTCTCTCTCTCTCTCTCTCTCTCTCCTCTCTCTCTCTCTCTCTCTCTCTCTACCTCTCCCTCCCTCCCTCTCTCTACCTCTCCCTCCCTCCCTCTCTCAACCTCTCCCTCCCTCTCTCTACCTCTCCCTCCCTCCCGCTCCCTCCCTCCCTCCCTCCCTCCCTCTCTCTACCTCTCCCTCCCTCTCTCTACCTCTCCCTCCCTCCCTCCCTCCCGCTCCCTCCCTCCCTCCCTCTCTCTACCTCTCCCTCCCTCCCTCCCGCTCCCTCCCTCCCTCCCTCTCTCTACCTCTCCCACTCTCTCTCTACCTCTCTATGATCCACTGTATATTTTAATCTCTCTGCTGCAGCAGGTAAACACCAGAAAATAAACCCTCTTTAATCCATGTTTACCTTGTTGCTGTTCTTCCTCTCTATCAGACACACATAACAATACAGTCTTGTGTCTATTTGTCAGAAGGCAAAATTACAACAGAAAAGAAGGCATGTGTTTGTTTTTAACCCAAACTATTTAACATCAGAGTGAACCGTGGACATGGCCTCCAGATCTGCCTTTCTTTTGTTCTTTCGTTCTTTATGATATCGTTCAGATTAACAGCCAACGGCAGTTTTTCTAAGGTATGTTGTAGACCCTCTTCTCATTCTAATACAGTCTTTGATATGGGGGAATCCCTCCAGGATCAGGTAAAACATGAAAGAGTTAACTCACATACAAACAGCTCTGATTTACCTAAGGAGCATTTTGCGTTTGTATGTTGGCTCTCAGTTTTTGGGGTTTTTCCCGCCACTTCTGGGAAAGGAAGGTGTGTTTGACTTGTTTTTGGTTCTGAAATGATATTACAGAATATTCCCAGTGTGTTGGTTGATTGTATATCGCCATTTCCTTTTCCTGGGCGCCACCACCACCCCCAACTCCCATCAGAAGTCTCAACAGAGAAGATGAACATAGTCTCAAAACGACTAACGTACGAGCAAATGGCCTCTCGCACAACTCCCTCGGAAACCAGAGCGATCGGGAAACTAAAGTAGAACAACCGCTCCGTTCCGTAAGGTACCCCCAATGCGACATCACAGACCGTGACAGGAAGAGCTACATTTGCCTGTACACAATGTGCGACAAGTCTATTAAGTTGTAACAACAACAACGTTGCACTACCTGGTCCCCTTTTAATCGTCCCACGCTAACGTTATTAAAAGCTAACCTACCTACTGCTAGTTTTTCTGCAAAGTAATTGCTAAGACCGGTCTCCCGTGCCCATTTGGGTGGTGCGTGGGAATACTGGTGCAGATCTTTTTGTGAGAAATTCCCCCCCTCTCGCACCCCTTCCAGCTAAGTGTGCCACGCTTACAGCCGCAGCTGCAGTAGGAAGGGACTCAGCCTGCAGCAACACTAAAATGTGCATCAGAGAAAAACAGTTGTTTACTTTGTTTGAACTGCAGTGTCTCACCCCGGGGAGACGGTTCGCTTGAAGTTTCACGTCTTTCGCTTTCTCGACTTGCGACAACGACACGGATGAATAACAATGTCATTTTCCCCCTCCTCTTCTTTCTCCCTCTCCCTCTTCTTCTCTCACTCAATCTTTTCTTTTACCAACACCCCCCCACCCACCCCCCCTTCCCCACCCCCCCACATCCCTCTCTCCTCTCCTTCCGAATTATTCATTGGGTCCGTTAAAGTTTCAGCATGCAGTAAATTGATGGTGACACACAAACCACATTATGTTAGTTTTTTTTAAGTCAACCAACAGCAGCAGTAGCAGCTCATCTCTCTTTAATTGTGGTGACAGTTGGAGACGTCAGACACACAGATGCAGGAGACAAGGAGAGAAAAGAGTGATGGAGAGAGTGGAGGTAGAGGAGGGGAGGAGGGCAAGGAACGAGGGGAGAGAGAGAGTGGGGGACGAAAGGGATGATGGAAAGAGAGAGAGTGGAGGAGTGCATTGTGTAAATAAGTTAAAGTGATCCTAGGTGACCTAGGTTGGCCTTTTGTTTATCCCCTAGTAGTGTAGGCCACTAAAGACGAGCTAGTGTGGAGGAACAGAGAGGTACAAGCCCCGTGCCAGGTCTCTGCACCCTACCTTAACGAAGAGCATTAACTTAACTTTACTTCACTGAAATCTGTTCATAGGTTGAAACATCTTGGAGTTCCAGATGCATTGTAACTTTCCCTGCGCCCAGTGACCTATACCACCTGATAAATCAAGATAAACCTCTAATGCAGGGGTGTCAAATATCCAGCCTGTGAGCCGTTCCAATGTGGTCTGCGGGCGGCTTGAGTAAAAAAATAAAAAATATATATTATTTTTGGGAGGGACGAGCTCGATATACTTCAAAATGACTAAAATCGAATCAAAACTGTGTAGAAATAATGGACCTACATTCATGTGTCCTGCTCGCTATGAAAGCTAGACAGTCAGGTGGCATCGGAGATTCGTTTGACACCCCTGCTCTAATGCATTGCAGAAGATCCATCTCAAGACACTCGTTGATAGATGAAGAACACCCATTTCGCTGGATGAAGAAATGGTGAAGTGTAATGTGTACGAATGTGGGATCTCGGGGATGTGTACGAACCACACGCCCCGTCAGTCTACTCTAGGGGGATTGTAGTACTGCGATGCCTCTAGACAAGAGCAACAAATGATTTATTGATTAGTGCTAATGCAAGTGTCGCTCCTGTCATTCCTGCTCAGGCTGAGTTTTAAGTGTCCAAGCCCTCCTTTCTGTCTTAATGAACCTGGTCTATAGGGATACAGGGAGGCTGGAGTGTTATTGCCTGGTCCCAGATCTGTTTTTACCAGGCTAGGAGTGTGTTAGGAGATAGAGGATACTGTAAGATAAAGCCTCAGGACTGTGGCTGGTTTGATGTTACTACACTCTTAGAAAAAAGGGTTCCAAAAGGGTTCTGCGGCTGTCCCCATAGGAGAGCCCTTTTTGGTTCCAGGTAGAACTCGTTTGGGTTCCACGTAGAACCTTATGTGAAAAGGGTTATACTTGGAACCAAAAGGGTTCTAGCTGGACCCAAAATGAGTTCTTCAAAGGGTTCTCCTATGGGGACAGCTGAAGAACCCTTTTAGGTTCTAGATGGCACCTTTTTTTCTAAGAATGTAGCCACCTCATTAAAATTAAAAAACTCAAGGCTTCGAAGGTAAGAAGTATTTATGACACAAATCTTTGTTAGGATGAGGGTACAGGTTATTGTAATCCTCTTTTTCTGGCTTGTTCTGCTTATCTGACGTGCGATAGGGGCACCAGTAAAGTGGCACCTTGCACCTGTGATCAGAAGCAGATGTGTGTGCTGTGCATAGCTTCCTATCTCACCTTTCACTACACACATCAGTGGGACCGTGAGAGCCATTTAAACTAATTATTCTTCTCTGTGGCCACTGAGCACAGTATCATTCTGATCTTATATAACCCGAAGTGATGAAAGAAAAAGTGAAGCATCTGTGTTTTTACCCCAAATCCCCAACTTCTTGATTTGACTCAATGTTTTATAACAGTGTTTTGGGATGAGATAAAATACTGTTAACGTGTCAGAATAAAGACGAATTGTTTACTTCGACTTTTACACGCACACTTTCTCATTTTCCCTCCCGTGATGATGGGGGGATGAAGAGAGAGAGAGAAAAAAGAAGAGAAAAATTGAACATTTTTACCACGACACAGCAAGAGACAAACAGGGCCGGGAGATCAAAGCAGTACAAAATGTTGTGGAGTGTCGAATCGTCGCGGTTACGTACTGGGGACGGGTCCATCTCACCTGGCTGTCACTTCCTGCTCTTTCATCGCCGCGGCAACCCCACTCGAACAGGAAATAAATAAGTCATATTTAATATATATCAGCGCATGTGATCGAGGACAGGAGGGAGAGCCCTGGAACGGAGGACAGGAGTGGAGGAGAGACAGAGCGTCTTGAGCGCCACCAGATTAAGCAAAGTGTTGAGTAGAGTGATTATTTTTGCTTCACTTGAGAAGGTCTTATTTTTCAAAGTGGCACTAAAAGCATGAGAGACTTATGTCACTCCCCGGTATAAGAAACGAGGGATGGAGGCAATAAGAGAGCGGGTGATTTTATGATTTTACTGGAGATGAAAGAGTGATAGAGTAGAGAATGAGAATTTCTCCTTTATTTTATTTCCTGACATTTCAGCCTGTTCGGTTCAGGCTCATTTCCTGCAGTAAGGCAGTGGTGCTGCTATGCTATATTTATAGCACAGAGCCCACAGCCAAAGCTAATGTTATGAGAATCCACTAGTGCCATCCATATTGTTTTACCTCCCCTAGCCTGTGGTGGAGAATAAATAAAGTTAGTGACTGCTGCTGCCTGATACAGTGCTACGGGATAACGTTGTTCCTTGGCAGCCCTCGCTTGAATTTGAAAGCCGGAGAGAGAGAGAGAGCGAGGGGAGGGCTGAGGGGCCCTGTCACTTTGGGTCGGGTAATGTTTGACGAACACATCATGGCGTCATGCTTGACAAGGGGAATGTGGCCGTGGCCTGTACATTAGAGGAGCTAGTCGCTCGCTCCCCGTAGCAGCCAGCAGCTGGGGACAGGTAGTAATGTAGTCCCAGAGAGGATGAGTCTCTCTCTCTTTCTCTCTTTCTCTTTTTATTTCTCTCGCTCTCTCACTCTCCCTCCTCATCTGCTTAAAACGATGTACTTGTCTACAGGCACAAAGAGACCCCCCTCTCCCTCCAGGCCTCTATCCCTCAACAGAAATGACTTTAGGCAGAGGAAATAATCTATTTACAATGTGTGCTTTATAACATCTCCTTGACAACGCAGACAGTGGATTAGAGACATTTTATGATTAATCTTTCATAACCATCTACTTCTCCTTCTGCGGGCTGAGAGTCCTGCCCGGCGAAACGAACGGCATGCACCAAGTGTCTGTTCGGATGTCATCACAGAGCGAGAGAGAGAGAGAGAGAGAGAGAGGAGCAGTGGGTCCTTCGTAAAAACAAAAAAAAGAGGAAGAGTGACAGAAGATCGTCGGAGTGGTGCATTAAAATGTATCCGCGAGTCAGCGGCTGCCATGATAGCTGGCATAAACTTCTCTTTGAAAGGCTCTCTCTCTCTCTCTCTCTCTCTCGTCACTTCACTTGTCCTCAGCCATTCTCTGCTTCCCTCAGTACCAAGACAACCAAGACAACTACCATCTCTGTCCTCATCAATTCTTCACCGCTATTTTGATGTTGATTTCCATAATTTGCATAACCGCTCTCTCTCTCTCTCGTCTGTTATTTTTTTCCACCTCTCCTCTTTTGGAGCTTCCTTTGCCCTTTCCTTAACTGTAAAAACGCTACTCTAAAATGAATGCAAAAGAAATGTATAAATATCTAAAGTTGGCATGATGTTGTTGTACATTATTCTCTTTGAAAAGCCGTTTTGTTCTTACTTTAAGGGCACTCAGACAGATCAGAGAAGGCTAGCATACACAAACACACTCTCATCTCTGTCTCCTCCAGCCTAGCCATCGCTCCCAGCTGTCTGTGTGTCTGTCCGTCTGTCCGTCTGTCTGTCTGTATGTGTGTGTCTGTCCGTCTGTCTGCACCACGGTGGAACACGGCGAGAATCAGGTGACCCGTGCAGAACACTACCTTTCTGAGAATGAGAGGAACGGCGTTCCCTTCTATGTGTTTCTTTAAAATGTTTCCATGTCAGTGAAGCGTTACCTTTACAGCTTGTTTTCAGCTGGTTCCGTTCTCCTCTCATCTACGCTACTCACTAATCAAGACCAGCTGTTGAAAGGAACTTTGCACTACACCAATACAAACAAATGTGTTCTTGAACGGGGACGTTTCCCCGTACGGTAACGAGCTGAACAGGTAAATCCACAGTGACAACAAAAACTTTCATTGAGTTCGGTGATAAAGCCCTCGTATAAAAAATTATATAAGTTCCGACTCAGAAAGCATGTAAGACAAATTTGCCTTAAATTTCACGTTTCTCATACTATCTGATCACTGAAAGACTGAAGGGTGCTGATGCCTCTCAGTAAAAGCCTGCTGAATAAACCATTTCTAGGCCTGTGCATGTTTTACCTCAGTTCTGAAGTGTTGGCAACACGGAGGGGGTTTTCTCTCTTAGTCTTTTTATTCCTTTTGTTTCTACTCCTCTCTCCCATTATCCATTAGAAAGAGGAGAAGAGGGAGAGACTCCAGAAGAGAGAGAGAAAGAGTCCATGCAAATGCAGCATGAAAAAATATAAAAAATGTATCCCAGTTCCATTTAAATTGAAGGTACGCATCACTCTCCATAAGCAGGGGCTGTCTCTTTAAATCAGATGAACTGTCACTTCCCTGACTGTCTGTTTACAAAATAGGAGGCTGAAAATTAGACCTGGTCCCCGTGGACAACCTCCTTGTATAAATCTAAATAATAAATAAATATTAGATAAATAATTTCTGAAGTTTTAATAATTTAAGAAGTCAAAGAATTCCCTCATACTTTAGAAAGAAACTGGAGGATAAAAGTCCAAAGGATAATGCCGTAAGTACAATGGGTGTGGAGAGCTAGACTGGAGAGTGATGTATGTGTCCGGGAAGACAGAGAACATTAAGGTTCAGTAGGCTTTGTTACCCCACTTGTCACCCCATAGAGGCTTGTCATATTGGGGTAAGTTGAGGCTGTATGGTGGGGGAGATGGAAGAAGAGATAATGGACAGATAATGCCCAGGTCTTGAGGGACAGCCAGGAGGAGGATCAGATCAAACTTTAGCCCAGTTATGGGAGGGTCTACCTTGGGGGAACAGGTTAGCTTGCATGGAGGGTGTATGGATGTTGGACCCAGTTTGAGCCTCTGCTAACTGGCTGATCATGGGCACCATGTGGAGAGACAGATATGATTATGAATGGGGAATTATAAAACGCTCACGCCATGTGCCAAAGCTAGATGTAATTAGCCTTAATTGGCTAATTGGGCTAGATTGGAGGATGGCACAAGATAAACGGCCCTGCTCTCTTCAATGTAGAAATTACAGTAGCTTCAAGTCAAGTCTACAGCTATCATGTGGAGTCTTTTTCGCAGGGCTTCTAAGAGTACGTGTGCACATCAGTGGAGGCTGCTGAGGGGAGGACAGCTCATAGTAATGGCTGGAATGTAGTGTAATGGTGTTTAGGAATGGTATCTAACGTGTGACAACCATGTGTTTGATATCATTCCATTCACTCCATTCCAGCCGTAATTATTAGCCGTCCTCCCCTCAGCAGCCTCCATTGGTCCACATGATCTACAGTTAAGTCAGACCCTCGACTGAATGTGGCGAAACATACTGCACTCTTTCTCACACCCACCCATATGACTGTATTGTTACTGCTCCTCCCACATATACAGTAGCTGATGTGCTTCTCTCTGTAGCCAATAACTCAACTATGAAACACCTCGTTAACTCTTATAACAGCCAACACACTGGGCTTATTTACACCTGGGAGATGAAATGTCAGGTCTCCTAACTTCCTTTCTTTCTTTCCTTCCTTCCTTCCTTCCTTCCTTCCTTCCTTCCTTCCTTCCTTCCTTCCTTCCTTCCTTCCTTCCTTCCTTCCTTCCTTCCTTCCTTTCCTTCCTTCCTTCCTTCCTTCCTTCCTTTCTTCCCTCCCTCCCTCCCTCCCTCCCTCCCTCTCTCTCTCTCTCTCTCGCTCTTTCTTTCTTTCTTTCTTTCTTTCTTCCTTTCTTTCTTTCTTTCTTTCTTTCTTCCTTCTCTACCAGTCCATTCCAGTGTGAGACATCTAACTGAGTGAAACAAAATACCAGTGGCTAGTTTCCACTGACTCCCAGTGAGCGCTGCAGAATAGAGAGCTAACTCCTTCCTGGCTAATAACACCATCTAGAATTCACATCGTCCAAATAGGTTAATGTGTTCTTGCCCAGAGGGCCCCATATACCTTAGCAGAGAAACTTTCTTTAGCTCAGGTTCCATTAAGCAAGAACACCAGTGACTATTAGCCGCTTCGGTGTGTATGAGAAGTTGAAATGTGTGTGTGTTTGCGTGTGTGTATATGTATGTGTGTGTGTGTGTGTGTGTTTGCATGTGTGTGTGTGTGTGTGTGTGTGTGTGTGTGTGTGTGTGTGTGTGTGTGTGTGTGTGTGTGTGTGTGTGTGTGTGTGTGTGTGTGTGTGTGTGTGTGTGTGTGTGTGTGTGTGTGTGTGTGTGTGTGTGT
This sequence comes from Thymallus thymallus, assembly GCA_023634145.1. Lineage (NCBI taxonomy): Eukaryota > Metazoa > Chordata > Actinopteri > Salmoniformes > Salmonidae > Thymallus > Thymallus thymallus. Next base: position 5,796,536 of record CM042424.1, on the reverse strand, counting down.
GTGTGTGTGTGTGTGTGTTGTTACTACCTGGAGGGATCCTGTCCCTGGTTTTAAATGTTCTGAGAGAACAAAGTCTCGGCCCCTGACAGGTTGTTAAAGACAGTGCTGTGTTGAGGTCACTCCCTAGGTGACGTGCATTACGCACATTCACACTCACATACAGTAGAGTTTGGGCAGTGTCATAGTGTAAATTAAAATGACAAGTGGTGTGTACACTGTGCAGGTGTGTTGGTGTGCAGGTGTGTGGGTGTGGGAGAGCATCACACACCGTGTGAAACATACCCTGTGGAAGTTAACAGAGGCCAATCCTCCTCTATTTGTGAAAACAATATTTGTTTAGACTGCAGATTCCTAAAGTGTCTCTGTTTTTTTTCAGAGCACAGTTCATTAATAAAGGAAGCACACATGAGATTGCAAGGAGCGCACTTGCACCAACACTGCAAGCAGAGCAGAACATAGAAATTAAACAGACACTGCTCACACTTCCTTACATACAGCTTAATAAAGTTTCTTCTTCTCTTCATTGAGAAAGAGTGAGGTGGATAGAGAGAGGATATCCCCGTTTGAGAAATGCTGGATGTCCTCTTAGTCCTGTTCTAGTTTGAGAAGTGACTGTTGTTAAATGCAGTTCTCATTCTTTCTCTATCTCTCTTTCTCATCATTTTCCCCTCTTTCTTTCTCTTGATTCTTCCCTTACTTTCCTCTTATTTTCTCTCGTTCTCTCTTTCTCTCGATTTCCTGTTGACATGTTCCTCTTGTGTTCTGCCAGGTGTACTCTGCAGCGCTTCAAATCGTCGACTCACTTCTTCTGTATCTTAACGGTTGAATAAATGCCTTTAAATGCACAGTGGTGCGTTTGAGAGAGATCGATCTTGGTGTATAGTTTGCTTGATGTATAGTTTGTATAGTTTTAGCCGTAGGGATGTTGAGAAAAGCAGAGGGGTGAGTACGCTATAATATATTGCTGCTGTGTCGTATAAAGCCAGAGGCCGTTTCTGTATCATCATTTGAGTGTACCTCTGAGAGAGTAGCCTACCTAAGGGCTTAGCTCACTGCAATACTAGTAATTGTAGTTGACTTTTATGCATTGAATCAGTCAAGTTCTATTGTACATGGGCTACCAATGGATTATGATATAGTTTAAATATAGTTGATATTTAGATGTAAACGACCACGTACGACCACGTACTCCGGATAGTAGCTCATATCCCGCTTAAGGTCTAATTCGGGATAAGTTGTTTACATGCACCTTTGATATCCCGCTCACCAGTATCCCTGTATCCATGAAAAAACATAATATCCCTCATTTAAATTAATATGGGTTAAATAGAATAGTAACTGAAATATGGACACTGACTATAGGCCTATAACCTCTCACTTGCAGTAAAACGAAACAACACATATACATTTTGTCTCGGGAACAGGAATGGAGAAATATGATTTCTTTATTTCAACATCTCTTGAGAAGATGCGAATGCACTTGTAATGTGTTATCTTTGACACTGTTATGCAAGCAGACAGTATTTCAACCACATAAAATATGCATCCAAGACGAACTGAAGTCTTATCAGAAACGCGTTTCATCATTTTTCTCAGATTTTCATTTCCTTAAAACCAATCCGTCAATCTGATGACATTGGACGTTTTGCACAGGACCAATCTTTCCACTGGAGTTATTGCGTTTTCTCCCCGAAACAGACAACTTTACCGGTGTTAACTAGATTATGCATTCATTCTATCCATGTAAGACATTACTCTGGTGAGCACTACTTTGTTTAGTCTTCTGGGGCAACAAGTTATGAAAGAAGAGAAGCTGCGTGTAACTAGTTGACAAACAAATGGCCTACCAAATGTCGGAAATTATAATATGGCACACCAAATGTCGGAAATTATAAACAGAAACTTGTTTAAATTAGGGGTGAACGTAGCCAGTAGGCTATAGGGTCATCCAATGCAGAGGACCAGCAAAATCAATTATTATGCTGGATCGATCAGCGCAGGTAGCCTACTTTTTCAAGTGATTTGTTTGACAATCAGATGAAAACATCACCACAGAACACCCATAAAACCGAGCCTGTGCACATTACAAAAAACAACAGGTAACGGGATAAGCATAGCCCATGCATTTTACCCTGGTTTCTCATAACCTAGATACAAGCTTTTTCGGGTTATTGTAAATGGGATATGATGTTTATGCATAATCTCAAAAACAGAATACTTCAGTATCCAGAATAATAACGGGATATTGGTGTGCATGTAAACGTAGTCATTGACTCATAATATGATGATAGGGTTATTATAGTCACTTGATTATATTTTAAATTTTAACAAGTTATTCAGGCTGTATTTGCCACATCTACTACAAAGTTTTTTTTCTGAATACGTTGTTTTGAGTTCCGATATTATGAAGTAGTTTACCAGTTAACATTTTAAATCATTTCAAATACATTTGTAAATATAGCCTATTGGTTTGATAGGCCATTGAAAATCATTACAGAGAAATTAGATGGGAAGATTATTCTGATACATTGTCCTCATAGCATCAGATCCAAATGATGAAGCTTTGGGTTTGTAGACCACTCTCTCTCGATGCTGAATGTACTGTGTATGCCTGACCCCTAGTGGATACATAGAGAACTGCTACAATAAATACTGACTTCTCTTCCATCCTTTTTGGGAGGCTCTGCTCAGAACAGAAGGAACAATGTATGCAGCATCAATGCCAATTTAAAATATATATTTATAGTATTATGTTAGTTGTAGGCCTAGGCACGAATAATTCCTTTGAGATTCATTTAAAGTATCCAATTTGACAAAAGTAAGAACCCCAAAGCTTTTTATACCAGACAACCAACTACATGTATTTATTTCTAAATAGATCAAAATACAATCTCCAATTATTTATGATATTTTCCACTTCGGTCAATAAAAGATCCATAGACACAATTTAAATAACTTAGAATCCTCTTAACTGCAATAATCACCTCTGTCTTTGAAAACAATATCTCTTCCATTCAATATGTATTAGACGCCGTGGCGACCCGTCATTCAGGGCACACCTGTTTTGAGCCCCACATTTTTAGGAAGAATAGAGAATGAAACAAAAATAAAAGAAAAACATTTTTGGTGCTTGCCTGTTTTGCATGTTATTTTGGCATTAATAGGTGTCACATATCCATTTGCAAACAATGTAAAAATAATAATAATAATTGAGTCAATAAAGCATGGTCTCTTTTTTGCTTCCTTGAGTAAGGCAGCTCCAAAATGCAGGTGTTTCAGCCTAGCTCGGTGCTTTCTGTGGTGGTGGGGCAGCCAGCGGAAAATACAGAGCGGAGGTGTTGGTTATGTTCTCTAGTTGCGCTGTGATTGGCTGAGTGTTCTGTCACTCATGGGGACACTACATCACTGCCAAGTGTAAGGGTAGAACTCGAAAACTCAAGCCCCTTGGGTGCTGCCATAGAGTTACATTAGAAGTGCCCATCCAAGAAGGCTCAAGGTCATTGGCCACAGATAAAATTACATAAAGTCATGTTATATCTACAGTAGCCTTGATTGGACTGATCATGTCAACATCATACTTTCAAAATCTTAGCTAGCAGTCATCATCATGAATCAAGCCGACAATCTACTAGCAAATCCTTTTTAATCCTTGTCATATGAAGAGAAATAATGAAGAGAAGTTATAGATAAAACATATAGGTTCTCATCAGTCATTGGACATAAACATTACACAACAAGTTGGAAATCGCTAATTCAACAATGAGTGGTTTGGAAGGAATCAGTGGCTAACTGCAAGCATTGCAAAGCAATCATTAGCCTGCTATTCAGTGGAGTGGCTGTGTGGTCCCAAGTCTCGGATTAAGGCTCTCTTTTCCAAGTTTAAAATGATAAACATTCAACATTGCGAAATTTGACATCAGTGAGTTCAAGACAACTGGGAATTCGGGAAAAACAAACTCAGACTGGGAAAATACATTTTGAATGGTCAACCAACTCGGAATTGTAAATCCAAAACTCGGGCTGTCCCCCAGTCCCCCCACCCCCTCTTTTACGTTGCTGCTACTCTCTGTTTATAATCTATGCATAGTCACGTTATCTCTACTTACATGTATATATTACCTCAATTACCTCGACTAACCGGTGCCCCCGCACATTGACTCTGCACCGGTACTTCCTGTATAAAGCATCACTACTGTTATTTTACTGCTGCTCTTTAAGTATTTGTTATTTTAATTTTTTACTTTTCAATTTGATTTGATCTTTCTAGAGCTACGACCTGAAGATCACTGACGTCATCATGATTCTATCTTGTTTTTTTCAGAGTTCCCATCAATCCAGAGAATGCCAGACTTTGATGACAAAATTTGCAGATGAAGGACCGCTGCGCCAACTTCCTGTTCAAGTGAGCACAGCACAACAAGGTGAGTCCTTGTATTCAGCTGCATAAATGATGTAATATGCCAGGGAGAAATGTATACTGTAGCTAAGAAAGTAGTACTAAGTGTATGTTGTGTAGTAAGCTGTTAGTAGCCCATGTGCCTCACCCTAATAATTTGGTCTATTTTCCCCTCTTAATTTCGCATACTGTTCGGACTTGGTGGTGCACATGATCTCTTTTGCATTATTGTAGCCTTTTCTGTAGCCTGTCAACTATGTGTCTGTCTATCCTTGTTCTCTCCTCTCTGTACAGACCATACAAACGCTTCACATCGCGTGGCTGCAACCAATCTAATCTTGTGGTCCCTGCGCACACGACCCACGTGGAGTTCCAGGTCTCCGGCAGGCTCTGGAACTGCCGTTCTACGGCCAACAAGGCAGAGTTCATCTCAGCCTATGCTGCCCTCCAGTCCCTCGACTTCTTGGCGCTGACGGAAACATGGATTACAACAGAGAACACTGCTACTCCTACTGCTCTTTCCTCGTCTGACCATGTGTTCTCGCATACCCCGAGAGCATCTGGTAAGCGTGGCGGTGGCACAGGAATTCTAATCTCTCCCAAGTCGACATTCTCTCTTTTCCCCCTGACCCATCTGTCTATCTGCTCATTTGAATGTCATGCTGTCACAGTCACTAGCCCATTCAAACTTAACATCCTTGTCATTTACCGCCCTCCAGGTTCCCTTGGAGAGTTCATCAATGAGCTTGACACCTTGATAAGTTCATTTCCTGATGATGGCTCTCCCCTCAGTTCTGGGTGACTTTAACCTCCCGATGTCTGCCTTTGACTAATTTCTCTCTGCCTCCTTCTTTCCACTCCTTTCCTCTTTTGACCTCACCCCCTCACCGTCCCTCCCTACTCACAACGCAGGCAATACGCTTAACCTCATCTTTACTAGATGCTGTTCTTCTACTAATCTCACTGCAACTCCCCTCCAAGTCTCCAACCACTACTTAGTATCCTTTTCTCTCTCGCTCTCCTCCAACAGTACTCACTCTGCCCCTACTCAGATGGTAATGCACCGTCGCAACCTTCGCTCTCTCTCCCGCTACTCTCTCCTCTTCCATCCTCTTCCATCCTAACTGCAGATATACTCAGACGTGATAATAATGGATATGTGTATGCAATGATAATGTGGTGATAATGGGATGATAATGTGATGATAATGGGTATGTGTATGTGATGATAATGTGATGATAATGGGCATGTGTGTGTGATGATAATGTGTATGCGGTGATAATGCTATGATAATGGGTAAATATGAGTATGATGATAATGATCTCAATTCATATTAAAGATGACACTGAGAGACAACAAGTTGTGAAGCCATGTATTTCTTTCTCATACACTGACACGTCCACACAGCGTAAACGTCAGCAGAATAAAGCATCAATGCCAGTGTGTCGCTTCGTGGAGAGGCCAGTACCACACAGTACCACTAGAGGGCATGTAAGTGACTGAATGAGACACAACCCCAGGACTCTAAGGAGGCTGGTCAGGCCCTGCCAACTCGCCTGGCCTTGGCCATGCACCCAGGGAGGCATAATTTATTTTAGGAGCCTAGAACTATATGGCAGCTGTAAGAAACTGGGAAGAAAGGGTGAGGAGAGGGGGAGGAGGGGGGAGAAGAGTGGGAGGAATGGAAGGTTACGCTAACTCCAGTGACACAAAAAGCATTGTCCTGATTTAACGGCTGTGAGGTTTTGGTTCCGCCTCCCCCAGTCCAAGAAGCCAGCCACGCTTAATTAGGACACAAATACACACACTCTCTCATCTACCCCTCCTCCTCCTCCTCCTCATCCCCGTGCCTCCTCCTCGCCACCTAAAAGATGATACCCTCTGACTCAGTCATCATGGGGGTTGAGTTTTGAAAATGGTGTTTTTTTTGGTTGCCCAACACAACAAATTCCATCACCCTCGCAGAGGGCTGTAAAATTGTCACCAGGGGTTTTAACGTGAAGTTAACCATTTGATGAGTCACCATGTGTAAAGACTAACAACAGGCTGGTGATTCATAACTACAGTATGTAGGAAGATGTTGTGATTTATTACAATACAGGAAGGTGTGATTCATAGCTATACATGAACGAGTTGTTGTTCATTACAGGAACTTGTGATTCATACTGTTTCTATACATGGACAAGTTGTGATTCATTACAGGAACTTGTGATTCATACTGTTTCTATACATGGACAAGTTGTGATTCATTATAACGGGTTATTCATAGCTATACATGGACAAGTTGTGATTCATTATAACATGTTATTCATAACTATACATGGACAAGTTGTGATTCATTATAACATGTTATTCATAACTATACATGGACAAGTTGTGATTCATTATAACATGTTATTCATAACTATACATGGACAAGTTATAGACTAGAGGAAGAACCAGAAGAACAAAGTAGAATGTAACATTCCCCAAACATACTGTAGTTATGTTCTGATGTCCACATTAGCATATCATTTATAATATGCACAATAATTGACTTCATTCTAAATAGTATGCAGATGTGGAGAGTGTGGAAGAGTTGTCTGTTGTTGTAGGGATGTACAGGTGAGGTTGTTCAGGTATGTAATGATACACTCTCTCAGTATTAAACCCATATCCAGTGTATTAATGAGTGATGTTTGTGTCAATTTTATCTACTTAGATAGAAACACACAGTTTTTCTGAAAGACTAAAGTCAGAATGATTTTATTAAATACAATGTTTTGATTTCTGGCTGTGTTTTGAAAGAGGCTGTGCTATGTTTTATCTATAAACCAAGATGTTATGATTGAAAGGACTCTGTCAAATGATTTAGAATATTGATTGCGTTGTATTAATAATAATGTGAACAGAACTCGTTCACAAGCAAATCCCGAGGTCTAGACAGGCAACATTAATATATATATCAGATGGCAGTTGCCTTCCCTTTTTGTGTCATGCTTTCCCGTTTCTTCTAGTGTCTAGTTCTCACAAAAAGATATCGCTCATTCTCTATGTTTAACTACTGTGGAATATGCCGTGTGAAATATTAAAATTAATATTTTACAGTTTCTTCATTCAAAAAATGAGTCTTTACACTTAGCCCGTGTACAAGCCAGCACAAATATATGCAAAAGCGTTATCTTTAAGGAACTTTCAGTACAGTAACATTGAAATATATACAAATTCCTGACTTTATGATCTATCTGAAATGCATATTTATTTTTAATTATTCATTGTGAGACATTGTAGCACCAAGGTCTTGTAAATTTTTCATTCCTCCTCTGCTTCAAACAGTGGATCTTGTAACTAAGGGGCCCAGTTTTGGGCAGTGGGAATTGCTGCGGGCCGAGCTGACAGGATTCTCCGTCTCCAGGCTCCTCTTTCTTTTTCACTACAGCAGAGGAAAGGGAACAGATCCAGGTCAATTAAAATGGAACAAGAGGGTTACTGTAGCTCAGAATGCATGCCAATGACGCCAAAAGTAACTGTTGTTAGTACCAACATTCACCACAAGAAGGCAGAAGGGCCTTAGTTTTGAACAGCGTGGCCAGTCAACAACAACAGGAATCAAGACGTGAAGGACTTTGAATCAGCCAAGCAACGGGACGTGTGTGGATGTCTTGCTATAACCTCACTTGACAGTTTTAACTTGATGTCAAACTTACAAGCTAGCAATAGAGTGAGGCATCTTACATTAACGCATTCAGGTGATACAGCCTCGCAGTAGTCACTTCAATAAAGGTGAGACGATAAGGTGATGTCAGCATAGATTTCACCGCGGAGATATAATAGCTTTTAATGTGTGATACCTAAAAGTCTCAGGCCTTTCACTTGTAAAGTGGCAGACAGTTTATAAAAGGGTGTTGCCTGTCTCTGTGTGCTTTCTATAAAACTGGTGTCTCTCTGTTGGTCCGTCCCTGGCAGATCCTTGTCCTCCAGTCTGACTTGGGGCCGCGTCCCAAAATGCCACCCTATTCCCTCTATAGTGCACTACTTTTGACCAGGGCTTTTGACCATGACCCATAGGTGACAGTCCCTAAATAGGGCACTATTTAGGGACTAGAGTGCCATTTGGGACGCGGCCTAGGTGACGGAGGGACCCAGCCACCCCTTCTCCGCTCCTCCGACGCTCATTAAAGCTCTCAAAGTGACACACCAGTAAAAAAAAAAAGCATAAGTGCTCAAACATGGGGGGGGGGGGGGGTTGGGGGGTGGGGGGGGGGGGGGGTCATATTGAATTTAACAACCTCTTGTTTTAGTTTATTGGAATCATATCTTCATCTGATAGATGCCTCCCTGCCTGGTGAACACACACACACACACACACACACACACACATCCTGCCTTGCTGTCCCTGTAATAGGCAGTGACACAGGGAGAGAGTGGAGGGATGAGGGACCCAGCGTCGGCCCAGGTCTGAGAGCCTTTAATTGTGTTTATGACAGTGCCCTGCCTCTGGGACTGGCACGAGTCCAGAGAGCAAAACGTTTGTATGTGTATGTGTATGCTTGTGTGTGCGTGTGTGTGTGTGTGTGTGTGTGTGTGTGTGTGTGTGTGTGTGTGGCATGCTTGTGACCTCCCTGATGGCTGGAGATGGGCTGAAGTCATAACTCTTCTGTCTGGGTTTACCCTTGAGCAATATCACAGTTTCTCTCTGAGCTGCACAGAGTGCACTGAGTCAGGCCGATGAGCTTCTCTCAGTGTCACACACTGGCACACACACACACACATACTCTAGCCTGCCTGTCCGCCCACCCTGACTCTCTCTCTCTCTCACCCAGGCACTCTAAGACATTGCATCACAATGTCCCTAAACAATCACATTTGTAAGTGACTCGAAGGGACATTATACTGTTAATCATACAGAAATATGTCATTTAAAAGTCCTATATAAAGTAATTGATCCTATATTCAAATGAGGAAGAGGATGTTCTAATTTGCTCATGGCCTTGAATGTCAGTCAGATTACTGAAGGGAGTGTCTGTCGTTTCACAATGATTTAAGACTCTGCCGGGTTCCAAAATTAGACCCTGAAAATAACTCTTTGATAGAGAAAGTAAAAGATTGGAATAAAAAAAAAATGCTCAGATACTGAGAGGGTGTTTTAACTTTCCATCTTGCCTCTCCCTCCACATTGCTGGATGACATCACAAGATGTCATCAGTATAGGTCAAGGGTCCCCCAATGATTCCTGATCGCACAGCCAACGACCCCTGAACCCCTCTTCCTCGACGGCTCACTCAGTGACACCCCACAGCCGACACACTCACACACACTATACACACTACACACACTCACACACACTATACACACTGCACACACTACACACACTCACACACCAGTGGAGGCTACTGAGGGGAGAACGGCTCATAATAATGGCTGGAACGCAGTGAATGGAAACCATGGAAACCATGTGTTTATGTATTTTATACCATTCCACTGGTTCCACTCCAGTCATTACCATGAGCCCGTTCTCCCCGATTAAGGTACCACCAACCTCCTGTGTCACACACACACACACACTACACACACTACACACACTACACACACTTTAGAGTAGTGAAAGAACAACAGAAGACTCTCGCGTCCGTCAAACAATTCCATTACCATGTTGGGCGCTTGCCAGCGACACTCTGCATTACCTTCGGCGGCGGACAAATTGGCACTCGGAAGCGTGTTGTAATGGAGGCTAATTGCCTGAGAGCAGGGTTAGTTTGTGTTTCATGCAAATTGCAAATCTCCAAATGCAACCGGGAGAGACTGGTGGTGGTCAGAACAGGAAGTACTGTTGTATCCCGAATGTAAAGAGGAGAAAGGAGAGGAAGACAGACACGTACTGTTTCACAAGGCTACGTACGACCCCACTGTTACTCAAATGTACTTTTAAGTGGGGTTAGATTGTGTTTCATGCAAATCTCAGAATGCACAGCTAGGGAGACTGGTAGAGAACAGGACAGGACAGGACAGGACAAGACAGGACAAAACTGGATAGACGTCATTGTAATATGACACTAGCATGATCAATGAAAAGAGGATATGATAGAAATCACAGGAGGTTGGTGGGACCTTAATTGGGGTGGAATTAGTGGAATGTTATCAAATACATCAACCACATAGTTTCCAGGTGTTTGATGCCATTCCATTTGCTCTGCCGTTATCCCCTCCACTGGTATAAATACACACAGTACTGATGCCACTGTTACTCAGATGTACTTTTAAGACCTTCTGTTTAATTGCAGTGCAGGTGTGAATGCCACTTTAGAGGGTATGGGGGGGATCTTAAATGGTGCAGCGGAGCGACGCCTCAACTGACCCCCCACCACCACGTGGGCATGGCATGGTGCAGCTCATTAACTCAGGCTCGTTATGACCGACTAATGATGTCTAAGCACACATATGAGAGGTTTACACACATAGTAGCCTACACATGGTGTCTGACTAACCGTAACCCTACACATGGTGTCTGACTCTAACCCTAACCCTACATATGGTGTCTGACTCTAACCCTAACCCTACATATGGTGTCTGACTCTAACCCTAACCCTACACATGGTGTCTGACTCTAACCCTAACCCTACATATGGTGTGCTTAGGGTTGTTGTCCTGTTGGAAGGTGAACCTTTGCCACCAGTCTGAGGTAACGAGCGCTCTGGAGCAGGTTTTCATCAAGGATCTCTGTACTTTGCGCCAAACTCGGACAACGCTAGGCCAATTGTGCGCCGCCCTATGGGACTCCCAATCGCGGCCGGTTGTCTTTAGAAATGTTTGCCTTGATCCTGACTAGTCTCCCAGTCCCTGCCGCTGAAAAACATCCCCACAGCATAATGCTGCCACCACCATGCTTCACCGTAAGGATGGTGGCAGGTTTCCTCCAGACGTGACTCTTGGCATTCATGCCAAAGAGTTCAACCTTGGTTTCATCAGACCAGAGAATCTTGTTTCTCATGGTGAGAGTCTTTAGGTGCCTTTTGGCAAACTCCAAGCGGGCTGTCATGTGCCTTTTACTGAGGAGTGGCAATCGTCTGGCCACTCTCGATTGCTCAGTTTGGCCGGGCGGCCAGCTCTAGGAAGAGTCTTGGTGGTTCCAAACTTCTTCCATTTAAGAATGATAGAGGCCACTGTGTTCTTGGGGACCTTCAATGCTGCAGAAATTTGGTACTACTCCCCAGATCTGTGCTTCGACACAATCCAGACTCTGAGCTCTACGGACAATTCCTTTGACCTCATGGCTTGGTTTTTGTTCTAGAATGCACTGTGGACTGTGGGACCTTATATAGACAGGTGTGTGCCTTTCAAAATCATGTCCAATCAATTGAATTTACCACAGGTGGACTCAAATCAAGTTGTGGAAACATCTCAAGGATGATCAATGGAAACAGGATGCACCTGAGCTCAATTTTGAGTGTCATAGCAAAAGGTCTGAATACGTATGTAAATATTTTATACATTTGCAAACATTTCTAAAAACCTGTTTTTGCTTTGTCATTATGGGGTATTGTGTGTAGATTGCTGGGGATTTTTTATTTATTTATTCACTTTTAGAATGAGGCTGTAACGTAACAAAATGTGGAAAAGGTCAATGGGTCTGAATACTTTCCGAAGGCATGTATGTAGCACAGTGTTTCCCAGATGGTGGGTCACAACTCAAGACATAGGCTTTGTTCACCGTTTGGCTCATAGCACAACATGGTTTGATTATCACCCTATATGGACTACAGGTGGTCTGTGTACTGTAGGCCCTTTAGGGTTAACAACAGTGGGAGTATGTATGTCAGTGTAGTGCTTTGTGGGTATATTCCCCATGGCCCCATAGCCTTCTCCTGAAGGGTACCTTCTGTCCTCACCCTCCTCACCCGTCCCAGACCAGCTTCACACTGTTGCCATTTGGGGCCAAGATAAATCACAGCACCCCTGCCCTGGGGCTCGGAATAGCTTCTTTCAGATAAGAAGGTCAGAGGTCACATTCCTGGCCAAGGTTGACTGTGTGTATGGCTACGCTAGCTGGCCGGGATAAATTAAGAGGCTCGGGGTGGCGGGTCCAGGGTCTCGGCCTCTGAATCAATCCAAATCAAAACACTACTGGAACTTGAGCTTGGTGTTGTGAAGAACTTGTGTAACTGAACTTTCTCATGTAATAAACATAAAACATATATTATTTTGGTATTTAACCTTTTTTTAACTAGGCAAGTCCGTTAAGAATAAATTCGTATTTACAATGACGGCCTACCGCGGCCAAACCCGGACGACGCTGGGTCAATCACGGTCCGACTGTGATACAGCCTGGAATCAAACCAGGGTCTGTAGTGACACCTCTAGCACTGAGATGCAGTGCCTTAGACCACTGCGCCACTCGGGAGCCCTGAGAGGTCGATGTGTATTGTGTATTGTGTATTGCTAACACACTATGGCATTCTAAACCATCTTAATTTGTAAAACATTTACATGAACAATTGTATTTTATTTTTAAAAACAGCATGTTGGGAAGAGCATGCCATCAGGAAGTATGGTTGACTAACACACTTTAAACAGCCTGTATAATGACTGTACTTTCCCTGAACTTTGAAACTGGATCTGAGGTGTTTGTTCCAGGTTAACCTATAACCTCTGACGTCTGACCCTGGAGTGGAATGGGAGACGAGAGAGGCACCGTGTGGGAGGTGGTCATCATTTACACATGACAGGCAGGCAGTTAGGGGTTAAGACAGGGGAAGGAGGGGGGGGGGGGGGGGGTTATAGTGGTTAAGACAGGTCAAGTTCACACAGGACTAAGCCCAGATCCCTTTTCCATGCCTTAGGGTTGTTTTTCACCACACACACTCTCTCTCACACACACACACACACACACACACACACACACACACACACATATTCTCACCTTGATGGTGCCGTGTGCAGTATTTAAATCATACATTATCATTTATATGACCTACGTCAACAATTCAGACATCCACAAATGTTGCAAAAAAAAACATGAAAAACACTTGAAATGTGAAAAGTCACTAACACCCCTTTTCCCAATTTGAGGACAGATATCCAGGCAGCATAGCCTGAACCCAGCGATGCCAGGTTATCAAACCTGAACCCAGCGATGCCAGGTTATACAACATGAACCCAGCGATGCCAGTTATCAAACCTGAACCTAGCGATGCCAGGTTATCATACCTGAACCCAGCGATGCCAGTTTATCATACCTGAACCCAGCGATGCCAGTTTATCAAACCTGAACCCAGCGATGCCAGTTTATCAAACCTGAACCCAGCAATGCCAGTTATCACACCTGAACCCAGCAATGCCAGTTATCAAACCTGAACCCAGTGATGCCAGGTTCTCAAACCTGAACCCAGGGATGCCAGGTTATCAAACCTGAACCCAGCGATGCCAGATGATAAAATCTGAACACAGCGATGCCAGGTTATCTAACCAAACCCAGCGATGCCAGGTTATCAAACCTGAACCCAGCGATGCCAGGTTATCAAACCTGAACCCAGCGATGCCAGTTATGAAACCTGAACCCAGCGATGCCAGGTTATCAAACCTGAACCCAGCGATGCCAGGTTATCAAACCTGAACCCAGCGATGCCAGATTATCAAATCTGAACCCAGCGATGCCAGGTTATCTAACCTAAACCCAGCGATGCCAGGTTATCAAACCTGAACCCAGCAATGCCAGGTTATCCTCCTCTCTTTGATCCTCACGTCAGACAGGGCTGCAGTGTGATCAGTCAGGGTCACACTATCACCCCCTCCTCTTTCTCTCTCTCTCTCATGTAGTTATAGGCTTTGGCAGCTGGTGGTGCTGTAAGACTTTGACTCCTCTGATGGCTCCTCAGTAACAAGGTTAGTGTGATAGAGAGTGTGACAGAGAGAGAGAGAGAGAGAGAGAGAGAGAGAGAGAGAGAGACCGCTGCAGCATCCCTAAACACCCTCTGATAGAATAGGTGTGTATGATCCAAAACCCCAATGCAGACCCACACTGAGAGAGGACTGACATTCTTTCATTCCCCACACTGAGAGAGGACTGACATGTTTACATTCAACTCTTTATTCTAGGGGTTATAAAGGGAAATGTGCAGTTGCAAAAGGAGACTGCCTGAAATCAATACATATACACATATACTCCCAGACACACACTCTTTCACACACACATCTACACACTGCTAGACACATGCATACACACTGCATTAGGGCAGTGTACGCGGAGTGTGTGTCTGAACATTCCGGGCCAATAGCAGTACAATAGCGTGAGGTCTGCCACCAGGTCATTACTGTGAACAGGATTAATTGGGCTTCCTGAGAGGCCGCACAGCCAGCAGCTCCGTTATGATTCCTCTAGTTAAATATTTGCCTCCGCTAACCTCACTAGCTGCCATAATGATTCTCTGTGTCAATGTGTGTGTGTGCGTGAGGGAAAGAGAGAGTGTGTCTGTGCTCTGCGGCGAGCCCCCCTCTGTCGCGGCTCGGCGGAGGGAGTTTGATCAATAACCCGTCCTTCATCCTCAAGTCAGACCTGACCTTGGCAGCCTTTTGTCTCCTAGCAGGCCAGAGTGCGCATGTTCAAGGTGGAAAACAAGGCCCTGCAAAGTCTCCCTCGCTCTCGGAACCCCCCCAACCACCACAACAAGCAGATAGACCATTAGATGCCTAATGAATCATATATTTATTGCGTTCTTATCTAAGCGTAATGAACGGACGTTCCGTTTGGTTCGAACTCATTTGCTAAATTACTAGTACAGATTACCTAAATGGGATAAACTTCCACATCTTTGCATACATTCCGTACATTTTTTTTGTTTTTTTAGAAGGTAGGCAGCAGGAATCAACTGAGGGAAGGATCAAGAGATGACTTAATGAGAACAAACGCATCTATCCATCTTGAAGTTATGAGGGGTTCATGTGTTTGAGGGTTAACAAAACCTGTGTGTGAATGTTGAAATATATACTTTGTGCGCGTGTGTGGGTAGTGAGAAATCCAATCACCTGCCACACTAGACATTATAACACTAACAGGCTGTATCACATTCAGCAATCACACCTCCCATTAACCATCTATCCACTACCAGAGGCAAATGGCTAGCAACTACAACAGATCTGTTTACATTTTAATAGAATCTGACATAGCCTGCAGGAGGGACCATTTGTAGACAGGCATCACTGTTTTGTTCTTCCATAATGGCTGGTTTTTATAGTGGCAGGTAGCTTAGCGGTTAGAGACAGTAACCAAAAGGTTGCTGGTTCGAATACCCGAGCCAACAAGGTAAAAAAAAAACTGAAAATGTGTCCTTGAGCAAGGCACTTAACCCTAATTTGCTCTAGGGCCTGACCCTGTAGGTAAGCCTTCATTGTAAATAAGAATTTGTTCTTAACCAGTTAAATAAAATAAAGACCAATTGGCCATGCTCAGACTTCACCCACACATTAAACCAATCAAGATTAAGACTTATCATATACTGATGGTGATGCATGTAGCCCTTCAAGTCAGTGTATCCGGTATAATCTGTCTCATAACATTGAAGGAGAACAAGCCATAAGTTACATTGTGATTGCATGCTTTGTTGTATCGTATGCCCCAGTGCCTTATGGTCTCTTTATGTTATTGGAAGCTGGCAGGGCTCAAGAGGCCACAGTGAATTACTAGATTGAAGTAAACTCCCCCTCAGTATGGCATTAAGCTTTGTCATCATATAAGACTGTCTGGAGAATATTATCAAGAAGAATCACTGCTCATGTTCAACCAGCCTCTACAGGTCAGTAAGGAGCCAATTAAGGAAAGTCTAGATTCATTCAATATAAAATGAAAATACTTCAATACTACTAGTACTATATACTGATACTTCACTATATGTGCATCATATTTTACAATTATGTTAGGGTCATCATTAGATAACATAAATGCAAGGTTTTGCTCTAAATTTAGGCGAGAGGGGGGGAATTGAATCTCTAAATAAAATTAAACTTCCAAAAACTTTATTTATTGGATTGTTCTCCTTTTAACAAAAAAAAACTAAAAACACTTCAGCTGAGAAAAAAAACAAAAAACAATGTTCTCATAAAACATAATCAACTAGAACAACATCAGGAATTAAAAAAAAAAAAAAAAAAAAAAAAAAAAAAAAGGACAAATCCTCTTCATCACATCTTCCTCTTCTGGGTGCTGATGTATAACACTAAGAAAGGAAATAGAAAACAATTAGTGCAGACAAGAGGTGAAAACTTAAAGTAGAAACAAAACCAGATACCATTATGTGAGATATCAGGCTGGCTTCCATAACAACTAAGAGGGTAAAGAGCGAGGCTAAACTTCTCGGCTGTTGTACAGATGTTTCTCGCGAGCGCAACGTCTTGCATCGTGATCATTTTACAATATCTACAGATCATCCTGCTGTTCTTAGCAACGCCATAAATCGCCAAGTCTCAGTTAATTACGTGTCATATCTGCCGTGGTCAAGTGCTTATCGGAACTAGGAAACTGACATTTCACGACTTGTTAACCGGCCGCGTTGAACCAGTTAGCAAGTGGGATATGTCAGAGTTCCCTAGTTCTGACTAGCACGTTCCCTAGTTCTGACTAGCATAAATGGGAAGGCGGAATACGATATTTAATATAATGTTGACTGCTACACAAGTGCCACCAAGTAGTAAGAAAAAAAAACAAGTGTCTGGTTCTGGAGCTCTTACCATTGTTTCCTCTGAGGAAGGCGTCACCATACTTGTTCTTCAGCTGGCCGTTGACATACTCCTCTGTCTGCTCCACTGCAATGTTCATATAGCCATCCAGACAGGCTAGGACACCTATAGACAGGCACAAACTATGTCAATGGCACAGACCGGTACACAGTCCATAGGCAATGCATCTTCAAACATTAATCAGGCCAGGCATGAAATTAAAACACTTCTCTGGACTAAGGACAGCACCAATAGTACTGTAACACAAAACTACAACGCAAACATTACATACACACTTTTACATTTGCTGCTACTCGGTTCTTTATTTTACTCATATTATTGTATATCCTCATGTCTAGTCACTTTACCCTGCCTTCATGTACATACCTACTTCAAATACTTCGTACCTCGGCACATTGATCTGGCACTCAATGTATATAGCTCTATTCTTGTATTATTATTATTATTATTATTATTATTATTATTATTATTATTATTATTATTAGTCTGCATTGTTGGGAAAGGCTCGTACGAAATCGTTTCACGGTAAAATCTACACCAGTTGTTTCGGCGCATGTGAAAAATGAATTGCAGTTCTTGGTTAACAGGCAGTCTAGAAATAGCACATACCGCCCCACTAGGTGATGACTTATAAAAGGTGCAGTGTTTACCTCTGTAATCCACTCCAGAGTTGAGCTTGACCACCACTGGTCTGCCAATGATCTGCTTCAGAAAGTCACTGGGGGTCTGTTTTCTGAGACTCATGATTCTTCCTGGAAGAGGGACATAACTGAACAATAAGATTCAAGATGCATAGGAAACGTTGCATCAGATCGTCCTCTTCCTAACAAGGAGAGGATGCTAGCTAGCTAGCTGTATTAGCAGGATGCACATGATGAAAAATGCATACTTGCAAGCTAGGAGGCTAACTAGTTGCTAATGAACAGGTAGCTAGTTAGTTAGCTAATCAGTAAAACACAGAAATAACTGCGCTAGCTAAGGGCTAATGTGCCTAACAGGCCTAGCTATTAGCTAGCCTGCTGAAAAGCTCAATTGAATTAGTCTTCATTGAATAAAATGCGTATGCTAGTAGCATAACATTTCACGGTACTGAAAATTAAATGACGTATCGATTTGTTACTTAGCTATGTTAGGTAAGGCATATACAGAAGTAGCATTAGCTTATTAGCAATCTAGCTACCCACCTGTACTTCACGTTCGGCGCTAGAACGATTTCTGTTGTGTTTCGGCTTTGAGAACAGCAGCCAATCAGCTGTTTTTACCGGGCTCTGGTGTACGGTATCCAATAAAGGACAAACATCTATCTTCAAACCCGTGTTTTGGATATAGTTAACATATTTTTTTGAAAACTCTCATAACCAAAGTAGCTTTTAGTAAAATTATTAATTGAATAGGCGGATATTTTATTGTATGTATGGGTGAGATAATGTGAAAGCTTTTATTAATTTGCATACATTGTCTATTAGGCCTTCTGTCTAATCTGCAAATCAGTTCTTTATAATCAGCAATAAATTATTTCGAAATACAGGCTTAACGTTTTTTTTTACTGTAATTTGAACCACTTCATGGAGACAGCACTATTATTTAGATACATTATATATAGTCTAAATACTTGTATTTTCATTGCGTTACCTTGTAATACTATGCCCCATGATAATGACCGTCTGACATGCAGGGCACTATGCTTTCATTGCCACTTATAGCCACTTCATTAAAAATACATGAGCATATTAGCTGCTACCACTAACCACCATTTGATTCATGCACATCCATTTTATCTCACCATCACCAATAGAACAATGCTCATCACAAGATGTTGCAATACACTCAGAATCACTCTAATGGAAGTGGAGGATTTCCATTCTGTTGATAATGTTTTCAGATCCTTGTGAATTTTCTGTATAAGATACATTATCGCTCACCAAGATAAAGTATGTCATCTGATAACCCAGAGATGCTGGGGTGTGAGTCGTGACCCAAAAACCACACAGGTTTTGAGGTAAATGACAAATGGGTTTGGGAGAAGAAGAAGGATGGGGATATATGGTGGGGGAAAGGAGGAGGAGGAGAGAGCTTTGGGCTGTGTGTGTGTGTGTTGGGAGGGAGGGATGGAGAGAGAGAGAGAGAGAGAGAGAGAGAGAGAGAGAGAGAAGAATGAACCAGTGTGAGGAGGTATCATAAAGTACTTGTAGCTTGGTCTAGACAGGTTTCTTGTTAGCGGGGCATGGCTAGCCCTGCAGAGGCTAGAGGTTAATTTGGTATCTGCTGCTGTGTTAAACTAAGGTCAGTGCTACAAGTCCTTAAGTCATAAACAAGAGCAGTTAAGAGCCTTGTATACACCTAGGCACAGGTTAATGAATATTCAATTAGCTGTTTTTTTTTTTGCTTCCCTCTGTTGCCTTCTTCGGTAATCCGTCGCTTGTGTATGAAGGGGATTTTGCCAGGGAAAAATGTATCTGACATCCCTTTTTAGTGGCCTACCAAAGACAATAATGTCCTATGTCTTTGGGCAAATTCTATATTCGTTATAGAGATGTACAGTAGAGAGCAACTTTCATTTGAATTTAAATTACAGTTATGAATGTTATGTTATGTTATGTTATGTTATGGGGTTGTGGGTTCAATTCCCATGGGGGACCAGTATGAAAATGTATGTATTCACTACTGTAAGTCATTTTGGATAAGAGTGTCTGCATAAAACGTAAATGTACTGTTTTCTCCCTCTCATTGTATTGGCACACATGCTTAACTATAATGGCTTGGAGCCATGAATTCAGCTTGTTAAGTCATACTGAATTACATTGTCTTCTCCATCACCATTGTATCTTGGTGGGGAATTTTCAAATATCACCTCCGGTGTGAACCCAACCTGACCGTGTACTCCCTCTGTGCGGAAAATCATACCCTTGGAATGACATGTCAGAGAGGTATCATCAGAAAAGGCATTCAAGCTTTATATACTGTATGTTTTAGCTATGTATTCGTTCCGAATCTGTGCAGAATTCATACAGAAGGGAATGCTATCTGCTGAAAGGAAGAAGCCAAGACAGATTCACATTCATTACAGGACTTGCCGTGACCCAAGCTCCCTCCACATTGTGTATCAGAAGCTTCACCGATCACACTGACCATTATTGAAAATTGAAAATGGCAACCGCTAATATAATAACAATGTGTTGTGGCCAGATGTGGCTTCTCTTTGCTCTGTCTGACCAGCCAAGTATCTATAACAACAGTGGTTGGCTTAAATGGACAGCCAGCGAGAGCAACAGTCGATTCTCAGACAAATCCCTCCCTCCCAACCTAGAGACCCCTAACCCCTAGAGGAAGGGCCATGAAATGGAAAGATTATGGTGGTGAGAGAGGCTATTGTTGCTTAGGGGTTTGGGGGGGGGAGAAAGGGGAGGTAGGGAGAGGTTATGGGTGAGAGGTGGGAAGATGTGGGGGGGCGGCCCTCCATCCTTTCATCCCTCCATCCCTCTAGTGTCCGCAGGCAGGATGGATAGAGGGCGGAGGAAAAGAGGGGGGTTGGGTGTAGAGCGTCTAGACTGAGTTGACCCTCCGAGGCCAGGTTTTCTCTCCAGGTCAGGCTGGATATGGAGGGGGATAATGGAAAACCTCGAGGGAGTTTTCAAATGAAAAACAGATTACCTGCTGGCGTGGTCTTGTTCTATCCCAATGTGAATCCCTTACTGTATGGAGGTAATAGCTTGCAAGTGATGGGCAACGGTCCCCCTTGATCAGAAAAGGACCATGGAAACCACAGCTGCCACCTTGACTATCTGCCTAGATACCTGGATGTCTTTAGTATGGTGCTGGGATGGTGTGATGTTATGGAGATCAGTCCCATTCACTGGTGGTGCTCTTATGATTCCATCCAAGGTTTGCCTGTCTCTCCACACTAGGAGATATAACAATAGCTATCATCCACCAAGGCTACTGTGGTGGACAGGTCACTGCTTCAGTTCAGACGCAACACTATTGATATACAGTACATTGTCAAGTGTGAACTGGTGGATAAAAGATGATAGTATTCCAAAGAATGCATTTACAAGCCCGCGCCAGAAATACAATATTAGATTACCAGCAGAAACACAATGTGCATAATATGCATGCTACAGTGCTTTGGTAGTTTATCCCTCCTTATTATTTCCAGTCCAATGACACATCCGACTGACTTCCTCTTAATGAGTCAGCTGTGAACGTTGACGGTTGACAGAGGTTCGCTGGCCCCCGAGGCCCTCCGGTGTGCCGGGCATGATGCGAGGCGGGGAAGGTGGAGTGTAGTCACTCCCTGTAATTTGGGAGGAAATCCACCGAGATACTCTGAGAGACAGAGAGAGAGAGAGAGAGAGAGAGAGAGAGAGAGAGAGAAAGAGAGTGAGAGATGAAAGCCCCTCCTCTTTTTCCACAGCCGCCAAGCTCCAACCACCGACAGACAACCGGCTGCCTGAAAGAGAGGCTCAGAGAACTGGTTGGTAGCCTGGTTGGTATCCCCCAGGGGTTAGTGCTTGGACCGGCTCAAATCAGCCTAGCCCTGGAGACATGTTCTCTCCCTCAGGAGCAGTGGGACCACAGACAGCCAGACAGTCAGACAGTCAGTCAGTCAGTCAGTCAGTCAGTCAGTCAGTCCGCCCCCACCCTCCACCGCATAGCAGCCCAGGAGTGGGCCAGCCAACACAGGGCTTGATCCCTTGGGATCCACCTCTTAGTGGGAGAGTGTTGGCTGGAGCTTTACTCTGAGTGTCTGAGTCAGTCTGACTCCTCCCATGTTTCTTATTTTACTCTGGCTATGACGTTGATCTCTCCGTTTGTGGCATCTTCTGAAGTGGTGGGAAGTAAATAAAAGCTGGTGCTGTAGTTCTGTACCAAATAAAGTGTTACTACACCACAAAGACAATTATTATGATAAAGAAATATGGTACTGTCTTATCTTTTAGTAATAATACTATCCTTTCAAATACAATAATTGACACCAAGGGTTCCCCTATTATACATTTAAAAAAGTAATTAAGTAACAGTCAAGCAACAATTATGTAATAATCCACAGCATATTTCAGATCACCTCATATAGAAAAATACAGTATGAGATTTACAGAATCAATCAATCACATTTTTCTACATCAGCAGATGTCACAAAGTGCTTGTACAGAAACCCAGCCTAAAACCCCAAAAACCAAGCAATGCAGATGTAGAAGCACGGTGGCTAGGAAGAATTCCCTATCATCATGTGATCAGGTTGCCCATTTGACTAGAATGTGAGCTACCCGCATGTTGCTACACTCTTAGAAAAAAATGTAGAACCCTCTGTGTAAAGGGTTCTACATGGAACTCAAAAAGGTTCAGCCTGGAACCAAAAAGGTTCTACCTGAAACCAAAAAGGGTTCTTCAAAGGGTTCTCCTATGGGGACAGCCGAAGAACCCTTTTAGGTTCTAGATAGCACCTGTACTTCTAAGATTGTAGTTGCTAGCCATGCAGCCGAGGTGTTGAAGAGAGAGTGGCTAGTGCTTTGTCAGACCATCACTAGACGGAGGGATGGTGAATGGATGGATGGTGCTTATACAAGGAGCCACTCCATCGGCAGGCCATAAATATGCATCGTGACATTTGGAACAAAGCCTTCTCGTCCTGCTTTCACTATGAGCCCCTCTGCCTAGCTGCATCCCATAACATATTTCCACACTGTCACACCTTGTGTTTCATTGTCTATCTCTTTGTTCATCACCCTGGCAGAGTTACCTCTAGATGTTGGCAGGTGATATGAAGAGGGAGGAGTCACCCAATGCTCTGTGGATCAATGGGCAATCGGGAGCAGCAATTTCAATATTGATATTGATACACAACAGGGCGGCAGGTAGCCTAGCAGTTAGAGCGTTGGGCCAGTAACCGAAAGGTCGCTGGTTTGAATACCCGAGCCAACAAGGTGAAAAACCTGTCGATGTGTCCTTGAGCAAGGCACTTAACCCTCATTTGCTCCAGGGGCTGACCCTGTAGGTAGGCCTTCATTGTAAATAAGAATTTGTTCTTAACTGACTTGAACCTGAGTTAACAGCTCCCTGCACTGACAGTGTAGCATTTAAAACACTGGCTGGCCTTTTTCTCCAAACACCTCATTGCTTTAGAAAGGAATAAATATCCAAGACAGGCAGCCAGGAGCTGTTCCTTTCAAATCCCACACATCTCTCTCTCACTCTTGTTCTCTCTCTCTCTTTCTCTCTCTGTCTCGCCCCCTCCTCTCTTTCTTTCCCTCTCTCTCTCTAACTCTCTCTCTTTCTCTCTCTTCTCCCCCTCTCTCTCTTTCTCTCGCGCTGTCTCTCATCCGCCTCTCTCTCTCTCTCTCGCTCTCCTCTCTCTCTCTCTCTCTCTCTCTCGCTCTCCTCTCTCTCTCTCTCTCTCTCTCTCTCTCTCTCTCTCTCTCTCTCTCTCCCATCTCTCTCTTGGTTGCCATTTGACCAGGAGTGCTTCCTGCCACAGAGGACCTGTGACTCAACAGACAGAGTACAGCAACATTCTCCACTCACCCTCATGAATATGCACGGAATTGAAACAGGAGCACTGACTGTGTGGTACTGTGGTGGCTCCGATTCTCTAATCAGCCATATCAACCAAATAAAAGAAGAGAGACTGTAGGGAAATATCTTGACAGTGTGGGGGAAAATGTTTAACACTAATGTCTTTATCCGTTTCACAGGAGTACCATGTTACAAGAGAAGTCCTCGCAGTGGACCAGTGTGCCCTGATAAATCTCAGCTGTCAGCTGGCAAGTGCCCAAGACACTGAGACGTTCTTTTCAGAACGTGCCAATCTCACAGACGAGCTAGGACTCTAGAACCCCACCCCGAGCGCCAATCCTTCACCGTGACGGTGTGGGGGGGGGGGGGGGGGGTTCTAGCATCCTAGCTCGATGGACTGGCGTGCACAAATGGACACAGCTTTATCCCTTTATGTCGGCCATCGCTGAGGTGGCGTTTCACACAAAGCCCTCGGATGACCACTTCCTCCCGACCCGCCGGTTAACCTTTGCCCGGCTCGGCCGGCGTGACACTGACAGAGTGCGTGTCACCCAGAGAGGAACCTGGGAGAAGAGACATACGACACAGCGTCAGCTTGTCTTCTGCTAAGGACCGCCGTGTGAGAACAGATTTGAAAAGGAGACAGGATTTATGATGTCGTTCATCAGAATGAGAGTTAAGAATTCTTCTAGTCTTCACATAGATAAATGGCCAGGTGGCTGGAGCTGCTGAGTGGGAGAGAATATGGTGTTTGTGTGAAGATGCAACAGTACTCTCTCTCTCTAAATAGAATGCTTTGCCACTCTTGGTTTTTGTTCACTCTATTTAAAGGTAGGGAGGTGAGCGCACAACCACTTGTTTCTCAGAATGAGTCATGAACGGCCATTTGCCAAGCACACACACATACACTGAGTGAACAAAACATTATGAACAAAACAATCGTTCCATGACAGACTGACCAGGTGAATCCAGGTGAAAGCTATGATCCCTTATTGATGTCACTTGTTAAATCCACTTCATTCAGTGTAGATAAAGGGGAGGAGACAGGTTAAAGAAGGTTTTTTAAGCCTTGAGACAACTGAGACATGGATTGTGTATGTGTGCCATTCAGAGGATAATGGGCAAGACAAAATGTTTAAGTGCCTTTGAACAGGGAATGGTAGAAGGTGCCAGGCGCACCGGGTTGTGTCAAGAACTGCAACACTGCTGGGTTTTTCACGCTCAACAGTTTCCCGTGTGTATCAAGAATGGTTCACCACTCAAAGGACATCCAGCCAACTTGACACCACTGTGGGAAGCATTGGAGTCAACACGGACCAGCATCCCAGTGGAACGCTTTCGACATCTTTAGAGTCCATGCTCTGATGAATTGAGGCTGTTCTGAGGGCAAAAGGGGGGTGCAACAGTAAATATTAGGAAGGTGTTCCTAATGTTTTGTACACTCAGTATACATGTACTGATGCAACCACACTGGTACACACACACACACACACACACACACACACAAAATGCCTCAGGTCTTCATTTTCTTGCCTCAGGTCTTCATTTTCAGGTCTTCATTTTTGAATGCAATATTTTTATTTTTATTTCACCTTTATTTAACCAGGTAGGACAGTTGAGAACAATTTCTCATTTACAACTGCGACCTGGCAGATGACTAGAATATAACCAGATGAATATCTAATTTATGTTGCAGTGTGGGTTTAGTCAAATAAAGCTAATCAAAAGACGCTGCGTCCTCCTTGTCCATTTCACAACATTATTTTCCCACAATCCTTCACTTTGTCTGCCTCTGAAATGGCACCCTATTCATTATATAGTGCACTGCTTTTGACCAGGTCCCATATGGTTTTGGTCAAAGGTAGTGCACTATATAGGGAACAGGGGGCCATATTGGACGCACTCTTTTTCTTTTACAGTGTAATTTACCTAGTCCTGACAGCCAGGCGCCATACTGTCATTTTGACAAAGGCAGTCACCAACACTACCTATTTAAACGTTTCATGTTACAACATGACAATTGTCATGATCGTATAATAACGGATGTGTGCCAATACCAAGTAGAGCTGGCTGGTAAGGGGCTCTAGCTTGGTCGCTTTTAATATTTTCATGTGTTTTCATTACAACAGCATGGAGCAGATAGCCTTTCTGACGTCCAGGCAATTGTCTGCAAATGAATGAGATTACATGACAAGCGGTGAATGACAGAGAGTGCAGCTACCCAGGCAGCAAACAGCTGCCAAGTGCCTACCCCCCCCCCCCCCCTCCCCAGTTATCTGATGGTAGCCTAGCAACAGATCCCTGACCTGGCTTTGACCTCCACCGGATAAGGTCAACACCTGAAGACAACGCCATTGGACAACTGGCTGGGGAGGGGGGAGGAGCCTGGGAGGAGTGGAGGTAGGCTGAGAGACAAAGGAACCACAGAGAGAACAAGGGCAGACTCCCTGCATAGTGAGTGAGAGTGATCATGCTCCTCACAGCCAAGAACATGTCGGTGGCATGGCAGTCCCGCCTGCACTACCAGTGTTTTGTTACCTGTGTTTGTTTGTGTTATTTATCTTTGCATGTGGAAGGTCAACATGAAAAGACTGATAGTAAAATGAGCGCTTTCGCACCACGATCCAGCTAGTTATCTTTCATTTTCATTCATGCATTGCTATCTATATTTAATTAACAGTCGCTGGTTTCACTTAAATTCTTTTCACGTTCATTTCAAATTCACAGGTCTCCCGTTTCACACACGGTCACACATTTTTCCAAAAGAGACTTTTATTCAGAAGAAGAAAAAAAACATTAAACGCTCGCAATAAAGCTAGAGTACAGTATTTGTGAAAATAAACAAGAGGGATGTTCTGGATAAGGAATTAATTGAGCGCAACCACACACACACCCTCAGTCAGTCAGTTCAACAGCAGCGGCACGGAAGTTAATCCAAAATGCGATAGTGGCAATATCCTATTAGGAGCAAGGCAATAAAATCAAGCTGGGACTGGGAACACATTAGAGTTATCAGAACATGTTCAGCACGCTCCATTTACACAATGAACTGGCATTAATCAGGGGGCTCTCTTCCCCTGACATACAGTAGGTACACACACACACACACACACAACGATACACATATCATACACTCAAACAACGACATACAGTAATACACCAGTGTAGCACATTGTATGACACACACACTGCAACCAACATTATCAGTATAACGTTATACAAACATATATCATTCAAGGATACACACACAATGAATTGAACCTAAATTAAAACCATCCCACAGGTGTTACTGTAGTAGGCCATACAGTACAGTATAGTGCAGTACAGTATACATGTATAGTAACCTTCCATGGATGATCCTTTAACTAGTCAGGACTGCCCCATAGGCTAAAATAACTCTGTCCCTGAGTTGAAGGACCCCCCCCTGGGGCCTTAGCAAGACCTCTCCCCCAGTTCACCAGGGGCAACCTAGACTCCTCCCCTGTGTGTGTGTGTGTGTCTGCAGTATGGTGGCTGTCTCCCTACTACAGGGGAAGTGTTGAAGGTCAGAGGGCAGGAAATAGGCCACCTGCCTCTGTCACACAGTCGCAGAGAGAGAGAAAGTGTGCCTGTGTGGGTGTGCGAGTGTGTGTGCCTGTGTGTGAGTGTGTGTGCGTGCGTGCGCGCGTGTTTTGGAGAAGCTACAGTATTAGACTGAACCGCAGCACGGTGGGCGGGGTGTTATGTAAGGCTGTATCCCAAATGGCACCCTATTCCCTATATAGTGCACTACTTTTGACCAGGGCCCATAGTGTTCCGGTCAAATGTAGTGCATTGTGTAAAGAAATGGGTTGCCATTTGGGATGTGTCCTAAGTCATGTCCTCTCTCCTGTCCTGTGATATTTGGTCAGGGGAGGACAAGGCGAGGGGACAACGGCGCCTCTCTATGCCCAAACGTCCCCACCGGGGGTGAGAGCTCGGAAGGCCAGAGGGCAAGAGAAGGAGCGAGGCCACCTGCTTCTGTCAAACTGTCAGGCCAGCTAGCGAAGGGGTGTGTGTGTGTCTGTGTGTGTGTCCAGCGTCAGGCCAGGTGAAGGGGGGGGGGGGGGGTACAGGAGGGAGCAGGAGGGAACAAGTGTGTGTGTGTGTGTGTATAAGGTTTGGTTTTACTATCCTTGTGGGGACCAGAAAAGGTGGGGCTTTTTTAGGGTTAGGATTAGGTTTAGGGTTGGGGGGGGGGGTTAGGGTTAGTTGGGGTGTATGGAGTACTTGGGGTGAACAGGAGGGGAAGGGTGTGTGAGCAACAAGCTCTCACAGTCTCACGTCAGAATTAGACGTTCATCCATGTTTGTAAAACAAAAAATGTTGAAATTGTTTAAAATAAATATAAGTTAAGGTTTGGGATAGGCTTAAAACAACAGAGGCATCAGAGGCAGATGCTTACGGACATCCGCCATCCCTGTCCACAACACACTAGCAAAACCAAAACCTATTTGAAGGTAACAGCGCTCACTGTTGCCCCTTGTGGCCGGTTTCCACGTCATCTCCTGACGTCCTTAGACATGGATGGATGTCAAATACTGACTTGTATCACAGGTGACCTGCCTGGTGTGAGGAGCGTGTGTCTGTGTGTGTAGGGGGTGTGTGTCGGGGGGACAGGTGGCATATACCGGACAACACTGGCACCAGCCACCTTGTGAGGATTTCTCAGCCTGCGACAGTCGCGGCTGGACAGGGGACAGATGTTGTTGTTTACCCCAAGGCTACATCCAGCTAGTATTAGCCTAGCCGAGCGCTATATCTAGCCTAGCCCAGGCCACACAGGACGGTACGAAGAGAAAGAAAGAGAGAGAGAGAGAGAGAGAGAGAGAGAGAGAGAGAGAGAGAGAGAGAGAGAGAGAGAGAGAGAGATGAAAGTGGAGAAGCCAGGCTCAGGCACCCTGGGACAGAAACTCCTCTTTATCCACCAACTGCCACGCCGCTGCAGGGAAGCATTTTAATAAGTCGTATTAATGCCAACTGACAAAATTAGCTATTTTTAAAAGCAGCGGAACAACGGTAGTTATCAGTAAAGCTAAAGGAAACATAATTAGCTAAGCTGATTTTATTTCCTACAAACTGTGCTATTTATATTATATAATATGATTCTATATATTAGCTGTGACAGGTGTGATGAGGCCTCCCCGGTTGAGTTGTATTGAGTTTTGGCACTATTTAATATTTATGTACGTATGTAAATTCATGGGCAGTACTGACTGCGGCCTAGATGTGGCAAATGTGTTTTGTGCCCACCAATAAATTCCCAAGTAATTAGAATAGTGATTATGAATAACACTTATACTAATGAAGTTTAAAAGCCACTTTTGATTGATTCACTTTCCCTACTCTGTTGTTTTTCTAATTTAGACATTTGACACAGCAGATTGCCAAACCGTTGATAGAACATTATGTCAGAGTTTTGACCTTTAGGTGCAACCCTGAGTGAGGTCATGCTGGCGTTGCCATGGCTACTATCAGCGGATTGTCTTGTCGCCAGCATTACCTCAGCGGCCTGGCATTGTTGGGGTCAGAGAACAGACTGTGACCTCGACATGGTGACCAAACTCTACTCAGAGAACAAAAACATGACTGCGGCCTGCCACACTCTCTCTCTTCCTCTCTGTATCCCTCTTTCTCTCTCCATGAGTAGAAAGAAGGCTTAGTTTCACTAAGTATTATCTGTAAACTTTGTAATCAGGACTTTCACAGATGTCTAACAGATTGCTTGATTAGATACAGGCTAAAAGCTACCAAAGTATATTTAATGTTTTATGGTATAAAGTATGTTTTCATGTTTTAATATGTAACTACATGCAGAATATTCGCAACAGCAGGAAATGAAACGATCTGGCTTCAGACAGTAGATATAGAGAATGAATAGGA
Source organism: Thymallus thymallus (assembly GCA_023634145.1). Taxonomy (NCBI): domain Eukaryota; kingdom Metazoa; phylum Chordata; class Actinopteri; order Salmoniformes; family Salmonidae; genus Thymallus; species Thymallus thymallus. The sequence goes on along the minus strand of CM042424.1, from coordinate 5,767,021 downwards.
TGGAAACAACAGTGAACATTTAACCGCTCGTTTCCAACTATGCTGTGACCATGCTGGTCGTGGGTGGAGGGGTGGAGGGAGGGTTGGAGGGAGGGAGGGGTGGGCAGTCAACACAGCACCGGGTCCCCTGTTAGGAGTGCTCAGTTGCTGGTGCAGGTGAGGAACACACCCCACCCACACACACACACACGCACACATACACACACACACAGATATTCACATATGCCAACGCCTGTACTAGTGTCAGACACCGTATAGTTTAGTCCCTTTCAACACAACACAGGAGTGGAGAGGCTGGAGGTCCACCAGAGTTCAACCTCCTGCCATGCACATGCACTATGTACTGTATGTTCTCACTAACCTTGGATTTCCTCAACAGAACCTTCTATACATTAACACACATTTCCATATGTGATGTTCGACCGATACATACAGACTCCTTGACTTTTTCCAGATTTTGTTACGTTACAGCCTTATTCTAAAATGGATTAAATTATTAAATCTATACACTTTACCCCATAATGACGAAGCGAAAACAGGTTTTAGAAATTCTTGCAAATGTACTACAAATAAAAAACAGAAATACCTTATTTACATAAGTATTCAGACCCTTTGCTATGAGACCCTAAATTGAGCTCAGGTGCATCCGGTTTCCATTGATCATCCTTGATGTGTTTCTACAACTTGATTGGAGTCCACCTGTGGTAAACTCAATTGATTGGACATGATTTTTCAGAGTAAAACCAAGCCATGAGGTCGAAGGAATTGTCCGTAGAGCTACACAGTGGCCTCCATCATTCTTAACTGGAAGAAGTTTGGCACCACCAAGACTCTTCCTAGAGCTGGCCGCCCGGCCAAACTGAGAAATCGAGGGAGAAGGTCTTGGTCAGGGAGGTGACCAAGAACCAGATGGTCATTCTGACAGAGCTCCAGAGTTCCTCTGTGGAGATGGGAGAACCTTCCTGAAGGACAACAATCTCTGCAGCACTCCATCAATCAGGCCATTATGGTAGAGTGGCCAGATGGAAGCCACTCTTCAGTAAAAGGCACGTGACAGCCCCTTTTGCTGAGTTTGCCAAAAGGCACCTAGAGGACTTCGGGACAAGTCTCTGAATGTCCTTGACTGGCCCAGCCAGAGCCCGGACTTGAACACGATCGAACATCTCAAAATAGCTGTGCAGCAACGCTCCCCATCCAACCTGACAGAGCTTGAGGGGATCTGTATAGAAGAATGGGAGAAACACCACAAATACAGGTTTGCCAAGCTTGTAGCGTCATACCCAAAAAGATGTAATCGCTGCCAAAGGTGCGTCAACAAAGTACAAAGTACTCCGAGAATGCGCTGACCAACTGGCAAGTGTTTTCACTGACATTTTCAACATGTCCCTGATTGAGTCTGTAATACCAACATGTTTCAAGCAGACCACCATAGTCCCTGTGCCCAAGAACACTAAGGTAACCTGCCTAAATGACTACAGACCCGTAGCACTCACGTCTGTAGCCATGAAGTGCTTTGAAAGGCTGGTCATGGCTCACATTAACACCGTTATCCCAGAAACACTAGACCCACTCCAATTTGCATACCGCTCAAACAGATCCACAGATGATGCAATCTCTACTGCACTCCACAATGCCCTTTCCCACCTGGACAAAAGGAACACCTCATGAGAATGCTATTCATTGACTACAGCTCAGTGTTCAACACCATAGTGCCCTCAAAGCTCATCACTAAGCTAAGGATCTGGGACTGAACACCTCCCTCTGCAACTGGATCCTGGACTTCCTGACGGGCCGCCCCCAGGTGGTTAGGGTAGGACACAACACATCTGCCACGCTGATTCTCAACACCCTCAGGGGTGCGTGCCCAGTCCCCTCCTGTACTCCCTGTTCAGCCATGACTGCATGGCCAGGCACGACTCCAACACCATCATTAAGTTTGCAGATGACACAACAGTGGTAGGCCTGATCACGGACAACGATGAGACAGCCTATTGGGAGGAGGTCAGAGACCTGGCCGTGTGGTGGCAGAACAACAATCTCTCCCTCAACGTAATCAAAACGAAGGAGATGATTGTGGACTACAGGAAAAGGAGGAGGACCGAGCACGCCCCCATTCTCATCGACAGGCTGCAGTGGAGCAGGTTGAGAGCTTCACGTTCCTTGGTGTCCACATCACCAACAAACTAGAAGGGTCCAAACACACCAAGACAGTTGTGAAGAGGGCAAGACAATGCCTATTCCACCTCAGGAGACTGAAAAGATTTGGCATGGGTCCTCAGATCCTCAAAATGTTCTACAGCTGCAACATCGAGAGCATCCTGACTGGCTGAATCACCGCCTGGTACGGCAACTGCTCAGCCTCCGACCGCAAGGCACTACAGAGGGTAGTGCGTACGGCCCAGTACATCACTGGGGCCAAGCATCCAGGAACTCTATACCAGACAGTTTTTTATTTCTTTACTTATCTATTGTTTACATAATCCTTATTTTTTACTTAAACTGCACTGTTGGATAGGGCTTGTAAGTAAGCATTTCACTGTAAGGTCTACAACTGTTGTATTCGGCGCACGTGACAAATAAACTTTGATTTGGATCTGAATACTTATGCAGTTATTCAGTTTTTTATTTGTAATAAATTTGCAAAAATGTCTAAACCTGTTTTTGCTTTGTCATTATGGGCTATTGTGTGTAGACTGATGAGGGAAAAAAACTATTTAATTAATTTTAGAATAAGGCTGTAACGTAACAAAATGTGGAAACAGTCAAGCGTTCTGAATACTTTCAGAATTCACTGTACATTGCATGGCAAATGGTCGGCAGGTAGCCTAGCGGTTAGAGCATTCTGGCCAGTAATTGAAAGGTTGCTGGTTTGAATACCCGAGGTGACAAGGTGAAAAATCTGCCGATGTGCCCTTGAGCAAGGCACTTAACCCTAATTTGCTCCAGGTGTGACCGTACCTCTAAGGCTGACCCTGTAAAACAACACATTTCACTTCACCAATCCAGTGTAAGTGACAATAAAACAGATAATAAAAAATGCACAATAGAATATAGTCCTTCATTAGGCCTCTATATCTTGTAGTTCTAATGTGATCATGTGATCAATTACTCATATGTGTAGGCTACATATGTCTACTGATTACTGTTACTTGACTAGAACTTGTCCAGCTTCTCTCTGGACCATTATGATAGATAATAGACATTTTAATCATGTTGTGCTCTTCCCTAATTAGAAAAATGCAAAGCGGCCATGTCACCTGTGGACATGATACAGGCAGTCCAGCCAAGAGGGCTAATTTGGGCTTCTGCTAATTGCCACAGTAACGAGCCTCCTGCGCCTCTCATAATCTGTGTCCCAAATGACACCCTGTTCCCTATAGAGTGCACTACTTTTTCACCAGAGCCCTTTGAGCCCTATTGGCTCTGGTCAAAGGTAGGGCACTCTATAGGGAACAGGGCGCCATTTAGAACTATCCTCTCAGAGGGAGGAGGTGGCAAAGGATGGAGGGATGGCAGGATGGAGGGATGAAGAGACAGCTCTCCTCACACACGGAGAGGTGTGAAAGAATGTGCCGGGCCAAGTGAACACAGCCTGCATGAGTCCAGCAGCAGGAATAAGGACGGGACAGGCTGCGCTGTGAAAAACTCAACCCAACGCCACCGCCGCGAGGGAGAGGAATGGAGATTTTTTATGTCAGTTTTGGTCAAAAACGTTGTTATATGCAACAAAATTAAAGGTAAAACATGTTGTTGTTGTTGTAGCTTAGATTACATGTATACAGAGGGATAAGTTGGGGGTGAACTCAACTCTTAGGTAAACCGTTTGTTATTACATGTACAATGTGACACAAAACACAACGTGGAAATGCAATAAAGTGTTGTTTTCTACCTTAGATAATTCTTTATTTTTCCACAGAGGAAGGAGTTACACTATTGTTGATACCAGGGGAAGTCACAGCACAGCACCAGTTATTTACAGTTCATGTGACATGTGACATATGGCATAAAAATAAAACAATAGCAAGAAATGAAATGTGTGCATCTGTAGCCTAATGAATATGGAGGTTATGCAAGTGTGGAAATGAAAGGGTTAATTTCAAATGTATGTTTCATGCAATTTCATTTATTTTGGGAAACTGGAGATTCCCATTGGGCTTCTGAATTACTATTCAATCAATCATTTCATTAATTCAGGAAATGTACATTTCACATTTTGAAAATATATGTTTAATACATGTGTAATATAAAAAAATAAAGAAATGCAATCAATATGAAAAATACTGTACTTCAATCTGTCAAATAAATAAAGCTAACATTGCCTAATTTATACAAGTTATCAAATAAATGTTTAATAATAATAAAAAATATGTAGGGGTTTTGCAGTCAGCAATACAGCCTGTAAGCTCGGGGGCACCTTGTCCGTTTCTACGCTGCTCTCGCGGGCGAGCTCCTCTAGCGTGTGTGTGCGCGAGCTAGTGTGTGTGACTGCTCTGCTGTTGCTGCCCTTTGATCCCTGCATTAGTGTTAGTTAGGGGCTCCGAGACACACTTACACAGAGAGCAGCCATAGTCAAGACACGACAACAACAACAGCAGCAGCAGCAGCAGCACAGAACCCTCCTCCTCCTGTGGTCCTGGACCCAACAATACACTTTAAACCGCGAGGACGAGACAGGTATACAGTCCCTGCCATCACTCTCGCCTACAATCTCAATGGGAAAAAAACGTTTTTCTTCTTATCCCTAAAACAAGGAGGAGAATGTGATAAAAAGGGGGAAAATGCCAAGGAGGAAGCAGGAGCAACCCAAACGCCTGCCTTCACGTAAGTCGTGTGCTGGTTTTGTGCAATTTTAATGGGTCTTCGTGTGTTTTGCGCAGTAGTTTAGGGTTAAAGAGGTGAAACAGACAAAGACACGGCGTAGGTTATTTCTCCTTTTTTTTTTTTAGGTCTGAGCTAGGCAGCCATGTTGTTGGCGACGAGTAACGTTAGCTAGCCAGCGAGCGCATAAGCTGTACGTGGCTTTAATCGAGTATAATCGATAAAGGTCCCCTTTCCCCTAAAGGTTGCGGTCAGTTAGTTTGTGTGTCGGTTGTATATCGTATAATGTCCGAGCGTTTTCGTTTATCTGTCCGTGCGAGCGAGTCTCTTTCGGGGGAGAAAGGGGAGGACCTGAGAATCTGGCCGCAATAAAATGAAGGGTCAGTCGGATCAGACAAGGCAGACTCGGGGCTAACCATGCCTCAGTGTTCCTAGCAATAGCAACGCTCGGTAGCTAACTTCACATTTCTGTTAATAATACACGTCTAACTTTCACTCTCACCACGCAGACAACTGTATACTGGTTCCCTCTGTAGGCGCTCGCTCTGTTTTTTACGTCGAGTTGTTGAAAGTCTGGAGATAATTTGTTTTTAAAGCGGAGGTATTTTCTTCCGCCCAGTTCAGCGAGGTTCATGTCTGCGTGCAGGCTGTGTCAAAGCCATGGTCGGTCACCTGAAGTTCAGGTTTTTTTCCCCCTTCCCTTTGCAGCCATTCATTGCAGACAGACTACGATCAATAACGCGGGCTAAGAGACGCGGAATGGCACTGCCCCCCTTTCTAGTTATGTTGTTACTCCGTATTTACCATCAGAATGTGGAATTTATGTGTATATATATTGTTCTTTTGACCCTGTGTACCTTGGATGTTTAGATTGCGCTTTTATCAGTCCAATAACGAAAAGTTGCAGTGACACGCTTCGGCCGCTAGAGGATGACTTCTAGGTAGACTGTGTGGATAAAATGATCAGAGGAATTGGCTTAGTGTGGCAATTTCCCCTGCTGTAGTGCGATGTTCTGAAGACATGCATAAGAACACGGCTTAATGAGTTATATTGGTTTGCAAATGTCATGAATAATTGCGTGATTAATCTCATAAATCAATGATGACTTAATGATTGTACCATAATGACACATAGTGTAGTCTTTTTTTAAAAATGTCAAACGATGCAACTGTTCAGTGCTATTACCAGTTGTGATCCAAAGGGAATTTGTATACTTTGTTGTATAAAGTATTCTGAATTTGAATAAAGTGCAGTAAAGATCAAATTAGCATTTGTGGTGCCAGAGTGTGATCATTTGTGTCCACTCTTTCCACGTGTGAGTATTTAGGCTACTACAAACCTCCACATATCCAGTCCCAGCGCCACGAAACATCCCCAAAATACGACTGTTCTCTCCTCATCCACTGATACAGAGCTCAGGTGTTTGACCCAGAGTTGAACTTGGGAAATTGCGTTGATTGGCTGGGGGGAGAGAGAGAGAGAGAGAGAGCAGTAGTGAGAGAGTGATATTTGGACGGTAAGCTCTCACTCCCATGTTACTGACGGAGAATGTACGTACATACAATCGCCACTGGGCAGAGCAAGTCATGCTCTGTAGCCTATACTGACACCAGTGGAGGCTGGTGGGAGGAGCTATAGGAGGAAGGGCTCATTGTAATAGAATAATTAGAATGCTCCAACGTGGTTTCCATATGTTTAATACCGTTCCCTTCATTCCATTCCAGCCATTACAATGAACCTGTCCTCCTAAAGCTCCTCCCACCAGCCTCCACACACTGACACACCATACAGTTTGATTTTTAATTTTATTTAACCTTTATTTAACTAGGTAAGTCAGTTAAGAACAAATTCTTATTTACAATGACGGCCAACCCCGGCCAAACCCTAACCCGGACGACGCTGGGCCAGTTGTGCGCTGCCCTATGGGACTCCCAATCACGTCCGGTTGTGATACAGCCTGGAATCAAACCAGGGTCTGTAGTGACACCTCTAGCACTGAGATGCTAGAGTCACCCCCCCACCCCCCATTCAATCACAAAACTGATACAGGTCAACCTTTATTTATTCTATATAGGGTTTCCTCCCACACGGACTCCCACTTCACCTCATTTGCCGACTGTCTGTTTGTTTTCATTGTTCAGCCAACAACACCTACACCGATTGGTCACGTGCCAGGAACAAGCACAATATTGAAGTTCAGATGTCTTCATCTGTACTGAGGCCCTGTGGTGAAAAGGGCACAATAAAGCACTGCCTTTTAAACTGCTAAAGGTGCTTTATCTTAGCCCAGACACATGCAGGTCTAGATATTTAGGGCTGTGTGTTCTGCTGTGTGCACTGTGCAGGCCAGGCGTCATGCTGTGTATATTAGCATGCATGGCATGTGAGAGAGGACACACACGTACACACACACAGTCACAAGCTGGCCGTGGAGGTCACAGTACAGTACAGCGCCCTCACTCAGACAAGTAAACATGACCTTTGGGGCCACAATGAAAACGGCCATTTTTTTATGATTTTGGTACGCGCCTGATTATGTATGTTTAATTCTATTGGCCGATTATTTACTGTAAATATTGACTGTAAAATTATCACTAAGGCGTAGAAATGTTATATTTTTAAGTTTTATGTGTAGTACCCTTTTATTTACAACACTGTGTATATATACATGACATTTGAAATGTCTTTATTCTTTTGGAACTTCTGAGTGTAATGTTTACTGTTCATTTTTTATTGTTTACTATCTACTTCACTTGCTTTGGCAATGTTAACATATGTGTTCCTTGCCAATAAAGCCCTTGAATTGAATTGAGTTATGCTAGAGGTCGGTTTTGAAATATTGTCAATGCAAGCATCATTCTTTCAGGCCCAGAGGTTTCTAGGTCATTGTTCATACTTATGTTATGTCACCAAATATTACTTCCAAAACCTCTCCCAACAGTTGATAATTTCGAAACCACTCTGAGGTAGCTTAAGGCTATAGGGCCTATCTCCTGAATAAAAGTTGAAGTAGGCTTGAATCAAAATATGGATATGAATTGTAAGCTAAAAATATACGAGAGAGAGAGAGAGAGAGAGAGAGAGAGAGAAAGACCCGATCATGAATGGCAAAAGGTCAGGGGCACTGGGAGAGTGAGAGAGGGAGACATTTTCTCCTCTCCCTGTCTCCTCCTCTGGTTCCTCAGGTTATCTGCATTTGAAATGGAGGGATTTTAGCCCCTGCCTCTACCGCCACCGACCGACTGCTCTTCTCCTTTCCTCCTCACCGTCAGCCAATGGCTGGGTGGTTCTGTACCTTACTGTAATGGCGGGTCACTGGCACCCTTCCACTTTCTATGATTATAATGACCTTGGCGGGCCAGGGCTTGAAAACATTGGATTAAGGAGAAAGGAAAATGAGGGGAGGTTTCCATTTTGCTCTTGGCATCAAATTTGTGGGGAATTTCTGCCAAGAATCCCCCTCCGCCACTTTCCACCCCCCACCACCCCTCAACCTGGCGGGGCTCGGGCTCTCTCGTGGAACGCGGTGTCGGCCGAATAGAGCTGAAGCGAATAGTGATACACAGGCTTTCACTTAGAAATGAATTAAAGGGCAGGGGGAAGGTGGTGGGATTCCTCCTTCAGCACACGCTTACATCGAGGGGAGTTTGAGACCCACCATGTTCAACACCATTCAGATTCAGCGGGTAGGCCTAAAACTGGCCCCATTCAGTCTCTCCATGACTTGATGGAGAATTTAATGGATTGTAATTGGGAGGCCGCTACAGCGGTTGATTTTAAACGAAAGTTGTTGGGGTAAGTTAACTTTATAATGGGCCTGGTTCTAGAGAAGCTTCTGGGGTTTGATCAATACACATTTGAAATGTGTTGTTGCTAGCTGCATCAAACAGGTAGGCTGGCTGGCAATACCAAGGCCTACAGGTGTTGTTGTCAGAATTCCAATTGGCAGGGGTTGGGCGGTGTCCAGATTTACCGTTGTGGCGTTTCTGTACCAACCATTACCAAGTAAAAATATATATATTTTTGGATGCACAAAACAATTTAGATCTTTATACAGGAGTCGATTGAATGTCTCTGTTGTAACCAAGAAGCTTGATCTTAACATCTAGCCACTTAGATAGCAAGTTAGCAAACCAAATGCATAGCTGGAGCCCTGAGCTGAATATAATGTATATTTCTTATAGTTATACTGAACAAAAATATAAATGCAACAATTTCAAAGGTTTTACTAAGTTACAGTTCATTTAAGGAAATAAGTAAATTGAAATAAATTAATTAGGCCCTAATCTATGAATTTCTCATGACTGAGCAGGGGTGCAGCCATGGGTGGGCCTTGGAGGGCATAGGCCCACCCACTGGGGAGCCAGGCCCAACCAATCAGAATGGCAACAGCTCTGGTGGACATTCCTGCAGTCAGCATGCCAATTGCGCGCTCCCACAACTTAAGACAACTGTGGCATTGTGTTGTGACAATACTGCACATCTTAAAGTACCATTTTATTGTCCCCTGCACAAGATGCACCTGTGTAATGATCATGCTGTTTAATCAGCTTCTAGATATGCCACCTGTCAGGTGGATGGATCATCTTGGCAAAGGAGAAATGCTGGTAACAAATTTGTGCACAAAATTTGAGAGAAATAAGCTTTTTGTGCGCATGGAACATTTCTGGGATTTTATTTTTCAGCTCATGAAGCATGGGACCAACACTTTACATGTTGCGTTTATATTTTTGTTCAGCGTATATTTTACTTATCGTTATAAGCAGTGGCGGAGCATGCACCCTCGCAGCTCCCAACCCTTTAAAAAAAAATGTCACGGTATTGAAAATCATACGGCGGTATTTCAAAATACCCCAGTATTTGGTATATCGCCCCAAGCCTAGCATCCACTGAGAATCCCTCAAACTCATTCAGAATGCTCTTTTGAATCAAGGCTGTCGATGAGGTGATACTTTAATTTAATTTCCAATGCCCTGAGTAATTGCAAAAACATGTCTGATAAGCAACTCGCTTCACAATAACTTCAGGGGGCTCTGTTTTGGGCACACTTTTCATCAAGTGTCAAACTCACTAGAGGTACTAACCAGGTAATTTATTCTAGGATTTCTACATGCCCAACAAAAGGGACTCGGGGAAGCATACTATGCAAATCTCCTAAAGTAATTATTTAGGGATGCCCATTGCCTTGCCCCATAATACTTATTCACTTAGGCCTAATTAGAGAGGTTGCTTGTCAAAGATCCAGGGATGACTTCCCCTCCTGATTGTCGGCCATGACACTTGATCTGGTCTCTCTCTCTAACGACATCTTCAACGTGCTCTCTGTATTTTACATTGACCTAATTAACAGAGAATGAATGAACTGTCCACCATGTCCTCTAGGAGGCCTAAAAGTTACCAATATCACAAAAGTTACCAATAATCTGTTCCACACAGTACCTCCCTGGTCTCAATCAACCCCCAAACCCCCCTTCCCTACCCCTCCGTGTGGAATGGAAGTGCATCAGCGTGCCTTAGCCTTGGTAACGATTTTTCTCCGTGTTGACAAGCCACAACAGGGAGATGTACAACTTCGGAGAGCAGCCCTTTGGCTACGGCGTAGCCCCGGCACTGAGTAATACCAATCTCACAGGAGTAGCACAGGCTCTTAGTTGGCCGCAGTTCATAAGGAACGGCGAACAGCTCTCTGGTGCAGCTGGGAAAGACTGAGGGAGAGAGAGGGGAAGAGTGAGGGAGAGTGCTGGTGTTGGTGGTGGAGGAGGAGGTGGTGAGGAAGCTGCTAAGAGCTCTGGGTGGTTTTCTCTGTTGTACCACACAAGTGCATCTAGGGCCCTGCAGGACAGGCCTTTAACAGGCGTGAGGGATGGAGAGATATAGAGAACGAGAGAGAGGAGGGAAGTCTGGGGAGCAGGAAGCTCTAGTCAGCCAGTCGTGCCAGACTGCTGCTTCTGCTTCTAAACAGGGATGTGATTTATTATCGAGGCTCGTTTCACTCTTAAAAGAGAGATGGAAATTACATCGTCGAGAATTAGAGAGCTCTCCTCAATTGTCTCTGAGAAGAAAGCCATAGCTGTAGGCGTGGGGAGATTTCGGAGCATGTGGTACGCGTCTAACTGGTGCGTGAAATCAAAGGAGGGTTTTTTGCTTAAGTTGGCATAGATTTTTCTTTCCTTTGGTGGTGAGGAGGCTTTTTTAGTTTGGATGGAGGATACTGATTCGGTCACTGCGTTTGATGACCCTTGCCATGGGGTCAGTCTTTGTTGCCCTGTATAACCAAATAACTGCACTCCGCTCTGTGTTGCCAGGTTTGAAATGCATTGTAATTTTATGTAGCTGTACTGTCTTGATGCATGTTGTTAGGGGGGCTTAAAATGGCTCTTGGCCAACATGCTGATCTTGTCGCCCTGACGGAGTGCATTCTAGCACGGCGAAGTGCTAGTGTGATGACCTTACTTCCTGTGTGGGTGGAATAGAGGTCAGGAGGCCCCCACACTTGCCTGGCTCTTGTTAGCCTTTAGCAGCAGCAGCCAGGCAAACTCCTTTCTGGTCTGGTAGTCAGTACTAGGCTTTGGCGGTATCCAGATTTTCATACCGTTCTTCTGCCATCCTGGGATTTATGGTATTACCAGCATAGCACACAAGGGGGCTCAAAAGACCCCTTTGCACATCTATTACCAGAATGCTAACAGAGTTAGCACAAGTAATAGTGACATCCCATAGACGCCGTTAGCTAAATGCTAACAAGCGAAAATGAACAAACTAATTGCAAAGACAGGCAAAAAACTCTAGCCAAACAAAAAATAGTTATTCTAAATATTAGCTAGCTGGCTAACATTTTAAGAGTCCAGCAAACGCGTTCCTCACACGCTACGAACATAATTTCTCCAATGTTATAATGAAAAGGTTATAATGAAAAGGAGGAGTGCTGATGATGTCGCCCACTGTATGCGGTAGCCTGATTGCGTCCAGATTGAGGAGAAATCCGCACACAATGCATCCCTGACCACCTCCCGAAGTGGTCAGTAAGATCTGAACACAATCAGACCACAAAGCGACTTTTATGCATCTAGACCCGTCTTTACAATGCTATCTTCGTATTCTGATTAGCAGAAGTTGCATGTAAGTGTCAAGTGTAGACACGACCATCGACTCACCGATAGAAATAGAACGCTATGGACTCACCAGCTCCCACTTTCTCCCGTTGTGCTGTTAACAAACACGTGACAGGCTGTTCTGGGGAACTATGGTAAGCTTCATAATGTGACAGGTGAAATGAAGAACGCAATCAGCTTTTTCTCTTAACGCATAGCACAATTTGACTGCAGGTATTAACTTAAAGTATCTACAAATATTCACATTTATTAGAAAACTTCAAAGAAATCGTTTTGATGGCATTGAAAAACTTTTCCCCTGGCTACTTTCAAATACCCCGGTATACGGTATACTGCCCAAGCCTAGTCAGTACCTCCTTCCACAACACTGTACTGTACAGTTACATTGAGCAGCAAAGAGCGAGGCTGCCACACTAATGCGTTTAACTATCCAGGCTAACAGCTGTGTCTGGCTGCTTTGTGTGGTGGTTTTGGGCCTTGATGGGGGCAGTTTCATTGCCGGGGGTGAGATTCAAAGTGCCAGGAACAAACGAGGCAGGACAGAGGGACCGAGGCAGTCAGGCCAGGCAGATACAGGGACCACACGGTATATAAGGCTCTCAAGGGAAACGATATATCACATCCAGAGAGAGAGAGAGAGAGAGAGCGTTTGGCTGTGTTACAGCAAAGCACCACTCCAGCCCAGAAAGCCATTGTCAGTGTAGGTTATTTACGACGCTAAAACGCAGGTGAGTACCTGACACTGATGATTCTATGGCTGCCACGTGCAGAGAATTCACCTTCCATTTTGCACAATGCAGATGATGACTTCACGACGTCTAGAGATGCTCAGGTTCTCTAGCGTCGTCCCTTTGTTGTCTAAACAAGGGCATTACGGCGTCTGGTTCGTCCTCATCGCTGTAATAAGTGTATTATTGGACATCTAGTACTAGACGAGTATCACTCATCATGACGTTTAAGACAATCTTATTAGCCAGATATAACTGATCATCAACAAAATGGAGACAAATGCCCAAGGAAATCTGGAAATCAGTATAGCTTCTAAAAACCTTTTGCTAAATTGGTAATGAACAGGGTTTAGTTGGACTGATCTGTCAGTGATTGCCTCTTTCTGTTCCTGGATTCCCAGTGTTTTCTCAATGGACAGTCGGTCAGTTCTTGGTTCAGATTGCTAAGGCTGCATTCCCAAATGCCATCCTATTCCCTACATGGTGCACTACTTTTGACCACAGCCCTATGGGCTCTGGTCAAAAGTAGTGGACTATATAAGGAATAGGGTGCCATTTGGGACACAGCCTAGGTCATTAATCCCTGTACTCTACGGGGAGTGGTCAGCACCAGATGTATTGACACTTCCTACCAGAAGGTTTTCTAGATTAGCGGCAAATCCTCCCTGTAAAAAAAACCTAATTTGGCACGCACAGCCAGACTTTGTGTTCGTCAACTCTGGGCCAAAGGAAGCATCCCAGCCATTCCTCCCTCCCTCTTTCCTCTCCTCCTCTCCTCTCTCTTTCTGGTCCTTTGGCCAGGAACCACCGCATCCTTTTTTTGGCGGAAGAACATTTTTGTTGTTCTCATGTAGCATCTCTTTTGAGAGCCAGTGGATTGACCTTGATGACCCTCCCAGTCAGTGATGAGGTCTTCAGAAACAAGACATCTCCAACCCACTGTATCCGGAGGGCTTAAGGGATGGTTGTCATAGCGATCGTTGTGCCACAGAGAACAGCCTCTCTCACGGGTGAAAGACGACGACAAGGCTTTGAATGCGGCAGCTTTCAGGTCACAACCTGGTTATGACGGTTGCAGACGGAACCAGAAAAGACTGGAGGGATATGGATGTGGTGCACACAAGACAAACAACAGACGTACATCAATGTCTGGTCTGTATAGATTTCAGGTCAGGATTTGAGATCGATATTATCTGCCACGCAGGCCATGTCTTTTATACCTTGAAAGAGAGAAAAAGCGAGGACTGGTATTGGGCTGTGTTCCAAATGGCACCCTATTCCCTACATAGCCTATGGGCCCTGGTCAAACGTAGTGCACTATGTAAGGAATAGGGTGCCATTTGGGACGTAGCCTAGGTGTGACGGTGAGCAGCGGAGGGCGAACAATGCCTCTTCATTCCCACTGGCTGCCCTGGCCAGCCGTTTTAACATGGAGATTGGAAACAGAACCAGCTCCCCCCCTTCCTCGCCACCCGTCCCCCCACCTCTTCCTCCCCTGGACCTGCATGCAAATGAAGGTTGGCCTCTCCTGCTGAGCCACTGCCATTCTTCCCCCTCTTCTCTCCTTTTTCTAATGGACGCAGACTGGCTCTGGCTCCCCCTCCTCCTCCTCTATTCCTAGGGAAGAAGAAGAAGGGCCCGGGACCAATCCTGATTAGTGTCCCTATCCTGAGTGACAGGCTCGAATCCAAGCAGGAACTGCCGCAGGCGCCTCTGCCAAACTGCTGTCAACCCAATAGCACCATAGGAAAAAGCCATATTTTTTCGATCCATTCGCCCCCCCCAGCTCTCTCTCTTGGCTCACACACACACAGTCTCTCTCACAATGTCTCTTACACCCACAGTCAGTAACACACACAGCTTCTCTTTCTCACACACACTTTCTCACAGCCACACCATCTCTCTTTTTCTTTCTCGCTCTCTCTCGCTCTCTCTCGCTCTCTCTCTCTCTCTCTCTCTCTCGCTCTCTCTCTCTCGCTCACTCTCTCTGGAGGTGACTGGCTGCTGTAGTGTGGCCAGTCGACCGTGTTCTTGTGCCAGTGGGCTCAGTGTGATTTACGCTGGCTGGCTGGAGGACCTCCCCCTTGTGTCCCCTCTCCATCTCCCCCCTGTCTCATACAGTATGGCCCAGCCCCCATACACACACACACACACTGAGCTCTGCTCTCTCACTCCTCTCTGTGTCTAAGTGGGCAGCCTGCCCCTCAGTGTGTGTGCCAGAATGCTACATACTAGTGGTGCTAGCTATGTTAGCGTCATTGTGCTACTTACAGTAAGCCAACCTCTTAGGGTTGTCACTAGTTACTACAGACACAAAGTCATAATTATGGCTAAACCTAGCGTATTTCTACAATCTATCTTCTTAAAATATGATTTTAAACCTAACTTTAACCACACTGCTAACTTTACGCCTATCCCAAACCTGAAATTAAGATAAAAAAGCACAAAATGTGTTTTCACGAAATGATATAGCCAATTTTGACTTTGTGGCTGTGGTAACGAGTGTCAGCCAGCTCTTAGTCTTGACGTCAGTCCTCCTGTTGTTTAACATTCACAGGGCTGTATCTGTTCTGGAACAGTGTTGTGTCATGACACCCATATCTACTACAGGAAAGTCTTGGCAAATGACCCTCAGTCATGTTGTTGATACCAAATATATGGGATGGATGCTGGCAAGGTTCCCCTAAAGTAATTATTTATAGTCCTACATTTGAGTGTGATGAAGTGTTCACATACTGTACATAGGAACTCTACAGCAATATCGTACAGTAGCCTAAATTTTGTCTTTACTGTATTTTTGGCACAGTGAGTGAACTGTACTCAGGGCTGTTTGGTGACCGTATTACCGCCACACTGGCAGTCATGAGTCAAATTCCATGTGACTGTTGAGTCACGGTGATCTTCTCTTATGCACTCTGGACATGCTTGCTAACGACCGTCAGGTTGCTAATTGCCTTGTACTCAGCGCTGTATTTTCTGTCTAACCACTCTGACATCAATGGAAATACAATCGAAAATCGCATCAAACACTTATAATTTACAAACACAACAAAATGGACTGCGCTTTCTAAGTTGGTTAATTCAAAATACGCATATTAGAGTTAATGAATATGCATAGGGCTGTATATGATCCCAAGTCCCCCCTCCCGCAAATAAAATTATACAAATAATGATTGTGCCGTTATACAATATATAGCCTACCACATATTATGCATGACAGAAAAACTGAAAGAAATTGCAGATTTTACAGACCTTAGCCAAATAAATTTAAACTCTGTTTTTCACAATTCCTGAAATTTAATTCTAGTAAAACATTCCCTGTCTTAGGTCAGTTAGGATCACCACTTTATTTTAAGAATGTGAAATGTCAGAATAATAGTAAATAATTATTTATTTCAGCTTTTATTTCTTTCATCACATTCCCAGTGGGTCAGAAGTTTACATACATATATTCAATTAGTATTTGGTAGCATTGTCTTTAAATTGTTTAACTTGGGTCAAACGTTTTGGGTAGCCTTCCACAAGCTTCCCACAGTAAATTGGGTGAATTTTGGCCCATTCCTCCTGACAGAACTGGTGTAACTGAGTCAGGATTGTAGGCCTCCTTGCTCGCATACGCTTTTCAGTTCTGCCCACACATTTTCAATAGGACTGAGGTCAGGGCTTTGTGATGGCCACTCCAATACCTTGACTTGTCCTTAAGCCATTTTGCCACAACTTTGGAAGTATGCTTGAGGTCATTGTCCATTTGGAAGTTTGCGACCAAGCTTTAACTTCCTGACTGATGTCTTGAGATGTTGCTTCAATATATCCACATAATTTTCCTTCCTCATGATGCCATCTCTTTTGTAACGTGCGCCAGTCCCTCCTGCAGCAAAGCACCCCCACAACATGATGCTGTCACCCCCGTGCTTCACTGTTGGGATGGTGTTCTTCAGCTTGCAAGCCTCCCCCTTTTTCCTCCAAACATAACGATGGTCATTATGGCCAAACAGTTCTATTTTTGTTTCATCAGACCAGAGGACATTTCTCCAAAAAGTATGATCTTTGTCCCCATGTGCAGTTGCAAACCGTAGTCTGGCTTTTTTATGGCGGTTTTGGAGCAGTGGCTTCTTCTTTGCTGAGCGGCCTTTCAGCTTATGTCGATATAGGACTCGTTTTACTGTGGATATAAATACTTTTGTACCTGTTTCCTCCAGCATCTTCACAAGGTCCTTTCTGGAATTGATTTTCACTTTTCGCACCAAAGTACGTTCATCTCTAGGAGATGGAACGCGTCTCCTTCCTGAGCGGTATGACGGCTGCGTGGTCCCGTGGTGTTTATACTTGCGTACTATTGTCTGTACAGATGAAAGTGGTACCTTCAGGCATTTTGGAAATTGCTCCCAAGGATGAACCAGACTTGTGGAGGTCTACAATTCTTTTTTCTGAGGTCTTGGCTGATTTCTTTAGATTTTCCCACGATGTCGAGTAAAGAGGCACTGACTTTGAAGGTAGGCCTTTAAATACATCCACAGGTACACCTCCAATTGACTCAAATTATGTCAAATTTAAGCCATGACATCATTTTCTGGAATTTTCCAAGCTGCACAGTCAACTTAGTGTATGTAAACTTCTGACCCACTGGAATTGTGATATAGTGAATTATAAGTGAAATTATCTCTCTGTAAACAATTGTTGGAGGAATTACTTGTGTCATGCACAAAGTAGATGTCCTAACCGACAAAACTATAGTTTGTTAACATGAAATATGTGGAGTGGTTGAAAAATGAGTTTTATTTACGTAAACTTCCGACTTCAACTGTAATTGGTCTAGCCTATGCTCCAAAATTAAACAAGTTCTAGTAATGGCCTTTGAGCGTGGACTGCATTATTATGCATACTGGAGGGACTGGTTACCTTATGCTACTCTCCTTCCTATCCATGAGTCTGAGAGAGAATGTATAGGCCTAGACAATGCTGTTGGATCATTGATTGTGCGACTGAGAGTGAGCCTACAATTATAGTGAATATGTATTTGAATAGACTAGTAATAGAGCATTTTTTAAAATGCTTTCATAATTAATAGGCTGGCATTATCTTTAGTTACATATCTCACCACCGTGAGTTTCCATCTCTCCTCCCTCTCTCTCTCTCTCTCTCTCTCTCTCTCTCTCCCTCCTTCATTCCTTTCTCAAGCACACAGAGAGGGGGGCTGTCTACAGTTTCATGAAATAAGTTTTGTTGTGAAAACATGATACTGTCAGTGTTCCTAAGCAGATTTCACTTGGTTTCCCAAATTAAGCACTGGGTAAGTGCAGGAACAGGGTTGGAGAGACCATGGCATACAGAGTTTGGGTGGAATATCACCTGTCACGCAGAAAGAGGCTGCATGCTTCTCTTACATTTTTTCAGATGTAATCGCAGGTGCAGCAAAATGCTTTTTTCTAGCTCAACAGTGCATTAATACCTAGCTATTATAATAATAATAATAAGAAGAAGTATGCTTATATGCCCAGACATTTATATATGCAATCCCATGTGAAAGCAGGGTTTTGGTGGCTGCCACATCTGCTACTATATTTATTTCTCAACCCACTGCTATTACCCCGCTATAACCGGAGTAGCCTACCCCCGCTATAACCGGAGTAGCCTACCCGCCGCTATAACCGGAGTAGCCTACCCGCCACTATAACCGGAGTAGCCTACCCGCCACTTAGTCTTGTGTAGCTCAGATGGTAGAGCATGGCGCTTGCAACGCCAGGGTTGTGGGTTCGATTTCCACGGGGGACCAGTATGAAACATGTATGCACTAACTAACTGTAAGTCGCTCTGTATAAGAGCATCTACTAAATGACTAAAATGTAGCCTACCTGCTACTATAACCGGAGTAGCCTACCGCTACTATAACCGGAGTAGCCTACCCGCCATGATTGAAAAACGAACTGCGTGAAAGCGGCCTCCATTCGCTATTCAAGTGTATATGGATGACACGTCTTTGTTCCCCTATTCCTGGCCATTTGATAATGGGCCATTCTAAATTTAAACAAATTTTACATGTTAGTAAAGACAATATTAAATTGAGAATAGTCTGATGGGTAATTGAGAATAGTCTGATGGGTGAAAATATGATCACTTAATGAGAAAATAGCGTGTGCAGCTTGAGGCAAGGAACAGAGCGCAAGCTTTTTTTGCGACTTTTTCAAATCATCATAGCTTAGCATCATGCGGCCCATATATGTTTTGATTTCTAAGGCATTCTAAGGTTATCATTCACAACTAAAGTTGCCAGATAACTCTAAATCTGTTGTATAGGACCTGTTTTAAATTATCACTTTTATGCTCAACATAGCCACTTCAAATGCGCACTCGCTCCGGAAGGGGAAAAATATCCTTTCTATTTTATTCAGCTACGTGAAATTATGTTCTTCATACTATAAAATTATAATATAAATGGCACTGGACTTAAGAGCATGTCTTGTCTGCTAACTGAACTATCCTACAGCCTATGGCATGGCGCGTAGCCAGATAACATACAGTAGGCCGACTCCTCATATTCTGTTCTTCTGAAATACATTTTCTTCATATCATGTTTCTTTAAACCTGCCTAAAATAAATAAATAGATTTATGTGATGGTGTATATTAAATTGATTTATTAGACTTTTTTTAAAATGTAGATGTTCCAAAAGCACCCATTAGCGATTTGTATGCTGGAGGCCTGGAGATGCTAAATGTGTTTATGGTAATTAACGGTCAGTTACCGTGAGACCGGCAGCCTTTTGCATGACAATAACCATCTGACAAAAGTGTCATGACCTCCACAGCTCTAACTGTACTCCATAAGTCTACATACATACTAGTATCTATGATTGGTGACATAGTGAGGATGCTAAGGGGAATGTCAGTGTATTATTGACATTATTCTTAGCACTGTGACATGACTGTAATGAGACTTAGAATTATTCCCATCGATTTACATTTTAAAAGCTAATTGTCCACCAACCTCTTAGAAATAGGCCTGGCTTTGTGGTGGTTGCCAAATCTGAAGCAACTTTGGACAGTATTACACTAAAACTGTTGTTTTCACCTGAGAGTAGTAACCTAGGACTGGCCTATATCAAAATGGGCTATCTACCAAATATGCAAGTGTCCATTAAAAGCATAGCCTAGTTAATGTAGCTTACCTGGGCTGGGTTTCCCAAAAGCATCGTAGCACTAAGATGATCTTTTGTCCATTTTAGTTTCTTAGTGCTACAACGCTTTTGGGAAACCCAGCCCTGACCTCTTCAGTGCTATCAACTGGTCGTAGTTTCTATGACAACTGTATCCTATCCACTGTCCTCGTGACCTTTTCATTATTCTGAAAATAATGCAAATGTGGTATATTATGCATCATAATGTAGCTTCCACTGTTGTACTACGGCTACTTACTACTGCTACTTGTTCTAGTTCACCATGGTAATGTTTAGGCTGAATCAGGGTCATCATTAAATAACCTTTTGGTCCACCAGACAGATTAAAAAAAAAAAATCTACCACACCCCCCACCACCCCCTCCGCTAAAACTAAAATTACACCAACAAAACACAAAAAAAATAGATGAGCATGCTTTTGTAATGTTTCTAAGATAATAAATGTAAGAAGTAATGTGTTATTGTTTGTTTATTCTTTTTAACCATAATATCACAACATTTCACCTGGTCCCCTTAAGGGCGGGAATAGGCTATATACTGTAGGTCTTTGACTGCCATACCAGCTATCAAATAAAACTGCAGAAATACTTTAAAAACAGCTACTGAAGCATTTTATTTTACTATAAATGTGTTCATACATAACTTTTTATTCACAAATGCGAGTGAGGTGCCTGCCCTGCGGAGCCCTGTCCACCCGCCAACGTGGCTGATGAAATAAGAATCTTACCCGCCAATGCCAAAATCTACCCGCAGGTGGCGGGTGTTCATTTTAGGCCCTGGCTGGGCTGAATGGTAAATTAAGAAATACCCTGTTAATTGCAATTACAGGCACTTTGGTGAGAACTGAGTAGCCTATTTCTGTAGTGAAAGTGTGCGTGTGTGTGTCTCCCTGGTGGTCTTTTTTTTTTGCGCTCTGTGAGGAGCTTTGATGACACATCTAAGATTATGGGCATGTGTTTCTGTAACATAATAATAAAAAAAAAATCTAAATTCTAAAAATAAACGCGGGTGCAAAGGGCGCTCCATCTGCGCTGAGGAATTTCAGAGGTCTGGGGCCTCGAGTCGACTCATTCTCTTCCAAGAACACTTCTCCTTCCTCTTTCACCTCTGGCACGAGGCCCGAAGTACCCACAAACTGCCGGGGCCAAGGCCAACAGTACACAGATGGTAATATGCTGCTCTACATTTCAATACGATGGACAGGACCGAACCACAGCCAGGACTGTATAACAGGGGTTGGCAACAGACGGGCCAAAACCGGCCCGCAAAAGACACTCCTCTTTCCTTTCTGGTTAGAGACAGTTTGCGCTGCTCTGTGAAGGGAGTAGTACACAGCGTTGTACGAGATCTTCAGTTTCTTGGCAATTTTTCGCATGGAATAGCCTTCATTTCTCAGAACAAGAATAGACTGACGAGTTTCAGAAGAAAGTTGTTTCTGGCCATTTTGAGCCTGTAATCGAACCCACAAATGCTGATGCTCCAGATATTCAACTAAGAAGGCCAGTTTTATTGCTTCTTTAATCAGCACAACAGTTTTCAGCTGTGCTAACATAATTGCAAAAGGGTTTTCTAATGATCAATTAGCTTTTTAAAATGATAAACTTGGATTAGCTAACACAACGTGCCATTGGAACACAGGAGTGATGGTTGCTGATAATGGGCCTCTGTACACCTATGTAGATATTCCATATTCCTTTTTGGGATTAGTTGTGTAACCCTGGTCTAGGCTAACTCCTGAGCCACAATGAACAATTAGGTTTTCCAGTTTCCACTTCCCCCATGTTATCTATGTCAGAGACTGGAAACTGGAGTAGCCATTTTGGCTTTGACATGGAAAAAGTTGATGGATGGGTTTGTGGTTTAAGAGTGGTTTATATACAGAGCTGTGTGTGGACATAAGTCTACAATAGGTGTGTAGATGATTTAGAGTGTGGGCTACTAGGCTACTTTCTAACTTGGATGTTAAAAGCACAGTTCTAGTTAAGTGCTGTATTTTTAAACTGGCAAATGCCTGGTGGTGCTCCCAGAACTCCAAAGGGCATGAACTCTTGAGTTTGCCCACGCGTCAGCATCCCTCTGAGCCTGGATCAGTGAGCCGCACTGAGAGCTGAATATCTCAGTCTTTATCCCTTTCAACCACTGATCTCAGACCAGTCTCTCACTCACAGTATCATCAACATGGATCAAGTCCCCTTGGGCTCTGGTCAAATGTAGTGCCCTATAAAAGCAGTGCAATATACAGGGAATAGGGTGCCATTTGGAACTCGACCCATGGGTGTATTTATGACAAACCCGCTGAATAGTCAGTCGGTGACGTTGTGCCTTCTGTAAAGTGGGATGTATTGTGATAGATGCACTTCGACAATTATTTCACCCTTTCCCCCAATAGAAACTGAGGGAGAATGTGCTCTTAACAGATTGATGTGCTGTATATAAAGTTCTGCGAAGGGGATTTGAATTTACAACCGCTGGGTCAGGCACAACCAGCTGGTTATATTTAGAGTCTGTTTTTTTTTCTTTTTACTCGCTGTCTCTCACACACGCAAGCGCACACAGTCTTTTTCCAACAGGACAAACTGAGCGAGAGAGAGAGGGCGAAACTAAGGGAGAGATCCTGACAGAGCCTGAGAAGGAAAGAGGGAGAGAGAAAAGTCCCAATGAATGGAATTACCTTCCTCTCTGGTAGGGAGCGCTGACTGTTAGTCGTTTACAGTGGCGTGAGCCTGCTGATGGAGAGAGGTAGCTGCTAGGGTCTCTCCCACCATATTGTCCGGCGCCGCACGCTAATAAGGCAGGAGCCCTGACCACAAGGCGCGCTCATTAGCATAGCCCGCGGACATGGCAACCCCCGCCAGGGCTCAGCATGGACACTTAATTACCGCCACGGCTCCTTCTCATTTCTGCCCTCCGCCTCCTCACTACAGTCACCACTCCTCCCTCTTAGTAAACCCCTCCACTGTTCCCTCCTTGTACAGTATACACCCCCTAACCCATGCCAACAGCAGCCAGTCACTCCTAGTCACAGGAGAGCATGCTGGGATAGCCCAGGCTACAGCTGTACTGTAGCTGTGCTGGATTTAAATAGCCAAACTGAGTTGTGGACTTGACTGTGGTCTTGTACCCAGCCCTTTCATCTTTTGCTTATCTCCCGCTCGCTCTTTTCTCTCTCCTTTTCTCTCTCTCCTCTTTTCTCTCTCCTTTTCTCTCTCTCTCCTCTTTTCTCTCTCCTCTCTACTCTAAAGCTTCTGGTCATGTCTCTGCTCTTGGCATCATAGTGGCAGTATTGATGCTTCTACTCCAGACTTAATCTGCTAATAGCCTCCCTCCCTGTCTTCCTCCCCTATTCACCCCTTCCTTCAACCCTAGCCTGGGCCTGGAGGTCAGTCAGCGGGGCCGTTTTCTATGCCCGGCTAAGTCACAGAATAGTTGCAGTGTGTCTGTCGGTAGCTAGGCGAAACCTCATGCAAGTCATGTGGTCTGGTGACCTACGGAACAACCCCCCTTTCCCCCTCCTCCCCTAGCATCCCCCTCCGGCACAGGGATCATTGTGCCTGATGAGGCTGGCTGAAATCTGGTTGACTCCGCTGTCTGTCTGGCTGCAGTGACTGCATGGGCCCAGCACAGTAACACCGCTCCCCAGACAGTCTGGAACAGCCACATCAGCCAAAATATTACCCCCCATGTTGAAACACTGAGACAGTTGGCATGGGGTTGCACTGTCTCGTCTTGTATACAATAAAATGAGCACTTCAAGTGTCTCTCTTGTCCCTCTCTTTGACTTGTGTGTGTGTGTGTGTGTGTGTGTATATATATTTATATATAGGGCGGCAGGTAGCCTAGCGGTTAGAGCGTTGGGCCAGTAGCCAAAAGGACGCTGGTTCGAATACCCGAGCCGACAAGGTGAAAAACCTGTCTGTGTGTCTTTGAGCAAGGCACTTAACCTTAATTTGCTCCAGGGTCGACGCTGTAGGTAGGCCATCATTGTAAATAAGAATTTGTTCTTAACTGACTTTTCCTCGAAACGTCTCAAAATAGATAGCTTGATTGCTTCCTCAGAACGTAAATAAACCCACTACACAATCACATGGAGCAATGTTCTTCTTAGTTGGCAGTTCCATATCATCAGCATTGAACTTGAACCAGGAAGCGGTGTGTTCGCTAACCCAGTAGCACAGACCGTAGCAGCAGTCTGTTCAGTCTCTCTCCCTGATATGTCACTATACAACTCTGTCCTGGGGAGAATGCGCACACACACTGTACACGCACACACATATACATCAGCACTGAATCACCCGGTTGCGTGTGTGTGTGTGTGTGTAGTGAGTGCTAACAGACCCAGACTGCTGAGTACCCTGCAGCTGTTTGTCTCAACATGCAAGTCATCCCCGCCATTACACCGCTAAATGGTTCTCTTTCACACTGAGGACGGCAAACAGACAGATGCTCTCTCTCACTCTGCCTTTATCTCTCTCTCTCTCTCTGCCTTTATCTCTCTCTCTCTCTCTCTCTGCCTCTCTCGCTCTCTCTCTCTGCCTCTCTCTCTCTCTCTCGCGCTCTCTCTGCCTCTCGCTCTCTCTGCCTCTCATGCTCTCTCTGTCTCTCTCGCTCTCTCTCTCTCTGCCTCTCTCTCTCTCTGCCTCTCTCGCGCTCTCTCTGCCTCTCTCGCTCTCTGCCTCTCTCGCTCTCTGCCTCTCTTGCTCTCGGCCTCTCTCTCTCTCGCTCTCTCTCGCTCTCTCTCGCTCTCTCTCGCTCTCTCTGCCTCTCTCTCTCTTTCTCTCTCTCTTTCTGTGTGTGTGTGTGTCAAATCACATTTTATTTGACAGGTGTAGACTAACATTGAAATGCTTACTTACGGGCCCTTCCCAACAATGCAGAGAAATAATAGAAATGTAATAAAATGAGGAATAAATACACAATGAGTAATGATAACTGGGCTATATACAAGGGGTACCGGGTAGTTGAGGTAGATATGTACATAGAGGTAGGGATAAAGTTACTAGGCAACAGGATGGATAATAAACGGTAACCGCAGCGTATGTGATGAGTTAAAGGAGTTAATACAGATAGTCCGGGTAGCTTTTGGTTAACTATTTATCAGCCTTATGGCAGAAGCTGTTAAGGGTTCTGTTGGTTCCAGACTTGGTGCGTCGGTACCGCATGCTGTGTGGTAGCAGAGAGAACAGACTTAGGTGGCTGGAGTCTTTGACCATTTTTAGGGCCTTTCTCTGACACCGTCTGGTATAGAGGTACTGGATGGCAGGGAGCTCGGCCCCAGTGATGTACTGGGCCGTACACACTACCCTCTAGCATCTTGCCATAGCAAGCAGTGATGCAGCCAATCAAGATGCTCTCAATGGTGCAGCTGTAGAACCTTTTGAGGATCTAAGAGCCCATGCAAAATATTTTTTGCCTCTTGAGAGGGACCAGGCGTTGTCGTGCCCTCTTCATGTGGACCATGATAATTCCATTCTAACTTAAATCTGTCGACCTGCTCCACTAAAGCCCAGTCGATGTGAATGGGGCCATTTCCTGTTTCTCCCTCCCTGGCTGTCTGTCAGTCGGGATATTTACGCTGTGCCCCCCCACCACCACCACTGTACTGTAGAGACTGTCTCCCCCCCCCCCCCCCCCCCCCACCACCACCACTGTACTGTAGAGACTGTTCCCCCCACCGCTACCACCACTGTACTGTAGAGACTGTGTGTCCCCCCCACCACCACCACCACTGTACTGTAGAGACTGTTCCCCCCACCGCTACCAACACTGTACTGTAGAGACTGTGTCCCCCCCCCACCACCACCACTGTACTGTAGAGACTGTGTCCCCCCCCACCACCACCACTGTACTGTAGAGACTGTGTCCCCCACCACTACCACCACTGTACTGTAGAGACTGTCCCCCCCACCACCACCACCACTGTACTGTAGAGACTGTGTCCCCCCCCCACCACCACCACCACCACTGTACTGTAGAGACTGTCCCCCCCACCACTACCACCACTGTACTGTAGAGACTGCGTCCCCCCCCCCCACTGTACTGTAGAGATTGTGTGTGTGTGTCCACCACCACCACCACTGTACTGTAGAGACTGATTCCCCCCCCCCACTGTACTGTAGAGACTGCGTCCCCCCCCCCACTGTACTGTAGAGATTGTGTGTGTGTGTCCACCACCGCTACCAACACTGTACTGTAGAGACTGTGTCCCCCCCCCACCACCAACACTGTACTGTAGAGACTGTGTCCCCCCCCCACCACCAACACTGTACTGTAGAGACTGTGTCCCCCACCACCACCACCACCACTGTACTGTAGAGACTGTGTCCCCCACCACCACCACTGTACTGTAGAGACTGTGTCCCCCACCACCACCACTGTACTGTAGAGACTGTTCCCCCCCCCCCCCCCCCACCACCACCACTGTACTGTAGAGACTGTGTCCCCCACCACCACCACTGTACTGTAGAGACTGTGTCCCCCACCACCACTGTACTGTAGAGACTGTGTCCCCCACCACCACCACCACCACTGTACTGTAGAGACTGTGTCCCCCCCCCACCACCACCACCACTGTACTGTAGAGACTGTGTCCCCCCCCACCACCTGTACTGTACTGTACTGTAGAGACTGTCCCCCCCCACCACCACCACTGTACTGTAGA
This sequence comes from Thymallus thymallus, assembly GCA_023634145.1. Classification (NCBI taxonomy): domain Eukaryota; kingdom Metazoa; phylum Chordata; class Actinopteri; order Salmoniformes; family Salmonidae; genus Thymallus; species Thymallus thymallus. The sequence continues at coordinate 5,740,532 of CM042424.1, read as the reverse complement.
GACTGTCCCCCCCCACCACCACCACTGTACTGTAGAGACTGTGTCCCCCCCCACCACCACCACTGTACTGTAGAGACTGTGTCCCCCCCCACCACCACCACTGTACTGTAGAGACTGTGTCCCCCCCCACCACCACCACTGTACTGTAGAGACTGTGTCCCCCCCCACCACCACCACCACCACCACTGTACTGTAGAGACTGTGTCCCCCACCACCACCACCACCACTGTACTGTAGAGACTGTGTCCCCCCCCACCACCACCACCACCACCACTGTACTGTAGAGACTGCGTCCCCCCCACCACCACTGTACTGTAGAGACTGCGTCCCCCCCACCACCACTGTACTGTAGAGACTGCGTCCCCCCCCCCACCACTGTACTGTAGAGACTGGAAGGGGAGGTGGGAGGGGCAAGATGAACTTTGGGCTGTTTTTAATCATATATCCTTGGCTGTACAGTAATGTGTAGTAGTGGGCTAGAACTGTTTGTGTGTTGGTACGCTTTTCTCAGTGTGTGTGTGTGTGTGTGTGTGTGTGTGTGTGTGTGTGTGTACAGTCTAGTATGTGTGTGCGCGCGCACTGAGCCCCAGACAAAGCCCCCCCCCTCCCCTCGGTGCCTGGGCCAGAGCCGTGACCTTGGGAAATGTCAGCCCGCCCACACGGTGGCCCTGCCTGTGTCACACAAAGCCGGGTGCGGCAGAGGGAGCACTGTAGCGTTACGGGTAGCCTAGCGTCGGTCGGCCTAGAGGTGTAGTGTTGCGTGGAGGAGGAGCCTCGAGAGATTAAGGGAGAGAGGGAGAAGGAGAGGTCGAGAGAGAGAGCGAGAGAGGGAGGGTGGGGGGTCTAAAGTTCAAATTCATCCCTCTCTTCACCCCTCCACTGTGTACTCCTGAGACCTCGGGTCAGCAATCTAGCCATTTCCCGCTAATGACATTACAGCCATTAGGGCCTGAATGCTTTCTTTCTGTAGCATGTCACGTGGACACGGGTCATGCCTCGCATACTTCTCCCCTCTGGCCCGGCTCAGGTGACTAAAAGCTTTCAGGGGGAGTGAACAACGGCCATGGAAAAACAGTAGGTCTTGCACCCGCTGACATTCTCTCTCACGTGCACACTCTCTTTCGCTCTCGCTCTCCCTTTCTCCGCTTAATGTTGTCTTAGGAAATGAAAAACACACACGGTGCATAGAAACACATAAAGGGTACACACACGTTAACTGTGGGGGGGGAAAGTAGTGTCTTCTTTTTCCTGCCCTTGTCTCTGCCACAGTGTGTGTGTGTGTGTGTCCTGACTCCTGTGTGTGTGAGATGGACTGTGTACTATCGCTGTGCGGTAGGTAGATCTGTAGCTTTGCATGTACGCTCGGTCAGAGCGGTCGGGCCACGGTTGCGGTCACCTCTCTGGCCCATAGTCGGTGACGACCAGACCAGATGTGAGCTGACTTTAATGATCCCTGCGGGTCGCCGGGCGGGGTTGCCGAGGCAACCGCTTTCCCCTCTGCCTGTAAACAGAGAAGCAACCCACCAGTGTTCTTATAAAGGGTCGCCAGGGTGAAGACTAGCCTTGATGTGTGTTAGCGAGAGGGAGAGAGGAGAGCTCAAATGATGGTGTGTGGAGAGGAGAGATTGTGTATCAGTGTACGAGTGTCGTGGCTTCTCCTGACCTTTTTTTGTTATTCTCTGACTCCGTTTGCTTCTTCTTCGGTTGATGCTCCATTGGTTTATTTTTTTGTTGAAGCATCTACTGTACTGGGAGGAGGGGGTGGGGGGGGCACAGTAAAGTTTTGACATTTTCTTCACCCAGGCTTGTTGCTTTCTGACATATTCGTATGGAAAGGGGTTAATATGTATCAGGAATACTCACTTTCTTTTGTTCGCCCTTGTCTGGCAAGCTGTAATGTTTTGCTTATGAATATTGATACACCAAGTGTATATTAACGACCCTGGGTGACCTTAACCCTATCCTTATTGGCTCCCTGGTGGTATCTGCATCTCCATGAATATTCAACAGGCTCTGTAACCTCCATTACCCTAATCTTTGCTGTCTAGCCTCCCAGAAGGTCCTGTCGTCATGGTAACCCCATTACTAGACTCCTTAGGGGGAAAAAAATTGACCCTGGGAAACAAAATATATGTTGAAAATAAAGGCTTGAAAAATCATCCAAGTTATTTTATCCACCGTTGCTGGCGGTTCTCAGTGCTGAGAGAAAGGCTTCGGGAAAGCTGGTAGATTTTGTTGCATTAAAGTTCCTTGGATTTTCAGTGTTATTATGATTTTCTTCAGCCATTGCCAAGGCAGTGAGTTACCCCTTGCTGAGAGCGCCGAAGTCCATTTGGTATCTTTAATAGGCTGTTCCCTTTGTACTTAGTTGGTAAATAGAATTGAGAGTGCTCACTTGTGATAAGGAGTCGTCAGAATGAGTGTTTAGTGTAGGAGTCTGGCTCACTTTGTAATCCAGGGGACAAGTGACTGCTGATTTGTTGACTTACAACGTCAAGGCTGTTCAATTCAATGCCTCCTAGATTGTCATTTAATAATTTTTGAAATTGGTTCTCAAGAGCCAAAAGTGGTCCCCGTTTTTTGTCTACTACGTCATCAAATTGTGTACTACGTCATCCAATTTTTATTATATATTTTTGTGTGCAATTTGTACTATATGTTACAAATGTATTGTGCTTAAGATCCCGGAGTGCGTCTTTTAATGTCAATATCCGGTCCTGGGTAATGTTCATTAGGGAACACTGTAGTAAAACTAAAATAAGTGTTTCGTATTGGATAAGTTCAGGTAGCACCTCCCCGTTTCCCTATGTTTATGACCCAATGAACATGACCCTGGTTTGTCCTCAGCTCTGGTCATGACAATCCCTTTCTCCCTGTTTCCATCCCAGTAAAACAACTCTCTTTTCCTCTCACCAAACTTTACCCTAAATGTCTCTTCTCCTTCTCTCCTGTAGATGTGGACAGCGTTGAGGAGGGTGGGCCCGACGGGGGCTGCTGTCCCGTGGAGGAGGACGGCGGCGGCATTGGCGGCAGTGGCTGGTACGGGAACACCTCTGACACACGCTCCGAGTCGTCGTACGGCGGCGACATCCATGACGACCATGAGCTGTTCCTCCGCGGGGGCTCCTCGCCCACCCCCTCTCCAGACCGACCTCCGGAACACCCTGACACTTCGACCGAGAGCTCCCTGGGGGGCTGCCCTACGCCTGTCCACAGCCACCTCCACCACCGGGCCTCCCTGGAGCTCCTGAGCCTGGGGGTGGACGGAGGGGTGTTCTCTGCCCAGGATACCCTTTCCTCCGTGGTGTCCTCTCTCTATGGAGAGGCTGCCTCTGAGGCCCTGGGGAAACCCCTGAGCAGTAACCTGCGGCGTCTCCTAGAGGCTGGGTCGTTGAAGCTGGATGGGGAACTTCTGGGGAGAGTGAGAGGTGGGGGAGGAGAGTCGCCCCCTATAGGCTTAGCCCCGGCCCTGACCCTCTCCCCCTCCTCCCATCATGCTCAGCAGCTAAGTGCCCTCGCCCGAAAACTGGCGGCCAATAACAACAACAACAACAGTGGAGGCTCCGCCTCGGCCTCGCCTGCCTCTGTTGCCATGTTGACCACCGCCATCAAGCAGGAGCCCTGCGACCCCTTCACCTCAGTGGTCGCCCCGAGCAACGGCGCCGGCTTTGTGTGGGTGGGAGTGGCCGGTGATGGGAAGTGGCCACCGGCAGGTTGCTCCGCTTCCGGAGGCGGGTCCAGCCTATCACCGGACTCGGCCATCCAGAAGCTGAAAGCGGCAGCCAATGCAGTTTTACAGGACAAGAACGCCACTGTAGCGGCCTCATCGACCTCCTCTTCATCATCCTCCTGCTCCACAGTACCCACCCTGGGAGGAGGAGGGAGCCGGGGAGGAATGGACGACTCGGTACGCTTTGATGCCTTCACCTCCCCCTTTAGCCCTCAGTCGGCCAGCTCCACGCTAGCCGCCCTGTCCAAGAAGGTGAGCGAGCGCTCCCAGACCACCTCCATCTCCTCATCATCAGACCACCAACACCAAACCTCCCCTGGCTCCTCCTTCCTCTCCCTGGTCTCCATGACTTCCTCAGCTGCGCTCCTCAAGGAGGTGGCAGCCCGGGCGGCAGGGAACCTCCTTGCTGATAAGATGGAGGCCTCGCTGGGGGCCCCAGAAGGAGGAGGGGCCCACCAGGAGGACGTCAAGCCCCTGCTGGACAGGAACCAGAAGGCAGGGACCCCCACAGGGCCCCAGAGCACCATGGACCTGCTGCTGCCATCCACCCCCAAGGGAAGGGCCAAACCCAGCAGCCAAGCAGGTAGGCTAACCCACCCTGACCCTTCACATTTTCTTTCTGAGGTGGCATTTGTTGTCTATAAGCCTTATGGTGAGGTTTTTTTAGGGGGGATATACAGGTGCGTGCTACCTCCTGTTGCAGTCTGGTAAAACATAAGAGTGAGTTTATCAAGATATGATGTCATTGGAACGTTGTGACGTACAAAGTGCCCCTGTCCACCAATCACAGAAGGTCTGTTTCTCTGGCAAGGTTTTACACAATAATGAACCGTTGTGGAAGACCTTCACACCCACAGGTTGAACAGAACAACAACAGTATATATTTATTTTGCATTTCAATCAGTTATTTCACCTTGTCAGTACTAGTCTATTTCACCTTGCACATCCTGGACTGTCCTCTATAAAGAGATGTGATAGTTGATTGCCTCAGATATCAAACTTGATTTGTGAACCGAGAACAATAAAATCCTTCCTTTTGGATTATGTCGTTGAAAGACTTGTTTTGTAGATACAGTTGAAGTCGGAAGTTTACATACACTTAGGTTGAAGTCATTAACTAATTTTTTCAACCACTCCACAGATTTCATGTTAACAAACTAGTTTTGGCAAGTCGGTTAGGACATCTACTTTGTGCATGACACAAGTAATTCTTCCAACAATTGTTTACAGAGAGATTATTTCACTTATAATTCACTATATCACAATTCCAGTGGGTCAGAAGTTTACATACACTAAGTTGACTGTGCCTTTAAACAGCTTGGAAAATTCCAGAAAATGATGTCATGGCTTTAGAAGCTACTGATAGGCTAATTGACATAATTTGAGTCAATTGGAGGTGTACCTGTGGATGTATTTCAAGGCCTACCTTCAAACTCAGTGCCTCTGCTCGACGTCATGGCAAAATCCAAAGAAATCAGCCAAGACCTCAGGAAAATAAATTGTAGACCTCCACAAATCTGGTTCATCCTTGGGAGCAATTCCAAACACCTGAAGGTACCACGTTCATCTGTACAAATAATAGTACGCAAGAATAAACGCCATGGGACCACGCAGCCGTCATACCGCTCCTAGAGATGAACGTACTTTTGTACGAAAAGTGCAAATCAATCCCAGAACAACAGCAAAGGACCTTGTGAAGATGCTGGAGGAAACGGGTACAAAAGTATCTATATCCACAGTAAAAAGAGTCCTATATCGACATAATAGGTCGAAAGGCCGCTCAGCAAGGAAGAAGCCACTGCTCTAAAACCGCCATAAAAAAGCCAGACTACGGTTTGCAACTGCACATAGGGACAAAGATCGTACTTTTTGGAGAAATGTCCTCTGGTCTGATGAAACAAAAATAGAACTGTTTGGCCATAATGACCATCGTTATGTTTGGAGGAAAAAGGGTGAAACTTGCAAGATGGCATCATGAGGAAGGAAAATGATGTGGATATATTGAAGCAACATCTCAAGACATCAGTCAGGAAGTTAAAGCTTGGTCGCAAATGGGTCTTCCAAATGGACAATGACCTCAAGCATACTTCCAAAGTTGTGGCAAAATGGCTTAAGGTCAAGTCAAGGTATTGGAAGCCCTGGCCTCAATCCTATAGAAAATGTGTGGGCAGAACTGAAAAAGCGTGTGCGAGCAAGGAGGCTTACAAACCTGACTCAGTTACACCAGTTCTGTCAGGAGGAATGGGACAAAATTCACCCAACTTATTGTGGGAAGCTTGTGGAAGGCTACCTGAAATGTTTGACCCAAGTTAAACAATTTAAAGGCAATGCTACCAAATACTAATTGAGTGTATGTTAACTTCACTTGGAATGTGATGAAAGAAATAAAAGCTGAAAGAAATAATTCTCTCTAGTATTATTCTGACATTTCACATTCTTAAAATAAAGTGGTGATCCTAACAACCTAAGATTGGATTAAATGTCAGGAATTGGAATTGTGAAAAACTGAGTTGTTAAATGTATTTGGCTAAGGTGTATGTAAACTTCCGAGTTCAACTGTACTTTACGTTTATTTGGCCAGCTAGTCAGTAGTCAGCTTGCAGTGAACTTTTCTAAGATAAGATGTATGACTAAACTAGAATAGGTACATTATTTGAAGAAAATGTGTGTGCTTGTTTCAGCTGTCAATTTTATTTAAATTTTTATATAGTAGTGGGAGTTGTTTAAATGAAGAATAGAAGCTGAAGCAGTTCGATATAGTAAAATGGGTCTGATTACTTTAGTAGAATGCTGAGATCTGCGGTCTGCCAAAGGGGGCCGTCAGTGTGTGTGTGTGCTCTCAGCACAGTAGGAACCGGGTGTCCTGTTCCGCAGACGCTTCTGGCTCCAACAACCTCCCTTTACCAGTCAACTCTGTACAGACTGGTGGAGGTTGGAGCCAGAGAAGTCTGCAGTCAGGGCCTTCTCCTCTGTCCTCAGATCAGCATTCAGCAGATTCCCAGCCAAACACAATCCCATCAGAGTTTATACTGGGCAATTCCAGAACAGACTATGGGAGGCGCACACTACTACATAGAGCCAGGCTACATGGAACTTTATTCCATATCAGGTAACTGATGCAAGCAGTAGAATCAGATTTTTTTTTTTAAACGATACAAAGAAACCTTCTGGAACAGCGGTGACTGTGTGGAGACACAGACACACGCATACACATGCTGACATGCGCTCTGCACACACGTATGCATGGATTTTGTGTTGTAGATATGTGCTAGTAGAGTAGGGGCCAGAGGGAACACACTTAATGTGTTATGAAAATGAAATGTAATGTCATGTAATATTTGTAATTGTATACAACTGCCTTAATGTTGCTGGACCCTAGGAAGAGTAGCTAATGGGGATTGTATTGTATTTTGTAATAAATACAAAATACAATACCCACACACACACACACACACACACACACACACAACCCTCTTTCTCTCTCGCTCTCTCAAAATTAGCAGTCTTTAGGGAGAACAGTGGAGTGAATTCCAGGGGAGATGGATGGACACTTTTTGAAGGAGTGTGTCGTAACCCTTTAGCCAAATCTAAAATGGCTGGATCAAATTGTCTTGAGACAGATGCGAGAGAGAGAGGCAGTCGATGTAATATTGTGTGATCTGCATGTTAAAAAGGTTTGCAGGCGGTAACCTGCAGCCGTCAAGGTCACGGTGGAATGCTGTACAAATGCAGGTACTTGTCTAGTGGCCAGACTGATGAAAACATGCCCTTGCTTATTGATTGTCCTGTTTTGGCTTTGTTACACTTTTATCCTGTATCTATTTTGACATAACTACGTGTAATTCTACATATTTTAAACATATTTCTTGGTAATTTATCTTGATTGCACTGGAGAGAAATAGAATCCACTATCTGACGTGCCGACCACTTAAATGCTGCTCCGTCTTTACGTTCTCCTCTACCTCTTACCTTGCATCCTCCAATGAGCAAGGAGTCCACGGTTATCTCCTCTCCCTCCTCCTCTTCTCTCCCCCTAACTCCTCCTCTTCTCTCCCCCTACCTCCTCTTCTCTCCCCCTAACTCCTCCTCTTCTCTCCCCCTACCTCCTCCTCTTCTCTCCCCCTACCTCCTCCTCTTCTCTCCCCCTAACTCCTCCTCTTCTCTCCCCCTACCTCCTCTTCTCTCCCCCTACCTCCTCTTCTCTCCCTGGCTCCAGTCGGTTGGGCCGCAGATGGTGGTTTATTGTTGCAAATAGGCAGTCTCGAGGTTTTACACCCGGGGTCAATGAATGGCTGAGCGCGGTAATTTCACCAAACACTGATTACCAGATGTTTTTCAAGGAACAGGAGGAGAATACTTATGAAGCCATCGATGACAGGCCCGTGGTGAATTTGTAATGCAATCATGCCGCGTCCTAATAAGCCCAATTAAACGCCGTAATGGAGGCCGGACATGAAGCCAACAATAATAATCGAAAGTAAAACTCAAGGATGTTTTATTATTTTGTTTCCAGACCCGCAGCAAACAATGGCAGGTCTTTGTCAAAGGTTTAAAGTTTTTAGGTGTATAGAGGTCGTGTCTAACCTAGTAGAGGTGTGGTAATCATAACAAAGTCAGTTGCATCTTATTGAGGCTCCATAGTCCGTCATTCTTCTCTGGAAAAGGAGGAATGAACGAGTGATGGGGGGGAAAAAAAATTGATACAGTTGCATATCTCAATATTATATTGTTTTGTAAAAAGATCCTGGTAGCGTTAGCTAGCGCTAGTTGGCTGTACCTGCGCCAAAACTATAAGGTATTTTTCATCCTATAGCTTGTTCTCCATGTTCTTTTTAACCTCTTTTTAACCTCTTTGATTTTGTTTTATTCAATTCAGTCTGGTATGAGAACGGTAGCCCCTATCTGCAACAGCAGGGTGTCTGCAGAAAACTGAGGATATTGGCTATTGATTGGTGCCTTCATATCTTTCGTGTGACTTAATACCATATAGGGGCATACGAATGTGTAAGGGCAGGCCGAGCCGATGACTTTATTAGATGGCTGCTACCAACATTCCGGTTAGCTATATCTTTTTTGTTTGCCTGTGACCTACCGTTATTGATCACCAGCAAAATGAGTCAAAATGTTTATTTTACATAACGTTTTCACAAAACAGCAAACATCTTACAAGGTAAGCTTGAATCTGGTAGTCTGTGTTTGAGCTATAGCGGGGCGGCAGGTAGCCTAGCGGTTAAACCAGTAACCGAAAGGTCGGGCCGTCATTGTAAATACGAATTTGTTTTTAACTGACTTTCCTAGTTAAATAAAGGTGGAAAAAAGATACATGGGGGGGGGGTATCAAATTAATCATTAGGTTGGTAAGAACAAATCTAGCATAATGTTATCTGATGATGTATGACTTAATAGCAACATCGAATGTCCACCGAGTGACTATCTTTGCGCATCAAAGAATATGATTTTGCCTGATTACACGCTGTAGGCATCCGTTACACAGGGGATTGGCTACTATGGCACCTTGACAGTCTGGTAGCCAATGAGATATATCCAGGCTGTATCACAACCGGATGTGATTGGGAGTCCCATAGGGGCCTGCCCTTACACATTCTATTTTTTTTTTTACCTTTTATTAACCCATTTTTCCTGATATTGTTCACATGTTGTGGAAGCCATCTGATGCGTTTCCAGCTCTGGGAATCAATAATTCACTTGTAGCTTGTCAATGAAAGATGACCAAAAAAAAAATAATTTAAAAAGGTTATTCTGTGTGTGCTTGATCTTGTGTATTCTGACCAATGTAACTCCTATCTATCTATCTTATAACCTTGGTATATTATTTCCAAATATACCAAGTTTCGGCATGTCAGAATCATGTAATTACACAGTTACTTTTGGGTTTGTCTATTTAGGCGGAAATATACATTTTGCCTTTTACATTTGAGGTTAAATAGGGAGCCAAGATGTTTTCCGCACTTTTATTTCCCTGACTGATCAAAACTAGTTCTCATGCTCTAATATCTCCCTCCCTCATATACTGAGCAGTATGTTTGGAACATCAAATCACAATAAAATGGCAGCATGGAATCGCAATACATATAGAATCTTGAGAATTGCAAAACATATCGTATCGGCACTTAAGTTTTGTGAAGTCCCAGGCAATTCCCAGCCCTAGGAATGGACCTGTTCCAATACTTTCCTAGCATCCTTCTTTTTCTTCCTTGAAGTAATCACAGATCTGACATGGGCTGGATTGGTGAAAGCTATAAAGTGGGAAACCTTACTTGAACCTTACCAATCACTTATAGATTGGATAGGTGTACCGACATCAGGGCATTGTATGCCCTAAATTACATGTAGTTTTGCTGAGCTGCCCTTCTTGGCCAGGTATCCACTGGTAAAGAATTCTTCTGACCTCACTGGAACTTCCTGGTTAAATACATTTTCCCTCTACTCTCCCAGGTTCCCCGGGCGAGGACGGAGGGAAGCCCTTCCAGTGTCCGGTATGTGGCCTGGTCATCAAGAGGAAGAGCTACTGGAAGAGACACATGGTGATCCACACCGGCCTGAAGAGTCACCAGTGTCCCCTGTGCCCCTTCCGCTGCGCCCGCAAAGACAATCTCAAGTCCCACATGAAGGTGAGATGATGGGAGCCTGTGATGACTCCTTTGACCTCATAGTGTTATCAATCCCCTGAGGTCGTAGTTGGAGTGGAAGTGGTGCTAATGCTACTAATTGCTGAAAGGAAGGGAGGAGCACGCTCTAGTCAGTCACCTCTAGTGTAGTGGGTAACATGCCTCAAATTATACTGTAGTTAAGACTAAAACCTGAAGGGAGCTCCAGGTGTTGAGGGAATCCTGATTGTTTTACGCTCTTATTTAATCTCTTTTACTCATTTTATTTCAATTATTTATTTGCATAGGGACAGATACAATTAGCTTAAAACATTGACACACGTTGAATGTACAGTCAGATGAATTGCTCCATTGTACCTTACGCACATTTTTGTCCCCAAATGAGCATCATTGCTTTGACTGTTGTTGCCGTGACAATGCGGCGGTACCCCCCCACTCATCCTATCCCTGTATCCCAGGTCCACCAGCATCAGGACCGGGGCGAGACGTTCCAGTGCGAACTTTGCCCTTTCACCTCCTCGCGCCACTTCAGCCTCAAGCTCCACATGCGCTGCCACCAGCACTTCCCTCGCTCCGGGTCTGCCTCCGACGGGGTCAAGGTCAAGGAAGAGGCCACCACGGACACGGAGGGCGAGGGGTCACTCATGGGTGACTACAACCCCGGGGAGTCCCCTCTCCAGTCGGACGCTGGGAACCAGAGCTCCCCTGGAGTCTCCAATCACCACGTCTATGTAAAAGAAGAGCCCCAGGAGAGGGAGCTGTCGGTGCCCTCGCCCTTCACCATCTGCATGGACAGGGAGAGGGAGCGACCTGGTAGTAGTGGCAACTCCCTGGACCTCTCTATGGGGGGAGTCGGCTTGGGGGTGGGGGTGCGGTCCAGTCCTAGTGGAGGTCCAACAGCGGCATCCCTCTTCAGCCCGGACATCACCAAGAAGACAGCCACCGACCTGCTCATGAAGCTCTCGGGTAACCATGACACCCATCAAAACAACACTCACTAAAGGCCACCCATTCCAACACCTATTCATCACTGAAGAGATTTCACAAAAGGTTTATATAAACGTTAGACTTAAGGACTTTTGAGCATCTTAGCATATTTCTTAGGGTTTCATCATGAATGTCAATGAACGTCAAGTCCTCAATCCAATAACCCTAACAGTCCCTTTGCCTCTCCAATAACCTCATCAACAACAAACATGCTATCGTTAGCTATAATAACGCTAGGTATCATATCAGGTTTGTTGAGATGCATTCCACCGTGTTGTGACGATGTCAAAGGATCAGTTACTTTGAGACAATGGCTGAAGATTGATGGAGAAAGGTGTGCCCGGGGTTGGGTGGCAAGGTTGGGGTTGAGGCTGCCACTCTAACTCCTAATGCCAGTTAATTAGATTGAGATCTCCTGAACGAGGGATGTGGAGGGAGGAGAGAAAACCCTCGCAACATTAGATTAATTAAAAATGTATGCATAATTCATAATTTAAAAAGAATTCATAATTTGAAATGATTAGCGCCCTTAACTTCTGCTCCGTGACCCTGGCTAGGATGCGCCGTGCGATGTGCGCCGTGGAGGGATTGGGCCCCCTCCAGTTCGGCTCCGCGCCGGTGCAACCCCCCCCCCCCCCCCCCCCCCCCCCGGGTGCCAGTTGCACTTCACTCCCAGACTTCGCAATCAAGCCAGAGGACATAGAGCCAAGATGGCTTCTTCTCTCACAATGTCAGCCCAGTGTAGAGTGGCGGACGGGCGGCGGACATCTTAGTTCAAGGGCGGCGTCATTCATGCAGTACCAACCTAAGTACCTTATTTTTTAAGGAGAGGATAGTAGTGGACTTGAGTGATAGAGTGAATAATTATGTTTTAATAGAATAATAGTCCTTTTGATTACCGAGGGCTTTCATGATTGTCTCTGGAGCGTGGTTGGTAAAAAAGAGAGGGGGGGGGGGTTGGACCCAAAGCTTTACTCAGATCTTTTGCGCTCATAGCTGGGCCATATAGCAGACAGGGAGTGGGAGAGAGGAAGAGAAAGGGAAGGGGGAGAGAGGAAGAGAAAGGGAAGGGGGAGAGAGGAAGAGAAAGGGAAGGGGGAGAGAGGAAGAGAAAGGGAAGGGGGAGAGAGGAAGAGAAAGGGAAGGGGGAGAGAGGAAGAGAAAGGGAAGGGGGAGAGAGGAAGAGAAAGGGAAGGGGGAGAGAGGAAGAGAAAGGGAAGGGGGAGAGAGGAAGAGAAAGGGAAGGGGGAGAGAGGAAGAGAAAGGGAAGGGGGAGAGAGGAAGAGAAAGGGAAGGGGGAGAGAGGAAGAGAAAGGGAAGGGGGAGAGAGGAAGAGAAAGGGAAGGGGGAGAGAGGAAGAGAAAGGGAAGGGGGAGAGAGGTGAAGCTTCTTCTCAGGGGAACCTCAAGTCTCTTTCTTTTGACCTCCCTGACAAGCGCGATTGAGTGTGTACACGCGACAGCTCATCTCTCCTGATTTACCACCGCTGTCACACTGCCTGTCTCAATCCCACAAGGGCTGTAAGAGAGAGGGGTGTGGAGGATGGAGAGGGCTGTAAGAGAGAGGGAGGTGGAGGATGGAGAGAAGGGCTGTGAGAGAGAGGGGGTGGAGGATGGAGAGAAGGGCTGAGGGAGAGGGGGTGGAGGATGGAGAGAAGGGCTGAGGGGGTGGAGGATGGAGAGAAGGGCTGAGGGAGAGGGGGTGGAGGATGGAGAGAAGGGCTGTAAGAGAGGGAGAGGGGGTGGAGGATAGAAAGAAGGGCTGTGAGAGAGAGAGAGAGAAAGGGTGGGGGGGTGGAGAATGGAGGGAGGAAGGGGTGGATAAAAAGACAGAGAGAAAAAAAGAGCTAGATAAAGTGACAGACGGACAGTGAAGGGAGAGAGAAAGAGTTGCATCTGACGGAGTTCCCCAGGCATAAAGAAGACAGTGAACTCTCTCTGACCTCATTTTTTTTAGGCTGACCTGCTTCTCCTCTGGGCGTTACGACCAATCCTCTTTGATTTCTCCCCCGCACGGCAACGTTGATCCTCCACATTCTGATTTGAAAGATGAAAGTCTGCGGAGGTACTTTGAAATGCGTGGATGGTGCCCGGTTAGGACGCTACTCGCAGGACCCCGCAGACGGGTAATAATGGCGGTCCCCGCTGCGACCCCGTTTGGCGGTGACACGGGGACAGCGAGCGTGACCCCGGGCCGGGTGTGAATAATTGGCACGCCGCTGAAGCAGGGGCTTGTGGGAGGAAGTGTCGTTGGTGCGGAGGGTGTCTTATTTATCTCAGAAGAGAGAGAGGGAGAGAGAGCAAGTGAAAGAAAGAAAGAAAGCATTAGATGGTTGGAGTATCTTAGTGATGTAGTGTGTGTGTGTGTGCGTCTCTCTGTGTGTGTTTGTCTGTGTTCTTGTGCGTTCACACGTTTTATACCCAACCAATATGTCTACATAATATACTATAAGATATCCAGACATCTATTCTCTCATTCAAATATTATTTAAGATTTATCTGACAACACCTGTCGGGATGTTACAAACCCTTCTCAATAATGTATTCTCCGCTCGACCACTAGACATGAACACAGCCAGCCAGCCAGCCAGCCAGCCGGTCAGTCAACACTTCTCATATGTGACCTCTGGTCCATCCTCTCTGCTGTCAGACATCAGTATCTACACCACACTGTCCAGACCAGGACACACACTGTCAGCCGTCAGTATCTACACCACACTGTTCAGCCCAGTACACACACTGTCAGCTATTGTTGCTGCCCTCCACTCCACCTGCTATCCCATTGTGTGTGTGTGTGTGTGTGTGTGTGTGTGTGTGTGTGTGTGTGTGTCCACCAGCCGCTGTGTGTATATGTCTGTGTGTGTGCAGCCACCTCTTTCTCCTCTTCTCCTGGAGAAAACAGGAGCCAATTGTTAGTGGGGGAGCAGGCCAGCGTGACAGAGGTGGAAAGCTAATGAAGTTATTTGACGGCCGGCCCGGCCACGGAGCGAGAGGTGAGGCGCATTGGACAAGCGTCTGGCAGAGAGACGGATGAGGTGAGAGGAAGGAAGCGCGGCTGGAGAGGAGAGAGACTATAGTAGAGAGAGGGAAATGTAGAGGAGGAGAGGGAAGGAAGAGAGAGTAGAGTAGAGGGGAGGGAGAGGGAGAGAGGGAGAGGGGGGGAAATGTAGAGGGAAGGGGATAAAAAAGGGAGAGAGAGAGAGAGAGAGAGAGAGAGAGAGAGAGAGAGAGAGAGAAAAAGAAACCGCAGGTAGAGGGAGGGGGGAAAAAGGACAAAAGTAGAAAGAGAAAGCCAGACAGTCTGAGCGTGAAAAAGAGAGCGGGAGAGAAAAAGAGAGCGGGAGAGCAGTGTCCGGCTGGCTGGCTGGTGGCATGTCAACAGGGCGTGATAACACAGAGACAGGCTGATAGCACCATCACCTCTGGGCCACAGACGGACAGAGACAGGATGAACCCTAGTCTACTACTACTACTACTACACGATGAGGAAGCTGCCACTGAACCGCTACATTGGAGGCAGGCAGAGATGGATAGTCACCTCTCGGCCAGAGACCGTATAACTGCTACTCACGACACGGGGCTGACACGGACCAGGTGCCCCCGCCTGCTACACTGGCGGCAGAGACGGGATACGTATTCATTCACTCAGACCAGGCCAGGCAAAAAGCTACTCATCACAGTCACCCAGTCACCTAGAGATGGCTGTTGGTTATTTCCTCAACTCTGACCAATACACCGATCACATTGGGGGGGAATGGGGAAGTTGAATGTTCTACAGAGAGATGAAGCGTCTGCATAGTGAAAGTACTGTCATTCTATTTGGGTGAAATAAACCTAAGCACAGCGCACCACCATCATGAATGACCGCTTAAACTAGTAGTAGTAGTGGTGGTGGTAGTAGTAGTAGTAGTAGTAGTAGTAGTGAATGTAGTAGTAGTGAATGTTGTAGTAGTAGTAGTAGTAGTAGTGAATGTAGTAGTAGTAGTAGTAGTAGTAGTAGTAGTAGTAGTAGTAGTGAATGTAGTAGTAGTAGTAGTGAATGTAGTAGTAGTAGTAGTAGTGAATGTAGTAGTAGTAGTGAATGTAGTAGTATCAGTAGTAGTAGTAGTAGTGAATGTAGTAGTAGTAGTGAATGTAGTAGTAGCAGCAGCAGTAGTAGTAGCAGCAGTAGTAGTAGCAGTAGTAGTAGCAGCAGCAGCAGCACCACCACCACCACCACCAGCGGTCCTGTGTGGCTCAGTTGGTAAGAGCGCTAGCAATGTCAGAGTCATGGGTTCGATTCCTGCAGGGAAAGCATCTGCTAAATGGAATAGACACGGTACAGTTTTTTGTGTTACTCGAGTTTCCGACTGGAGAAAAAATAAACGTCAGATTAGGGTACTAAATAATTGAGTGGTCTCCGTAACTCGGATTGGGAGAGTTGAAATACGCTGCTATTTATAGGGCCCAACAAAAAGGTCACTGGAGTGGAGTGACTGTGTGTGTAAGCACGGCGTCTTGCGGGTTGTTTTTGTTCCGGTGGAGTGTGGTGTGGTGTGGTGTGTGTGTGTGTGTGTGTGTGTGAGTGTGTGTGTGTGAAAGTTCAAGTCGTCTGTAATAGAGTTGGTGTGTGCATGTATGTAGGCTTTGCCAGGGCCACAGTGAAGCGTGCTGTCCCTGTCTGATCCAACACGGCCTGAACACACTCATAATTAGAAGACTTCCTTCCAGGTGCTGACCAGGTTATACTTAGCCTGCCCGCTGACATCCGACACACACACACACACACACACTCCACCATCGAGCCTGCCCGCTGACATCCCCCCACACACACACTCACACACACACACACTCCACCATCGAGCCTGCCCGCTGACATCCCCCCACACACACACTCACACACACACACACACACTACACCATCGAGCCTGCCCGCTGACATCTGACAGTGTGACATTTCCAGCTGATGCTGCCGTTGTGACCCCTAACCCCTTGACGTGAAGGTCACTGTCCCCCCTCTGCAGGCCCCCCCCCACTACCAGCCTCCACCAGCTTGCCGGTGGAGGGTACTGTGGTGTGTGTGGCACAGCATGGGCGGTCTAGGTCTAGCAGGTCCACCCACAGGGAGGTTCTGTCAGTGTGGCTCCTGTCCTCTGTCCCTCCGCTGTGCGTCATCATTAATCAAATGGCCGGAGCTGCTGCAGATTTATGACACGGGCAGGGGGGTGTGGCCCCACGGCAGGCCTGTGGCGGCCGGAGATGTTAGGTGTGACGGGAGCGGGTGATGAGAGGGTAAGATGGGGTGAGGAGCAGGTGAGGGGGGCTGAGCAGGGGAGAGGATCTCTGCTGGGGCTGGAGGAAACTGGACAGCCGTCGACCCAAGAATGATAACAGACCCAAAAGTGTGTGTGTGTGTGTGTGTGTGTGTGAGATAGAAAGCAGTGAGAGATGGAGAGTAAGAGAACCATCACCACAAAGTATTGAGGCACCATTGGCCCCTGTGTTTTCTTGGCGGCGATCCGAAGTTGCTCCATGTCTAATTATTAATCTAAGGCGGGATTAGATGTGACCCAGTTTCCACACACACACACACACACACACACACACACACACACACACACACACACACCTAGGTGTATTTACTCTGTAGATCCGATTTAGTATCATTATCTGTGTATTAGCTAGCCTACCTTTGACAATAGCATGTAGGTCTGTAACTCAATGGCTTTTTGGTGTGTTTGTGTGTGTGACAGAGATAAATAAAGATGTAGAGAGAGAGAGAGAGAGAAGAGGGGATTTGGTTAGAGATGCCCTGCGGACCTGGACAGAGTGAGAGAGTCAGTCATTAGGTCCCACCATCTGTGCTGGCCCACTGTGCCCCAGGAGCCTAAGATTCACTGTTCACTGCTGGTCCAGACCAGGGACTTTCAGCTCTCTCTCTAAATAACAGGCCGCTTACAAAACCTACTCTCATCCTCATCCTGATCTGCTCTCTCTCTCTCTCTCTCTCTCTCTCTCACTCACTCACTCACTCACTCACTCACTCACTCACTCACTCACTCACTCACTCACTCACTCACTCACTCACTCACTCACTCACTCACTCACTCACTCACTCACTCACTCACTCACTCACTCACTCACTCACTCACTCACACTTGTTGGTCTGTGTGTGGTGTGTGTTTTGAGGTACAAAATAAGAACACAGAAGACAGTAGAATGCAGACTCACAATCACGTGCTGTACCATGTGACCAGAGCTATGTTATTGCTGGGTTTATGTGATCAACTGCCACATGGAGAAAACCCCAGTTGAATCCTGCTCTTCTGCCACAGTCCACACTGTATCATTCCACAAATAGTTGAGGATCTCACACACAACCCTCTTCGGCCCTCTTTCTCTCCACCCTCTCTCTGTCCTCATCTTCCCTCTCATTCCTTTTGACCCTCACCTCTCTCGCCAATCTGGCTCTACGCTCTCTCCCTTTTCCTACCCTGTCTCCTTTCCCTCTCACCTCTCTTCTTTCATTTGTCCATGTGACCCCTCTCTCCCTCTCACCTCTCTTCTTTCATTTGTCCATGTGACCCCTCTCTCCCTCTCACTCTCTTCTTTCATTTGTCCATGTGACCCCTCTCTCCCTCTCATATTTTCCTCCTCTCCAACCTTCTCTCTCTCTCTAACCCTCTCCCCTCCTTTCTCTCTCCTCTGTGTAGCTGCCAACCAGAAGGAAGCCCTGAAGGCTCCACAGTCCTTCCATCTGAAGCAGGAACCTCGGGCAGAGGAGGAAGAGGAAGAGGTGCGGAGGAGCTCCCGGAGCCAGCCCAGCTACTCCTCCTCCTACCAGGAGCAAGGCCCGGCGCTCGGGGCCACGGGGCCAGCAGAGGTCACAGCAGACAATGGGGGCCACAAGGGGCCCCTGAAGGGACGGGAGGGAAGCCCCATGGGGAACAAGAACAGTCTCCTCAGCCAGGACATGAACTTCAAGGTGGCGTCAGAGCTGCTGATGAAGCTATCAGGTAAGGCAACGGGCTGTGTGTGTGGGTGGGGAGGTTGTTTGTGTTTGTGATGGTGGGGAGGTTGTGTGTGCACATGTGTGTTAAGGGTTAGAAGTGATGTGTTTTGACAACATAATACACACATTCACAGCCAATTTGATCATTAAAAATAATTTGAACATAGTTGATGTTTCTATATATTGGATAGTGCAAATTGAGATTGGATTAAATTCAAATTAGCTCCACAAACCTTAACTTGACCTACAGTCATGTGAAAAAGTAAGTACACCCTGTGGAAAGTTTGTATTTTTTTGTAAATATTTACACAGATGGATATGTAATCTTCACTTCTACACTATTGACAGATAAAGGTAACCTAATTTAACAAATGAAACTGAAAGATTATACATTGTAATAATTTGTTCATCAAAAATCAACAGAAATGCAATTACATAATGCGGAAAACATATGTACACTCTTCTTTAGAATACTGCTTCACGGTACTGTGTCATGTTCGAGGGATTTCTTGCATGCACGGCCCACTTTAAGTCTCCCCACAGCATTTCGACAGGATTGAGATCTTGGCCTTGACTCGGCCATTCCATAACCCTCCATTTTCTTCTTTTTGAGCCATTCTGTTGTAGCTTTGCTTTTGTGTTTTGGTTCATTGTCCTGTTGCAAGATCCACGTTTGGGTTCAGCTTCAGCTTTTTGACAGATTGCTTCACATTCTCCTCATGAATTCTCTGGTACAATATAGAATTCATGGTTGACTAAATGATGAAGGCCAGGCCTTGAGGCAGCAAAACAGCCCCAAACCATAATGCCACCGCCTCCATGCTTTAAAGTTGGTATGAGGTTTTCAAGGAAAGTGTTTTGTTTTCGCCAAACATGGCGTCTAGCATTGCGGCCAAACAACTCCACCTTTGACTCATCTGTCCAGAACACATTGTTCAGGTAGTTTTGGTCTACCCAGGTGTTGTCAGGCAAACTTCAGTCTTGTCTTGAGGCTTCTTCCTTCCTGACCTCCCATGTAGGCCAAGTTTGTGCATTCTCTTTCTGACAGTGTACCCATGCAATTCGACATTGATTGTGGCAAGAGAGGCCTGTAGATCCTTTGATGTTACTCTGGGGTTCTTAGAGACTTCTATGAGCATCTTTTGGTCAGCTCTTGGACTGAATTTGGTGGGACGACCTGTCCTATGTAGATTGCCAGTGGTCTGGAATTTTCTCCATTTGTAGATGATCCGTCGGACAGTGGAACAATGTACTTCGAATTGCTTGGAAATTGATTTGTAACCCCTCACAGGCATCAAAAACCTTTCTTCTGAGGGCCTCGGATAGGAATTTTGATCTTTGCATGATATGTTACCACACACCCATATGGTTAAGACAAAACCAGACCAAGTTTCTAATCTTTATGGAAGGCTGGACCCTCCCAAGGTACTTGCTAATGATTTCCTAATCATGTGCACCTGTTTTGGTACACCTGGTCCTAATTTTAGGTGACGCTAAAGGTAGGGGTGTACTAACTTCTTCTGCATAAGGAAATTTTATTTTTGTTTATTTTAGTTGCATAACATTTTCTAAGGAAATGTTTTTGTGTGCGATTTGTTAAATTAGGTTACCTTTATCAATGAATGTGGTTGGAATTTAGCCTAAATATCCATGTGTCCAAAGGACACTTTCCAAAGGGTGTACTTACTTTTTCTCATGACTGTATGTACATTTTAATTACAACTCAGTGACCTCGCACATCTGAGTAGCTAATAAAGAATTCACCCATGTTGATCTGGAGATTGCAGAGAATGGGTAGTCCTCAATCTATTCTGCTCTCTGACAGTTACAGTGCCTTAAATCAGCCATTAGGAATTAATCAATAGAGGTCAAAGGTGACCCAGGTCACTACCATATAAGGACATGGGTAAAAGCATTGTATCTTTAGTCTATGACTCACTATAGAACAGTAAAATGGAAGAGTTGTCTAAGGTGAGGTACAGAAAACCATTGTACTGTGAAATGTTCATATCTCTTTCACGAATACGCGACACTATATTTCGGCTCCAAATCCTTTGGCTCCTCCCATGGCAATAACCAGGTCAAAGTCCTCTCTCAACCCCTCCATTTTCTTTCTCCTTCTCTCCCTCCTGCTTATTCCTCTCCACTTCCATCTCTCTGTTTCTTTATTTTTTTCTCTCCCTCTGTTTCTTTTCTCTCTCTTTCCCTCCTACCTTCTCCTCCAAGTTCTTTGTGTGGAAGATGGGCAGAAGGCTCAATTATTTTTCATGTTGTTCAGTCAATATCCTTTTCCCATACTGTGGTCCCCCGTCCGAAACAAACCAATCGATGGCTGCTGGGTCCATCTCCAACGGTGCGCTACAGTGAACCTCAATCCTGCTCACCCTCACCCCTCTCTATGAAAACAGAGATGATCAGTGAACCTCAAGCCTGCTCACCCTCAACCCTCTCTATGAAAACAGAGATGATCAAATCAAAGTAGATTTTTCAAGTGTGCCGAATACAACAGGTGTAGACCTTACAGTGAAATGCTTACTTACAAGCCCTTACCAACAGTGCAGTTTAAGTAGAAAATAAGTATTAGGTAAACAATCGAGGTAAAGAAATAAAAAACAGTAAAGTGACAGTAAAAAAAAAAATATATATATATATATCTGGTAGCCATTTGATTAGCTGTTCAGGAGTCTTATGGCTTGGGGGTAAAAGCTGTTGAGAAGCCTTTTGGGCCTAGACTTGGCACTCCGGTACCACTTGTCATGTGGTAGCAGAGAGAACAGTCTATGACTTGGGTGGCTGGAGTCTTTGACAATTTTTATGGCCCTCCTCTGACACTGCCTAGTATAGAGGTCCTGGATGGCAGGAAGCTTGGCCCCAGTGATGTACTGGGCCGTACGCACTACCCTCTGTACATCACTGGGGCCAAGCTTCCTGACATCCAGGACCTCTATACCAGTGAACCTCAATCCTGCTCACCCTCACCCCTCTCTATGAAAACAGAGATGATGGAGGGAAGAATAAAGACAAAAGAACACCCTGTCGTAAACTGTGTGCTAGATTTAGCATGTTTCATGTTTATTCGCTGCTACGTAATTACAGTAGGCAATTACAGTGTGTTATAACGAAAGTGTAGCCTATCTGCTTATTTTAGTTTCAGCTGAAAGTACGGTCAAGTGTGTGTGCGGCAGAGATCAAGTGTGTGTGTGTGTGTTGGGCGTGTGTTTGTCCACAGTGTGAGAGCTGAGTGTGTCTCTCCGCTAATCAAGTGTCTAATTGGTTCAAGTGTCTGTCTGTGTGTAGCTTGTAGGTGTTGTGTTGGTGGTGGTTGGGTGTTATCTCTTGATCTCTTGTTTGTGTAATTCCATGCTCTGAGAGAACAGTACTGTGTGTGTGCGTCTGTGTATTTGCTGCAGGGTGTGCAGTGTAACACAGCAGTTGATAACAGTACAGTGATCTCTCAGCTCCATCCATCCCTGGCCCCTCAACTCATCCTGTACCAGTGTGTGTTTGATGGACACCTCACACACCAGCTGCCGTTGTTCTGTTCTCTGGTTCTCTCTGGGTCGCCCAGTGTCCACAGTGAGTCATAGTCACTGCCTGGGAGCACTGCTACACAGTACACCACACACACACTATACACTACGCGTGTGTGTGTGCGCGTGTGTGTAAGTGACAGTTATGGTGAGTGTGAGCGAGCGAGGGAGGGAGGGAGGTCTCTGAGTGATTCCTCCACTGTACTGCTGCTTGTCCTTTGTTCTGTTTCCCCACCTCATCATTCCCCACCTCTGGGCTGATGTGCTCACCACACCACCACATCCTCCGTTAGCCTTCAGAGACGAAGCCATTAGCCTGTCAGTGTAGTTAACATTGGCCTGTTAGCCTGTTAGCCTGTTAGCCTTTGTCATTTAGCAGCACCTAGAAAAATGAAGGTTTCCAGCTTTAATACTTGAAATATCTTTAATTGTGCTCCTAAAGTCCCCCCCCCCCCCGGTAGCTTAGTAGAGAGAGTAGTGCCATTGTCCATCGTCATGACAACAGCAGTGGGTCATCTAAGGGAGTGAGGGAGTATGAGAAAAGGTTGTCTGGTGTGATGTCTGTGACAGTAAGTCTGGCCCCTAAGTCAGACGGCCTTGAGGTTAGAGAGAGGAACGAGGGGGGAGTGGGGGGGGGGCCAGGAAGGTCAACTCCATATAAGTCATCTGCGTCACACGGCCACAAGATGTTCCAAGGACATCTACTCAGTCACCTCTGACCCCTTGCCAAGGTCGACAAGGAGGTCAACTCCGGCGCAGTGAGGCTAGCTGTTGGCTGAAACAAAGTCACATGGGTGCGGTTGAGCACAGATTGAAAAAAGAAAACTGAAGATCTTACAATAGATGGGGACAATAGATTGGTTAAATTGATTGTTACCGGAGAGGCTCCCCCTTAAACTCTAATATGGAATAGAGGCTAAATGTCATTTTATTACCAGATTAGCTCATTTTCAGTTGACCAAGGCAACCATCAGGAGAGCAAAGAGGACTGTCATCAAAAATGGCCATTGTACTGTAATGTGTTGCATCACCGCTTTAACTAGGTCAATTCTGTTTCTCTCTCTCTCTCCTTTTCTCTCTCTCTCTCTCTCTCTCTCTCCTCTCTCGCGCACTCCTTATCAAATGACGGTGGTGGCGGTAGCGGCCTTTCTCCACCCCCCACATCTGTTTTAAAACATGCTGTAAGCACGGTTAGCGTCTAGGGGCTAATTACAGTAAGGCTAAACAGTCCCTCGCGCTGCTGGCTAACGCCTGCTAGTGCCTGTTAGCAGATGGGTACTGGTATAGAGGGTACAGAAGGACATCAGGGGACCGGGAGGAGGGGGGGGGGGGTACAGTGCCTGGAGTGATACCCTGTGTCCCAGGCAGGCTGGCAGAGTGTGGGTGATGATATCCCTGCCACCCACTGTCCCTGGTTTCATCTCCCCTTCTCCTCCTACCCCCCACCATAGGTGTGAAATCTCACCCTTCTCCTAGCAGTGAGCCTATTTCCGTCCCAATATACCCCCCCTCCGTTTCGTCTTCCGTCGCCCCCATTGCGTCCCAGTTGGGGACGTGTGGTTAAAATGAGTTGTGGGCTGTAGTAGAACCTGAAGGTGGCTTGTCGAAGATATTGGTCTGAGAGTTGGACTAGAGTAGTGGTTCCCACATTTTTTATAGTCCTGTACCCCTTTAAACATTCACCCTCCAGCTGCGTACCCCCTCTAGCACCAGGGTCAGCACACTCTCAAATGGTTTTACAATCTATACGATCCATTTATTAAAAATAAGAATGAGTGTGAGTTTTTGTCACAACCCGGCTCGTGGGAAGTGACAAAGCTCTTATAGGACCAGGGCACAAATAATAATATAATAATCAATAACTTAGCCCTTTATTTAGACATCTTACATATAAAACCTTATTTGTTCATTATTTGTGCAATGTTGGGTTGTATTGGAGAGAGTCTTCGTCTTAAATCATTTACCACACACAGTCTGTGCCTGTATTTAGTTTTCATGCTAGTGAGGGCCGAGAATCCACTCTCACATAGGTACGTGGTTGCAAAGGGCATCAGTGTCTTAACAGCGCGATTTGCCAAGGCAGGATACTCTGAGCACAATTTTATCCAGTAATCTGTCAGTGGCTTCTGATTTTAAATTCAATTTTCACAGAACCGCTTGTTGGAATTTTGATGAGGCTCTCTTGTTGAGATATCGGTAAGTGAACTGGAGGCAGGGCATGAAAGGGATAATGAATCCAGTTGTTTGTGTCGTCCGTTTTGGGAAAGTGCCTGCGTAACTGCGCACCCATCTCACTCGGGTGCTTCGCTATATCACGTTTGACATTGTCCGTAAGCTTGAGTTCATTTGCACACAAAAAATCATACAATGATGTAAAGACCTATGTGTGGTCCTTGTTAATGCAGACAGAGAAGAGCTCCAACCTCTTAATCATAGCCTCAATTTTGTCCCGCACATTGAATAAAGTTGTGGAGAGTCCCTGTAATCCTAGATTCAGATCATTCAGGTGAGAAAAAACATCACCTAGATAGGCCAGACGTGTGAAAAGTATGGTCAGTAAAGAAAACTTTTAAGCGCGTCTCTCAATTTAAAAAAAACATGTCAATACTTTGCCCCTTGATAACCAGCACACTTTTGTATGTTATAAAAGCGTTACATGGTCGCTGCCCATATCATTGCATAATGCAGAAAATACACGAGAGTTCAGGAGCCTTGCTTTAACAAAGTTAACCATTTTCACTGTAGTGTCCAAAACGTATTTCAAGCTGTCAGGCATTCCCTTGGCAGCAAGAGTCTCTTGGTGAATGCTGCAGTGTACCGACGTGGCGTCGGGAGCAACTGCTTGCACGCACGTTACCACTCCACTATGTCTGGAGTGGTAACGTTGGCCTTTTCCCCCAACATTGTCCCAGCCATATCTGCGGCAGCAGGAAGAATTAAGTCCTCCACAATAGTATGGGGCTTGCCTGTCCTAGCCACTCGGTAGCTCACCATATAAGACGCTTCCAGACCCTTCTTATTAATGGTATCTGTTGCTTTTATACATGTCTTACTACTCGAAAGTTGTCTTAATTCTCACTCAAAAAACTCCCGTGGCTTATTTTTCAAATTGGCAGGTTTCATTGAGTTGTGCGATTAGTATTTTTGCACATATAGCACACTGTGGCTGAATAAGGCACTACTCCCAATATAAGTGAACCCCAAATGAATGTAGCTCTCATCATATTTGCGCCTCTTCGATGGTCCAACGTCCCTGTCATCATTGCTTTCCCGGGTACGGGGGCAGTAGCTCTTCGGCTGCATCAGAATCACAACGGTCAGTGTCCATGCTAGCTGGGCTAGCAACAAATGTAGAACTACTGATGCTGGCATTGGATGTGCTGGTGGAAGGAGAACAACTTGTGTTGTGGACAGGTGCAGTGCTGCTGGTAGTAGCAGTACTACCGGTAGAGCTGGTGTGTGTCTGGGCGCAGGCAATACTTTTTTTTTAACCATTAATACATTTTCGAGCAAACGGAAGGAGCAGCAGCTACGTTTGGCTACATTCGGACCGTTAATGGAATTCCCGCGAGAGAGTAACGGTCCATGTGATTGGATGTTAATTATTTTAACACTAGATGGTTTCATTTTATTTTTGGCGGTGAAACGAGGCTACTCAGGCGAGGGAAAAAAAACATCACCCAAATGTAAAGCCCCATTGGAAAATCTAAATGGACTGTTTGAAAATGTGAATCATTTGGCGTACCCCCGACGGCATTGCGCCTACCCCTGGTGGTTGATGACTGTGGTTTAAAAGCTTAAGAAGTGCTGTACCAATATCCCCTAAACTCATTTCAAACACACCCCAGTGGTGAGAGGATTCTCAGAATAAAAGGGTAATGCGTTTAGCTATGCTCCTATCACTAACAAACTTATGACCGTACTTATCCTCCGAGCAAGTGACTTGAGAATAACGACTTTTAATTGCGGCGACCATACTAGTACCCCAGTTTGGGAATAGCCGGACTAGAGGATATACTCACACACACATATATACGGACCAGAATATGAAAAAGATTTCAGGGAAAGGGGAATACTAGTTAACCTCTGAATCAGAGAGGTGCGGGAGGCTGCCTTAATCGACATCCACGTCTTTGGAGCCCAGGGAATAGTGGGTTAAATGCCTTGCTCAGAGGCAGAACGACAGATTTTTACCTTGTCAGCTCGGGTATTCGATCCAGCAACCTTTTGGTTACTGACCCAACACTCCTACCCTCCAGGCCACCTGCCATATATATATATACACCAAAGGATCCCTCCAGGCCACATAGTACCAGTGAAAAGTTTGGACACCTACTCATTCCATTTTATATTTGAGATTCTTCAAAGTAGCCACGCTTTGCCTTTTAATTTTTTTATGCCAAGGGTGTGCAAAGCTGTCATCCAGGCTGCATCACATCCGGCCGTGATTGGGAGTCCCATAGGGCGGCGCACAATTGGCCCAGCGTCGTCCAGGTTTGGCTGGTGTATGCCGTCATTGTAAATAAGAGTTTGTTCTTAACTGACTTGCCTAGTTAAATAAGGGTTAAATATATATATATATATATATATATATATATATATATATATATATATATATATATACAGTGGGGAGAACAAGTATTTGATACACTGCCGATTTTGCAGGTTTTCCCACTTACAAAGCATGTAGAAGTCTGTAATTTTTATCATAGGTACCCTTCAACTGTGAGTGATGGAATCTAAATCAAAAATCCAGAAAATCACATTGTATGATTTTTAAGTAATTAATTTGCATTTTATTGCATGACATAAGTATTTGATACATCAGAAAAGCAGAACTTAATATTTGGTACAGAAACCTTTGTTTGCAATTACAGAGATCATACGTTTCCTGTAGTTCTTGACCAGGTTTGCACACACTGCAGCAGGGATTTTGGCCCACTCCTCCATACAGACCTTCTCCAGATCCTTCAGGTTTCGGGGCTGTTGCTGGGCAATACGGACTTTCAGCTCCCTCCAAAGATTTTCTATTGGGTTCAGGTCTGGAGACTGGCTAGGCCACTCCAGGACCTTGAGATGCTTCTTACGGAGCCACTCCTTAGTTGCCCTGGCTGTGTGTTTCGGGTCGTTGTCATGCTGGAAGACCCAGCCACGACCCATCTTCAATGCTCTTATTGAGGGAAGGAGGTTGTTGGCCAAGATCTCACAATACATGGCCCCATCCATCCTCCCCTCAATACGGTGCAGTCGTCCTGTCCCCTTTGCAGAAAAGCATCCCCAAAGAATGATGTTTCCACCTCCATGCTTCATGGTTGGGATGGTGTTCTTGGGGTTGTACTCATCCTTCTTCTTCCTCCAAACACGGCGAGTGGAGTTTAGACCAAAAAGCTCTATTTTTGTCTCATCAGACCACATGACCTTCTCCCATTCCTCCTCTGGATCATCCAGATGGTCATTGCCAAACTTCAGACGGGCCTGGACATGGGCTGGCTTGGGCAGGGGGACCTTGTGTGCGCTGCAGGATTTTAATCCATGACGGCGTAGTGTGTTACTAATGGTTTTCTTTGAGACTGTGGTCCCAGCTCTCTTCAGGTCATTGACCAGGTCCTGCCGTGTAGTTCTGGGCTGATCCCTCACCTTCCTCATGATCATTGATGCCCCGAGGTGAGATCTTGCATGGTGTCCCAGACCGAGGGAGATTGACCGTCATCTTGAACTTCTTCCATTTTCTAATAATTGCGCCAACAGTTGTTGCCTTCTCACCAAGCTGCTTGCCTATTGTCCTGTAGCCCATCCCAGCCTTGTGCAGGTCTACAATTTTATCCCTGATGTCCTTACACAGCTCTCTGGTCTTGGCCATTGTGGAGAGGTTGGAGTCTGCTTGATTGAATGTGTGGACAGGTGTCTTTTATACAGGTAACGAGTTCAAACAGGTGCAGTTAATACAGGTAATGAGTGGAGAACAGGAGGGCTTCTTAATGAAAAACTAACAGGTCTGTGAGAGCCGGAATTCTTACTGGTTGGTAGGTGATCAAATACTTATGTCATGCAATAAAATGCAAATTAATTATTTAAAAATCATACAATGTGATTTTCTGGATTTTTGTTTTAGATTCCGTCTCTCACAGTTGAAGTGTACCTATGATAAAAATTACAGACCTCTACATGCTTTGTAAGTAGGAAAACCTGCAAAATCGGCAGTGTATCAAATACTTGTTCTCCCCACTGTATATATATATATATATATATATATATATATATATATATATATATATATATATATATATATATATATATATATATATATATATATTTAAAGATAGGATGGCGTATCGCTGCAGAAGGTTGTGGTAGCCATGTTGGTTAAGTGTGCCTTGAATTCTAAATAAATCAACGACAGTGTCACCAGCAAAGCACCATCACACCACCTCCTCCATGCTTCACGGTGGGTACTACACATGCGGAGATCATCCGTTCACCTACCCTGCGTCTCACAAAGACACGCTGGTTGGAACCAAAAACCGCAAATTTGGACTGCACTTGAAGAAACTTGAAAAGTTCTTGAAATGTTTGATTGACAGACCTTCATGTCTTAAAGTAATGATGGACTCTCCTTTCTCTTTGCTTATTTGAGCTGTTCATGCCATAATATGGACTTGGTCCAAATATCCTCTGTATATCACCCTTACCTGTCACAACACAACTGATTGGCTCAAACGCATTAAATTAACTTTTAACAAGGCACACCTGTTAATTGAAATGCATTCCAGGTGACTACCTCATGAAGCTGGTTGAGAGAATGCAGAGTGTGTGCAAAGTTGTCATCAAGGCAAAGGGTAGCTACTTTGAAGAATCTCAAATATAAAATATATTTTGATTTGTTTAACACTTTTTGGATTCCATATGTTATTTCATAGTTTTGATTTCTTCACTATTATTCTACGATGTAGAAAATAGTACAAATAAAGAAAAACCCTTGAATGAGTAGGTGTGTCCAAACATTTGACTGGTACAGACTCAACATGTAAAGTGTTGGTCCCATGTCCCATGTTGATCCCAGAAATGTTCCATATGTACACAAAGCTTATTTCTCTCAAATTCTGTGCACAAAATTGTTTACATCCCTGTTAGTGAGCATTTCTCCTTTGCCAAGATAATCCATCCACCTGACGGGTATGGCATATCAAGAAGCTGATTAAACAGCATGATCATTACATTAGAGGCCACTCTAAAATGTGTTTTTTCCCCACATAACACAATGCCATAGATGCCAAGTTGAGGGAGCGTGCAATTGGCACGCTGACTGGAGGAATGTCCACCAGAGCTGTTGCCGGAGAATTTCATGTTTATTTCATTACCGCTTCCAACGTCGTTTTATAGAATTTGGCAGTACGTCCAACTGGCCTCACAACCGCAGACCACGTTTATCCAGCCCAGGACCTCCACATCCGGCTTCTTCACCTGCGGGATCGTCTGAGACCAGCCCACCGGACAGCTGATGAAACTGTGGGTTTGCACAACTGAAGAATTTCTGCACGAACTATCAGAGACCGTCTCAGGGGAGCTCATCTGCGTGCTCGTCATCCTCACCAGGGTCTTGACCTGACTGCCGTTCGGCGTCGTAACCGACTTTAGTGGGCAAATGCTCACCTCTGATGGCAACTGGCATGCTGGAGAAGTGTGCTCTTCTCGGATGAATCCCTATTTCAACTGTACCGGGCAGATGGTGTCGTGTGGGCGATCGGTTTGCTGATGTGAACAGAGTGCCCCATGGTGGGGTTATGGTATGGGCAGGCATAAGCTACAGGCAACGAACACAATTGCATTTTATTGATGGCAATTTGAATGAACAGAGATACTGTGGCAAGATCCTGAGGCCCATTGTCGTGCCATTCATCTGCCACCATCACCTCATGTTTCAGCAACAGATGCATATCTGTATTCCCAGTCATGTGAAATCCATAGATTATGGCCTAATGAATTTATTTAAACTGACTGATTCCCTTATATGAACTGTAACTCAGTAAAATCGTTGAAATTGTTGAATGTTCCGTTTTTTAGATTTTTGTTCAGTATAGTTTAAACCTTACACTGACAATCAATTGTCCACACTTTCTGCATAACAACAATTAATATATAAAGTCAATCGTGTACAGTATAGGGATACATGTTCATGGAGCCCAAGTGGTGGGAGGGAGGACATGACCCTCCCGTTGCATTTCATCACCACTGCACTGCTGTATCCTGATGCTAAGCCTATTCCACTCTGCCTCCGTGCCCTGGCCGTGCCCTCTCTGCGCTCCCCCCTCCTTTCTCCTTCTCTTCCCCTTCCCTGGTAGATCTAGTCTTACAGTGGCAGTAATATCTTTAGGCACTCATCCCCTTAGGGGACTATTGGGTCTTTGAACTTTCTCTCTCTCTCTCTCTCTCTCTCTGACTCACACACCACACCACTCTCCCTTGGTCTCAGTGCAAGCGTTGCATCACAGTTGTACTGAATTATTGAACGCTACAGTACCACCAGATCTGGGAACAGATGTAGGTAGCAGTATCACCCCTCCCACTCCAGGCTGAATAAGAGGTAACTGGTCTAAGATCAGTCTGTCTGCTGCATGCTAGGCTGCTGCTGTTTTTTCTCCCCAGCTGACACGTTGTCTTCCACCAATGCAGCCTTTTGAAGCAGCTGAACTCTTCACCCCTTTCTGAGCAGGTCGTCCAGAGAGGGAGAGCGAGGGGATGAGAAAAAATAGATAATTTTATGACTCCTCCTCCTCGTCTTATCCCTCCCTCTTCCTCTCCTCTCTCCCTCTCCTTCTCTCTCTCTCTCCCTCTCCTCTCTCCTTCTCTCTCCCTCTCCTTCTATGTCTCTCTCTCCTCTATCACTCCCTCTCTCCTTCTCACTCCCTCTCTCTCTCCCTCTCCTCTCTCCTTCCCTCTCTCCCTCTCCTTCTATGTCTCTCTCTTTCCTCTATCACTCCCTCTCTCCTTCTCACTCCCTCTCTCCTCTCTCTCTCTCTCCCTCCATCAGGGTGTTCTTCTCCCTGGCACTCTCCTCCTCCTTTTTTTTAATCCTTCCTCTCATCCTCTCTCTCTCTCTCCCCCAGCTCATCTCTGTATTCCCCTCTGTTGATGCATCAAAGGTATACCTCGCAGTATGATAATATGGCTTTACATTTGTTGAATCGGTAATGGTGCGGTACGGCTGTCTGGCTGTTAGCTGTAGGGCTTTACTGCTAGCCAGAGTTGTCGTCTCCTCACCTATGTACACGCACACAGTCAGACTGTCTGTACGTTCTGATTGGAGCAGACACCGAAGGTCAAAGGTGAACAGTGAAACAGAGCAGCCCACAAACGCCAGTCACATCCACTCTGTCTCACAAATGAATAATGTATTTGTCTGATAAAATATGACATGTACAGTGTATGTTTACATTGGTGTGTGTTAATATAACCTTGTATTGAGATAAAGATGACCGTATAATAGATAGCATATGGCTGCCTCTAAGGATACAGAATATATTATCAAGTAGCTTAAACACAATCCACACAATGTCAACATAATATACACTGGACTATGTATAGCCTACCTGTATCATACATTGAGCGGGTAAGGTATATGACAAAGAAAGCATTGTCAAGTAAACGTGATATCTATACGTTAGACCAGGGCTCTCCAACCCTGTTTCTGGAGAGCTACTGTACCGTCCTGGAGGTTTTTGCTCCAACCTTAATCTAGCGCACCTGATCCGAATAATTAGCTGGTTTATAAATTGAATCAGGTTAGTTTCAACTGGGGTTGGAGTGAACACCTACAGGAGGGTAGCTCTCCAGGAACAGGGTTGGAGAGCCCTGCATTAGACCATACATAGCCTACCTGTGTACAGTGAAACCTACAGGAGCTTATCTCTCCAGGAACAGGGTTGGAGAGCCCTGCATTAGACCATACATAGCCTACCTGTGTACAGTGAAACCTACAGGAGCTTATCTCTCCAGGAACAGGGTTGGAGAGCCCTGCATTAGACCATACATAGCCTACCTGTGTACAGTGAAACCTACAGGAGCTTATCTCTCCAGGAACAGGGTTGGAGAGCCCTGCATTAGACCATACATAGCCTACCTGTGTACAGTGAAACCTACAGGAGCTTATCTCTCCAGGAGCAGGGTTGGAGAGCCCTGCATTAGACCATACATAGCCTACCTGACAGCATTACAGTATATGGTACAACACAACACCGTATATTATCAGTCAGAGCTGTGCAGTGAGAGACTACACTACAGTACAGTACAGAGGTAGTGGGAGTTATCAGGTCACAACCCCTCTACTTGCTGGGAG
Source organism: Thymallus thymallus (assembly GCA_023634145.1). Taxonomy (NCBI): domain Eukaryota; kingdom Metazoa; phylum Chordata; class Actinopteri; order Salmoniformes; family Salmonidae; genus Thymallus; species Thymallus thymallus. The sequence goes on along the minus strand of CM042424.1, from coordinate 5,708,333 downwards.
AGGTGAACTGGTGTAGTGGTCTACTGCTGCTGCACTATGGGGGATGACACACACACACACACACACACACACAGGAGCAGGATTTAGCTTTTTATGGCACCAGAACATAATGTCATAACCTTGGACATACAGCGGTGTGTGTGTGTGTTTATTGCGCTAGATAGGCAAGTGAAGGCCATGCAATTTGACACAAAAAAAGACCACTTAGACCCCCTACTTTAATGTGTTTTCACTGCAGAGTGTGTTTATCTACTTTCTGAGTGTGTGCGTGTGGGCATCGTGTTTGTGGGCAACGTGTTTGTGTGTGACCGTCTGACCACTCTATGAATCTCAGCTGTGATGCAAGCTTGTTTATCCCAGCTCTCTCTCCCTGTGAGCGTGCGTGCGTCCGTCCGTCCGTCCCAGCAGTCCACTCAGCCCCTGATGGCAGGGGTGGTGAACCCCAAGCGGGAGCGAGACTGCCTGTCCCTTGGTTGACCCCGGCCTGCAGCGCTCTCTTCCCTCCCTCGCCCCACTCCACGACCGCTCTGCTCTTGCCTGGCTCTAGGCACCTGATTAAGGGATTAGTCTGCCAATGGTTGTCAGTTGTGTCTCCACACGGGGGGGGGGGGGGGGGGGGGACTTAGGGTTTGGGTTAGCTAGGCTACCAGCCCTCCTGAAAACCTAGGTTCGGAATGAGAACGCAGTCAGTTGGACACTCACACATACATAATGTACACACGCACACACACTGGTGCGCTAGCATGCACCTGGGTACGCGTTTCACTGTTGGTCCACACCTGTTGTTTAAGAAGCATGTGGGGAATAAAATGTAGATCTGATGCACACACATACAGTACACTTTAAACTCACTGACTGTAAACACGCTCACTCAGGCGTGCGCATCGCCACATACACACAATGTAGGTCGGGTTCAGACAACGGTGACTCACTCCAGCCCCGCCCCTCCCAGGCTCAGCCATCCAGGAGAGAGGAGAGGAGAGGTCATAGAGAGGGCAGGGTCATCGCTGGGTTACTGCTGCCTCTCCATCTATCTCTCTCTCTCGTTCTGTCTCTCTCTCTCTTCTATACTGCTGACCTCAACCTACCCTCTCACCCCTCCCTCCCTTCCATTCCCTCTTCTCCATCTCTTTCTTTCTCTCTCTCTCTTTCTACACCTCTCGATCTCTCTTCCATCTCTCTCTCCTGTACTCCTGACCTCCCACCCCTCCCCCCTAGCTACTGGACACATTTCATATATCCATAATCACCATGAGTGTCCGTGTCAGCATAGCTGGAGCTCCCTGCTGCTCCTCACCACACACACACACACACACACACAACCTGGACGACCTAGTCAAGATCTGTTACCTCGGAGATCCTGATGCCATCTACCGCTCGGCCGCCGGGACTATTTTTAGCGTCTGCTATTTGGCTAACTGTCTGATAACCAGAGCGTTGGGGGGAGGTTACGGGAAGGTTTTTCCTCCGTTAGGGATTCTCTGATCAACGTTGTTGTTGTTTTATTTCAACCTCGATTTTTCTAATCTCCTAAGAGATGAACTGATTTACGAAAAACTAAATATGAAAAGAGAACGAACGCTGTTGAATCAGAAGTGTTCTCATCTTTTGCTTGTGACGGCAGCGTTTGAGTTCACAACCCCCGCGCCCCCCATTCAAAATGCCCATAGGGCTGTAATTAGGTTACTGTAGTACTCTTCCTTATTTAACAGTGGTAGCATCTTTTCTGGGTTGTGTGCTTCACTGAGCCACACACACACACACACACACACCACACACTACCCCCTTTCCTGTATGTTGTGTGCTTCTGTGAAATACATACATACATACATACATACATACATACATACATACATACATACATACATACATACATACATACATACATACATACATACATACATACATACATACATACATACATACATACATACATACATACATACATACATACATACATACATACATACATACATACATACATACATACATACATACATACATACATACATAAATACAGCTGCCTAGCTCCATGAGTGTGTGTGTGACCTGGTGATCTGCTTTATCCCTACATAATCACACAACTAGACAATATCCACTCAGGAACGGAGCGCTTTAAGGGGTTGAATGGATGTTATGGCCCAGGTTTTATTACATGGCTTAATAAACCAAAAAAATAGTTTTCATTTTCATTTGGATTCAGACTCATATTATTTCGAACAGGTTCAGCGAGGACATTCCAGAGTTTAGAGTGCTCGTGATGGATGGAGATTGAAGTATGAATGGAATGAGAGATCTTGTCTGTGTCTGATTAAAGGTACAGAATGTCATCAGGGTATGTTCAAGGCATTAACAAGGTTTTTTCTCTTTGAACATCCTTAAGGTAATATGAAGTCTATGTAGGGTTTGTATTATAAATAAACTTTGCTAGCTATATTTTGAGAATGAGACACTTCTCCATGCATCATCTGTAAAATACAGAGATTAGGAAATTACCGGGAATCAAATCCACTTACTAGTCAGCTTTGAGGAAAGCCAGTAGAGTTGTATGCGGTAATAAATATATTATAAACCTTTTGGATTAAACAGAACTGGCCTTTCTCAAACTATAAGGCAAATGACTTCCCTCCATAATATATACACTGAGTTTACAAAACATTAAGGACACCTGCTCTTTCCATGACAGGTGAACCCAGGTAAAGCTATGATCCCTTGTGTAACAAGAATGGTCCACTACCAAAAAGGACATCTAGCCAACTTGACACCACTGTGGGAAACGTTGGAGTCAACATGGGCCAGCGTCCCTGTGGAACACTTTTCGACACCTTGTAGAGTCCATGCTCTGATGAATTGAGGCTGTTCTGAGGGCAAAGGGGCGTGCAATTCAATATTAGGAAGGTGTTCCTAATGTTTGGTATACTCCGTTTAGATAGGAGTTGTCACAGGAGCGCATAGATTCAACCCTGTCACTCACTGTCCTCTCATCCAATCCCCTCCCCCAGAGAGCAACAAGGACGCCGCCCACTACCAGAAGGTGATGGTGAAGGCTGAGCCTATGGAGGTGGACCCGCCCAGCGACCCGGCCCTGCCCCTTTCTCACCTGCTGGCCTTCAGCACTTTAGGGGCGTGTGAGAAGAGCGAGCCAATGGCCAGCCTCCCTGAGGCGTTGTCACGCCCCCAGAAGCAAGACCTCTTCTCCCAGGACATATCAGTCAAAATGGCCTCCGAGCTCCTCTTCCAACTATCAGGTGTGCAATGTTCTCTATGATACACACACACACAAGCTCTAACACGCACACAATTGAGCAAACATATACACACGACACACACCTCCCTGACTACATTCACACACACCTCTGTGGCACCTCAGTGTCAACCTTGAAACACGGTGTGATACTCAGCCATAAAACCTGCATGTTTCTCTTCCATTCTCTGGAGGCTCTGCGGTTAGGGGACACTATATACAGTATATTACCTGTAATGTGCTCTGTAGGTTTTATACACACTACTTCTCTGCTTGGCCGTGACCATGAGATTGAGGCGGCAGACAGCTGTTTGTATTGCCTGATGACAGAGCTCTGAAGTGGAGCCTGCGTCCCCCAAGAGGGGGTTTGTAGGGGGGGGGGTTCAAGAGACTCAGGCCATGCCCCCCCCAGCTCTGATTGCTACACTTAAATGCTTTATGCAGTAGCACCTAGGAAATTGTGACAAAAAATCTCTCTCCAGCAAGGGAGACACGCACACCAACGCGCACACAAGTACACACACACACAGATATGCATGCAGACGCGCGCACACACACGCCCCATGGGGAGCAGTGTCTGCAAAGTGCCTGTCTTCCACCACATCCCTCCCTCCTCTCCTCCTTCTCTCTCTCTTTCTCGACTAGTTTTCAAACATGCCGGCTCAAGCACACTTGGCTGCACACACTAGCCCCCCTCTGCCCCTCTCTCAATCTCCCCCCTTCCTCCTTACATTTCTCCCGTGAGGCATCGTCATGGCAACGCGGCGAGACCTCTGTCCTTGGTGAGCCGTGTGACGGAGTGGGGTGTTAGGGAGAAGAGGGGGGTGGGTTGGGGCGGGGGTGGCGGCCAGCGACTAGAGCAGTGCCACCCAGGGAGCAAGAGGTTGCTTTGATGAGGTCATCACTAGTAGGCTGCTGAAGCCGACGGACAATCAAACACCTTCCCTTGGTTCTATTACTCTGACATTAGAATTAGGAATTAGAATACTGGAATGGACATGAATGGTCTTATGACAGCATAAAAGGTCAGCCATTTTGGTCAGGGAATTGATCAACCAGTGTGCTGTGATGATGATGATGATAAGATAAGGTGTAAAACAATCATTTGGAAGATTATCTGCACAGCATGTTTGTTAGCTAGTTTTAAGTGGAATAATTCCAATACTTTTTCAAACTAACTGCCAGTATGCCAACATTCCATTCAAGCAATACAGTCCATCCACAGCACTGGCTGAAATCAGTTGATGATAGGACTGAGAAGTACTGATATTGTATCATATTATAAACTCTCACAGCTTGTCAAGAAAACAAAGACATTTATGGTCTGTTTACATATATTTTATAGGCTATTTATACAGTCTAAAACCTGTACAAACGTTATAATTATATGACAATATTTTAGGTTAAAATAAAAATGTTAACAAATGTTCTGATATCACATGCCTTTTTTATTTTTCTGCATAGTAAAAGCAGGAAATGCATCACCTATGTCTCTACTGCCATTCATTCCAATTAGTTTGGATTTCTCCCTGACCACAATGGCTGCCATTTTTATACCATTCTGTAACTTTGAGGGTTTATGATATAGCCCCTCTAGTAATTGAATATGATCTCTTTGACTTTGACCACTTAAAACAGTATTATGACAAGGCAGCGGGACAACCATGCAACTTCCCTGGGTTTTATACAGTATGCTACTATGACCACAATGTTACTATAAGCTGCTATACGCTACAATCTGGGATTCAACTTTCAGCAAAATGGTTCGGGAAATGTTACCCCTCTCAAATTCATAGACTGCACTCTAGATGCAACGTCTGACCATTGAACAGATTCCCAGATCCCAGATTGCACCTTTTTTAAAGCGGTGTCAGACCAAAACTGACCACTAGGTACATTTGAATAATCAATATGCCCTGAATAACTGCTTTGTGGTTCGATCATAACCACAAAAGGCTTGTTAATGTTTTCTTATTGTTGTTAATGACCCTCTTTGATGTAGTGATGGTTTTTGTGTTGCAGAAAAAGTCAGCAAAGCCAACGAACACAAAGACATCAACATGGTGGGAATAAGCAGGTAAGTCAACAACAACAACATGTTTTATTGTCACTTACACTGGATAGGTGCAGCGAAATGTGTTGTTTTACAGGGTCAGCCATAGGAGTACGACGCCCCTGGAGCAAATTAGGGTTAAGTGCCTTGCTCAAGGGCACATCGACAGATTTTTCACCTTGTCGCCTCGGGTATTTGAACCAGCAATTATTCGACATGATGAACATAGTGGCTTCTTTTCCGCTTAGTTACTATTTGTACAGTTAGTATTTTTTAGTATACGGCTTCTGGTTTAGCTTCGAGATTTGGAGGCCTGGAGCTCTGCAACCTTTATTTAAAAAAAAAAATATTTTAGCATAATAATTAGTTTGTTAGTTATTGACCTGTTATTGACCGGGGCGGCAGGTAGCCTAGTGGTTAGAGTGTTGGGTCAGTAAACGAAAGGTTGCTGGATAGAATCCCCGAGCTGACAAGGTAAAAATCTGTTGTTCTGCCCTGAACAAGGCAGTTAACCCACTGTTCCCCGGTAGGCAGTCATTGTAAATAAGAATTTGTTCTTAACTGACTTGCCTAGTTAAATAAAGGTAAAATAAAAATAAATTATAGCATGATAATGTGAGTTCTCTGACTGTCTGTCTGTGGTTGTGTGTCCGCTCCTAGCCCGTTCCTGGACGAGCGCCTCAGACAATCACCCTTCAGCCAGCGCTCCAAGTCCTCCTCCCCCGCAGAGGCCAGCTCCTCTGCTAGGACAGCCTTTCACGGTGAGACACACATACAGATAGACCGACACACACACACACACACATCATGGATAGACTGACACATACACACTTACTGTCAGATAGATAGACAAACTGATGCAATTCAGTGGGCAGACTTCTATAGTGAGCCACACACTCAGACAGACACACACTCTAGACAGACAGACACTCATAATGTACACATGCAGCCAGAATGTTGGCCCTCACAGCTGAGTACAGTAACCTCCCACCCTCCTCAGCCACATTTCCATCTCCCCAGGCCTTCCCACGCGTCTACCTAGCCACGAGTCCTCAACTCTGACCAACTATTTCTGCTCCACCCCTCTTCCTCCATCCCTCCACGTCCAGAGCCTCCACCTCCCGTCTCACTCATACATCTACCCAGCCTTGGGGCTCCCTGCCCTGGACAGCCCTTCTCTCCCCTCCCCTAGCCCTGGAATGGGGATGCTCAGTTGGCTCTGTGGCTGTCCCTGTGGTGCCTACGGCAGGCAGGCAGAGATACAGAGGGTAATTAGCCTGTGCCAGCCTCACCCGTCTCTCCCTTCGCCACCATCCACCAGTTAATTAAAATCTGATTGGCTTCTACGTGTCAAGGGTGTTCTGATAGTTAATTCGCCCAACCGACTTGTCTCCCTTCCCTGGGTGCAACGTGGCTTCTTTCTCTCTTTTTTTTTTATCGCTCTCTCGTATTCTTTCTCTCGCTCTCTTTCTTCCTGATGCCCAGTTCTTTCTCTTGTCTTCAATCCCCTCTTTCATATCTCTCTCAACCATCCTTTCTCTGCTTTCACTTGCACTTTTCCTGCTCCCTCTATCCTCCTCCCTCCCTCTCTCCTTCCCTCCATCTCTCCAGCTTTCTCCCCCTCTTTCACTCCCTCTGCCCAGCTGCAGCTGTCCTAGGGATGCAGTCAGTCACACAGCTGGGTTCTGTGCAATGGGTAGTGACCCTCTCCAATGCTCCCATTAACCCAGTTTCCCAGTATCTCCCCAACACCAATCATTATCCAGACAGTTACTCTGAGAATCCCCTATATTACTGAAACACCGCTTTATGACAGTTCAAACAGGTGCATGGTTGGATTTCATAATGAGTGGTGCACAGTACCACTTTGCCCATACATTTCCACATTGATGAAAATGTGACCATCTCTGTGTGGCGGTAATTATGGCTGTTTACAGCAAGTGTGTGTGTGTCATCAGTGTGTGTGTCGTGGCGGTTGTCCTTCTTCTCCCCCTGCCCCGGGTCAAGCTCCAGCCAGCCTTGCGGAGGCCGTGCGTCCCTCCCTCCCTCCCTTCCTTCTCCTCTCTCCCTCGTTCTCCAGCTCTAATAACACTAATTAAACCATTAACCACTTCAAGGCCCACGCCGGCTTTCTAATTGCCCGATTATCAGAGCTCTGGCTGGGGTTGCTGGGCCACCGTAGCCCCAGGATGGCCCCTAGGCCCTGTCCATGGGCTCCAGTCACCCTGGATGACCCCCACCTGACCCTGCCTCGCCCAGCCTCTCACCTCGTCAGGACAGCTAATGTGATTGTGGTCTGAGGAGATGAGATGAGATACAAGCCCCTTAAGGATCTCTGTGCCCGTTCAGTACTAAGCCACACAAACGGAGGAAGTGGGAGGAAGATTAAGGGAGAAGCCAATCCGAGACCAGCGTGGGGGGGGGGGGGGGGCCTGTCAGTGAGAGACAGACAAGGGGTTTTGTGAGTCTTTGATAGAGGTCATAGTATCACTACTCTGCAGCCACTGATTCAAGGGGTCAAGTCGTCATGGGGGTCATACTGATAAGTGCACTCACGCACACCCACAGTCATACACACACACATAAACCAACACACACACATCCCTCTACTCTGCATTAAAACTGTCTCCACCAAGGCATGCGGTGTGTGTCACTTCACATGCAGACACACACACACACACACACACTAGTCAGCTAGGTGTCGCACTCCCACTGGTATGTCAGGTTGTGAGTCAGAGAGAACGGCAGGTCCAGGGGCCCTTATGAGGAGTGACTCAGTCCCTACAGTAGGGTTACAACTAAGACATCTATTACAAGTTGTATTATTACTGTATAGCCACTTTACTGAAATATTCTAGAATACCTTCAGGGCACAAGCTTGTGGAGGGAACTGATTTATTTTAGCTTTGTGTGGATGAGGGGTTTTATAATGGTGTGTACTGCTCATTCACTGAGAGATTTCCACAGGTCACTCCAGGTAGCTAGAGACACAGTAGGCTCTCTTCTCTCTTCCAACCACCACATGTCCAGACCGATAAAGATGGAATAGTCTTTTAGCATCCCTCCCTCTGGACTCCCTTCCTCATACTCCTCCCTTCTCTTTTTTCAGAGAGAGAGGAGTGTAAAGTCCAGACCTGTCTCCAGTCAGCAGCATACAACTCTAGCTAGAACCCCCCCCCCCCCATATTGTGGCGGATGTGTTTGTTTAACTGTAAAGAAAAACATTCTGGTTCCTTAGGTGGGAACAATGGGTACGTTTTGGTTCTCTACCCCAAAAGAATGCAACACCATTGACCCTTTGCTAAGCCCCGCCCCCTTTGGTTACAGTTGCAACCTTAAACAACTTCAGTACCTGGTACTGGTGGTACTTATTTTGCCTAATACATCTCAAAGACACAAAGTAATCATTCAGTACAGTCATAAATATACAATATAATACTATTTAAAAAATATATATACTAATATAATACTATTTATTTCTGTGGGTACAGTCATTTCTGTACTTGGCTTATACTGCAAATAACAGTAAAATGGTGACACCAGGTAAATAGTGGACTGTGAAGGGGGGATTTCCAGTGTTCCCTATTGAATGTCCTTATGTGAAAGGCCATCCTGTGTGGAGTACAGTATAGTCAGTCCACTCTCCCCCCTACCCTGTGTGATCATTGAGAACAATAGGATCCTAGTAGTAGTGTGGTGTTGTGCCAGGAGTCCATTGGAGACTAGCTGCATTGTGTCGATGACGGAAGCCCTCCCTGTCCACCTCTTTATTTATTTACCCGACAGAGGGGAGGAGAGGGGGATGAGGAGTGGCACGGAATTCCTAATTGAGAGCTGTGCCTTCATCAGAAGGTTAATTCTATATCTCTTGTTGTCGTGTGAGAAGGTGCTCTTGTTTCATTCTCACTTTTTCTTCCTCTCTCTCTCTCTTTCTGATAGTCTCTCTCCCTCTCTCTCACGCTTTCCTCACCCCTCCCTGACTCTCCCTCCTCTCTCTCTCTCTCTCTCTCTCTCTCTCTATTACACTCTCTCTTTCTCTCTCTCCTCTCTCTTTCCTCTCTCTCTACACCTGTACCTCTCCCCCCTCTCTCTCTCCCTCCCCACTCCCTCCCTGCTGTATCCCTGGGTGAGACAGGGGGCATAGTGTGTAGTGTATTAATATACAGTCTGATTAGCATGGACAACCACACGCTAGTGAGGGTTTAGGACTGATGGGTGATGGAGGGCAGAGAGGGAGAGAGGCAAGCAAGGGACACGTGTGGTATAGTCTGATTTAGCATGGAGAGGAAGAAAGATTATGAGAACGTTGGTATGAGAAAGATGTGAGGGTTTGAGTGGAATAATATGAAACCGGGTTTCAGCTGCTGATTGCTTTCCTACCATATGTGGACTTTCAGTTCACCTCCCGGTGCAAATGTTGCGGGGAGGTTATGAGAAAGTTGTGAGTCAAATATGGTGATCTGTGATGGTGACAGTACTCTCTGTGTGTGTGTGTGTGTGTGTGTGTGTGTGTGTGTGTGTGTGTGTGTGTGTGTGTGTGTGTGTGTGTGTGTGTGTGTGTGTGTGTGTGTGTGTGTGTGTGTGTGTGTGTGTGTGTGTGTGTGTGTGTGTGTGTGTGTGTTTCCAGACCCAGAGAAGGGCGGTGTGGAGCCGGTGGGGAACGGGATGTCCCAGGGGATACTAAGCAGTCAGCAGCTCTACCCCTGTCCTGTCTGTGGTAAGGTGTTCGGCAGGCAACAGACCCTCTCCAGACACCTGGCTCTACACACAGGTAGAGTCCACTAAGCGCGCTAACACACACACACACTCCCTTTCCATCTCTGCATACAGTTTCCTGTGTGTTGTGACATGTCATGTCTTGTGTCCTGTCTGACTGTGTGTGGCTGTGTGTGTGTATAATGCCCTGTAATAAGTAAATAAGGTTTACTAGACTGGATTATCCTTTCCTTTAAAGAGATTACCACCATGATTAGTCTCAGTGGGAAAACTGCCCGCCTAATTACCAAGCCAGAAGGCTGCCCTGCGTCCCAGTACACACACACACTGGACACAATGGACACAGAAACACGGACGGATGCACACACACACCGCTGCCCCCCATAGATGATGGATCCATACACACACTTACACTCTGTATGTACACCTACTGTAACATCCTTGGGACCACACCATATCTGATGCAAAACAACATGCATGCTTTTATGCATATTAATACATACATATTAATATACATAAAGTATACATACATATTAATACATATAAATACATATAAATACATACACTAAGTGTACAGAACATTAAGGATGCCTTCCTAATATTGAGTTGCTCCCCCCTATTGCACTCCAGAACAGCCTCAATTTGTCAGGGCATGGACTCTACAAGGTGTCGAAAGCATTTCACAGGAATGCTGGCCCATGTTGACCCCTATGATTCTTACAGTTGTCAAGTTGGCTGGATGTCCTTTGGGTGGTGGACCAGTCTTGATACACACTGGAAACTGTTGAGCGTGAAAAACCCAGCAGCGTTGCAGTTCTTGACACAAACCGGTGCGCCTGGGACCTACTACCGTACCTTGTTCAAAGGCACGTCAATCTTTTCTTGCCCATTCACCTTCTAAATGGCACACATACACAATCCATGTCTCAATTGTCTCGAGGCTTAAAAAAAGTATTATTTAACCTGTCTCCTCCCCTTCATCTACACTGAATGAAGTGACATCAATAAGGGATCATAGCTTCCACCTGGATTCACCTGGTCAGTCTATGTCATGGAAAGAGCAGGTGTCCCTAATGTTTTGTTCACTCAGTGTATAAATACATAGAAATGCATGTGAACACAGCACACACTACCATCTAAGCGATCCTTGGGATGAGACATCCAAACAGAGGTCCTGACTCAGTGGTTCAGATCAGAGATCTCTGCTCCCCTGGCATCATCACAAGTACGAGGGTCATTGCTGTAAAATATCATGCCTTCTCAATTTTAATTTTATTTAAATTGGCACCCACATTAATGTAAAAACCTACATATTCTTATGCATGAAAACACATGGTCCAAACACACACTAATACAAAACACACACACACACAAACACACACTAATACAAAACACACACACACACACTAATACAAAACACACACACACTAATACAAAACACACACACACACACTAATACAAAACATACACACACACACACACTCCCCCTGTGAGTGGGTTGTTTGGCTGAGAACAGCTTGGCAAAACTACAGAGAGCAGAAACGGGGGCATATGTCATCATGATGGTTGTTTTTGGTTTACCCGGGCCACACGAAGGTTCCCTGACTTCATGTCCTCGGGCCAAATGTGTGCGTGTGCGCTCTCGCGCATGTGTTTGTGTGTGTGTGTGTGTGCAAGCGCGTGTGTGTGCATTTAGTTAGTAGCTGATGTAATAGGATTTGCGTGTGTGTGTGTGTTTCATCCACTAAGCAGACATTGTTATACAAAGGGACGCACTCATTGTATTTGTGTGTATGTGAAGTGTGCGCACAAGGATGTTTGAGTGCCTGCATGCGTTTATATATGTTGTGTGTGTATTACACATTAGTGTGTGTACCAGTGTGTGTAGACCTCCCACTCTCTCTCTCTCTCTTAGACATTGAGAGTCTGCTCCTGTTGTGTGTCTGTCTGTCCTTCCAGAGGAGCGGAAGTATACGTGTCACCTGTGTCCTTATGCAGCCAAGTGCCGAGCCAACCTGAACCAGCACCTGACCATCCACTCTGTCAAGCTGGTCAGCACCGACGCAGAGCAGATGGTCAGCGCCGTCACCGCCGCTGAGGAACGAGACGGGAAGACCTTCCCTTATTACTACCGGTGCTGATACACTGAATGAAAGAAATACTCAAAATAAACATTGAATGTCTTTTCTTTTTTAGTGTTTTGGTCACCTGTTCTGAGAGCAGTGGTCACAAGAACTTTCACTGTACTAAACACACACACACACACACACATAATAAAGGTTTGTCCCTATAGTTTTTGAAGAGTACATCTTCATCCATAGCAGGCGTCAAAGATCTAACTTCTCACTTCAAACAGTCTAGTTTCTGTGATCCAACCGTATAGATACTGACATGCATTGGGATCAGTATCAGTAATGTAAACCATGTCAGCCTTTGGGGTTTGATTGGGAATTAACGATATCCTCTCCCCTCTATAACCTGGTCTAAGGTCAGCCTTTAGGTTTTGACTGGGACTATTGATGTCCTCTGCCCTCTATAACCTGATCTGAGGTCAGCCTTTGGGGTTTGATTGGGAATTAATGATGTCCTCTCCACACTATAACCTGGTCTGAGATCCGCATTCGGTCTATGTTTAATACTTCTCTCCCTACTCCTCTAGTTGGGGCCTGTTCTGAGATCAGTGTTTAACCCATCCCTCCCTCTTCCTGTCCGTCCA
>CM042424.1:5655604-5690604 GCA_023634145.1 Thymallus thymallus | reverse complement strand
ACACAGATATCACATGGTGGGTAATGTTTAAAAGAAGGTTAGGATGAGTAGCACTGCAGTCTTTCTAACTCCCTCCTCCCCCCTTCCCTCCCCAGGCTTCGAGTGCGTCTTCTGCAACTTTGTGTGCAAGACGCGGACCATGTATGAGCGGCACCTCCAGATCCACCTGATCACGCGCATGTTCGAGTGCGACGTGTGCCACAAGTTCCTGAAGACGCCCGAGCAGCTGCTGGAGCACAAGAGGTGCCACACCGTCCCCACCGGAGGGCTCAAGTAAGGAAAGCAAGTACAGACAGAGGTTGCTACTCCACCCCTCCCCACCCTCCCCATCCCTGTACCCCTCCCTCACACATGTACAGACACACAGCCAGACGGTAACCCACTGACAGACTGACTGCCCATTACAGTATGCACATTAAGTCGAAAACATGGGTGTAGGAGCACATGCATAAACTTAATACACACGCAGTCTGAACTGTAAATGTGTGCATACATTCACCGCATTCATCACACTTTCAAACTAGATGACGCCAACACTTAGACACTGTCCAACGTACACATTCACATGCATAGGACACCTAGCTCTCTGAAACTATTAAGACATTCACACAGTGTATATATAAGTCTCCGTTGTACTGTGTGACATATACACTCACACACACACGCACACACAGTAGACCATACATAGCCGTTTAGCCCATCTGTTCATGTTAAACCAACGCTGCCAGTACATGAAGCTCCTCCAACACACACGCAACAACATGCTAATGACATTAGCCTAGCCTAGCGCTTTTAAAGCCTGTACACACAGATGCATATTTTATACCACAAAGATTTTCTATTTTCCCCAGATTGAAACCGTCTGGAATGAAAGTAGTACATGCACTCACATGCAATCACTTAACAGGAAGTCTGAACAGACGTCTAGGAAAATATTTAAGCGCAGTAAAAACAGATTGTTAGTTAACACACAACAGTCACTGTCATTTTTATTTTGTATTAATTTGTCAAAGTTGTTTGCCATGATACCCAGTCAGTCAATGCATGTGTAGAGCCATCGATATCAATCAGACGCCATTGAACTCATCTCGCCATTAACTGACCGGCCTACACTTTCACGTTAGCATGTTAATGTCAAGCTGTCACCACTATTCACCAGATACTGTTCATTGTCTAGCCATCTGTAGCATTAGATCAGTAGTTGGTTTGGTGTTTTGGAGTGAGAGAGTCAGGGTTGTAGTCTACTGAGGTATTTGTTAGCGTCTCGTCTTGTTACAAGCGGTAGAGGCAAGGTTAAGGTCTCACTACGCCACCACTGATTCTCTCCACATTCATTGGTCAATACAGGAACACACACACACACCACCAACACATCAACACTGCTAACAGTATTAGTCCATTTTAGGTACATGGGAATATATTTATTTTACATTTCAAATGTTCAAGGGTGCAATTAGTTCAGTCATTTTAATAAAGTGTTTTTATGTCTGTTAAAAATCCATCCACTATCCTGACTTTAAAACCAGACAGACAGTCCACATTAGCTGTGCAGATAAGGTTTGAGAGGTCAGAATTAAAAGCCGTCACAAGGGCACAGGTAGCCCAAACACAGCTGACCCCTCAGTCCAGTTCAAGGGGGTATCTCTAGTCTAGACTCTAGAGTAGTGTGTCCAGACAGGACTGTGTACTAAGTAGTTTGTACTCAGCAGTGGACAGTGGGGGGGACTTTGAGGGATGGTTATCCACTGCAATGGAAAACACTTTACAATCAAGGCAGCTGGACAAAAGACAGACACAAAGTTATTGTAGACAATAAAAAATAAAATAAAAACGTTGAGAAAAAGAGAAAAGGTTGTAGTGTGTACCAAAGAGAAGAGTGTACTAAAGAATGTGTGCTCAGAAGTGTGCACTCGGGGAGTGTGTACTGAGGCGTGTGTAGGACAGAGAAGGGCCTCCCTTTACCAGTGTATCCTTAGTGTACTCAGAAGTGTATGTCCAGGAGTGTATGGGAGAGAGAAGGCGTGTAGGGTCTTTACCACGTGGCTGGTTGTTTTCTGAGGTGATTCTGTTCTGCAGGGTTTGTGAAGCGCTTTGGGGCCCAGAGCAGATGAATGGTGCTATTTAAATGTAAGTGCCACATTTCCATTTATTTCATTTATCCTTCCATTCCTAATTCCGTCCAATCCTGTTCTCTTTCCACAACCTGTGTCTGCCCAGTTCTGCATACAGTTCTGCATACGCCCCACCCACCTACCATCAACCCACTCCAAACACACTTTCAACCCCAACCCAAGTTCAAGTTTCAACAACACACACACACACACACTTTCACCACACACACAGGGTAAAATATTCAGGACACATCACACACACCTTTCCTCCTTCACCGTTACCCCTCTTCATCCTCCCTGGTGTTGAAGTCTTAAGGTGTATTTTGGTCGTTGTGTATTAAAGTCCTCTCTTCATTAAACCTCCCCTCGCTATTGTGTGTATATCCCATGTCCCGCCCCCTTCCCCGTCCACTTACTCCTTCCGGTTTCCCAGGTGCCCCGTCTGTATTTATTCCACCAATCGGCCGGCGGCCATGGAGTGCCACCTGAAGACCCATTACAAGATGGAGTATAAGTGTCGCATCTGCCAGTCGGTGTGGCGCGACCAGCCCGCGCTGGAGAGGCACGTGCGCGAGCACCGCCTCGGCAACCACTACAAGTGCGAGCAGTGCGGCTACCTGTCCAAGACGGCCAACAAGCTGATCGAGCACGTGCGCGTGCACACGGGCGAGCGGCCCTTCCACTGCGACCGCTGCGGCTACAGCTGCAAGCGCAAGGACAACCTGAACCTGCACAAGAAGCTGAAGCACGCGCCGCGCCAGACCTTCGGCTGCACAGAGTGCCCCTTCACCACCACCCACCCCTTCATCTTCAGCCGCCACCTCAAGAAGCACCAGGGAGGAGGGGAAGGGGAGGAGGCCGGCGAGGAGGAGTTCCAGGACCAGTTAGGGGGCTCTCTGGTGGGGTCTCGGCGGAGCGGGGAGCCCTTCCTCCTGGGGGTAGGTGGGGATGGGAGTAGCGGGGGGAGTGGTAGTAGCAGCCCCCTCATGATTCTCTCTGCCTCCCAGGCCCTGCAGTCTGTCGCCCTGTCACTCATCACAGGGAAACACCACTACTATCAACAGGAAGTCCCGCCCCCAGCCCAGCGTTACCTGACAGCGACTACAACCAATGGCGGAGGCCCCTCCCTCTTCTTCCCCTCCTCACGCCACGTCTACGATCAGTTGGGAAACTGCGAGCGGGCACACCTCATCCCCCTCACAACCCTGTTCACCCACCGCCACGGCTCCACATTCCACGCGCCCCTCTCCAGACTCCAGAGGCCCTCTTCCTCCTCCCCCCTTTTCCTCTCCTCCACCGCATCCTCCCCCTCTTCCTCTCCACCCTCGCCCACCTCACTCAAACACTCCTTCCTGGCTTACCTAGGACTGGGACTGACGGAGAGAGCCAAGACTGTGTGACTGTTCTCCTCTCCTCCTTCTCCATCCCTCTCTCTTTTCCCTTTCTCTCCATCCTTCTCTCCCTGGACAGTGGTGTGAATGATCGTTATCCACTGTGATGGGCAAAACTTTCCAATCATGCCAGCTGAATAAGCTGGACAGAGACAGACAAGTAGTTATTGTAGACAATGGGGAAAAAATACAATTTATCAGAGAAAAGGCTGTATGTGCTAAAAAATGCATTTATATCAAAAGCTGCTTTTCTTATCTGTTATATCGATTTTAATTATTACTCTCTCTATACTTTTTATTTTATTTTTGTTTTTTGGGACTTTTGAATGACCTGGACCCAACTGCGTTACCCGTATAACGGATCCGTATTTTGTTAGTTTTTTTGTTAGAAAAGTTGAAAAAGAAGAAGAAACAAAACTTGCAAGTGCTCTGACGTTTTTACTGCATTCTTGTCTTTTGGCTACTACCTATCAGAATAGCATGCCTGCCTCTTTGTTTCCGGTAGCTTTGACGCACGTCATTTAATAGGGTATGATGAACCAATCCCCAGGTTGTTAAATTGTGATGCGAACAAGAAGAACCAATGAAACGGAGCGCTTTTTCTCAGAAGACTCGTTTCCAAAGCAACGCCTCAAACCACGCACTTAATGAATTATTTAACAAACGTGTACTGTACATAGTTTTGTAGCCTTCTATCTCCCTCACAACTAAGCTTGGACTTTATCTGTTTGGTTTTGTGTAATGGTGAAACCATATGCATCAAACGCCGACCGAGCTCACCTTTGTCTCAGGTTACGGTTGCCTTGGCAACCCATGCACACAGGTGACATCTTGTACGTTGTTTGACGTTGTGCGGTGGAGTGGGACGAACAAGTGACATTCTCTACTCAAGGCCCTTTGTCAATTCAAACGCATTTCAAATCAACGTAACAAACATTAAAGCCTTATGCTATAGTCTTTGATTTCCCCAACTTAGCCCCCCCCTGTGTAACTGTAGCCTGGTCCCAGATCTGTTTGTGCTGTCGTGACAATGACCGTAGGAATTGGCAAAACACCACAAACAGATCTGGGACCAGATTAGTGTTTTACCCCAGCACCCCACATCAATGGTTCCACAAGGCCACCTGTAACCCCTGAGACCAGGGTCCTATTCATTAGGAAGAAAAAGGACTGAATCACCAGAACTTGTCGTTATGCTACTACGTTGTGCCCTAATGAATACGACCCAGGTGATGTTCGGTCCAGCATCATGTGCAGAACTATGTATGGACTGGCGCACCATTACGTTAGATAAGATGTAAGAGATAACTGTTTTGTGGAGGTGACCAGCTAACGGGGCGTTAAAACCCCTAACAGCTACGGTCACCACAGGCCGATTCAATGGTGCTTTTTGGAGCTCTTTTGTAATTTTGTGTAAAAGGAAAAAACAGAAAGAAACCGTTCCAAAATGACTTGAATGAATGTAATTTTTCTTTGTTGATGTACATGATGAACGTGAGACAGATGTGCGCTGCAGTTGCAGGCAGGGACGGTTGTGTTCCATTGCCTATATGAAAGAAAGCAAGGGGTTGTTTTTTTTGTAGGTTGGTGGCCTTCTGTGTCTTTTCGGTTGTTCATTCGTTTTTTTCCTCTCTTTCTCTTTTTTTACTGAGCCTTTTTAAAACGTAGGACGATGAGCATTTTCTACTAACAGGCATCATTATTAGGAAGCCATTTTGATGAAGGCTCCGATAGGTCCAATGTTGTTGACGAGGAAGCGGCCATTGGTTCGGTGTTTGTGGAATAGCTTCCGTCTGTGGGAAGACATGGTACTGCTTTCTAGCCCCACTTCTCTCCATCTTTGAGTTGTAATTGCACTTAACTTAGTCACATTTCAAAACCAAAAGCACTTAGCTAGTTCATATTGTTCTTCGTTAGTTCATATTGTTCTCCATTTTCCTTTGAAAACGTTTTGATCTGTCGGTCCGATAGGATATCACCGGAAACAGACTTATTACCTTTTTAAGATGTTTGCTGTGAACGATCTGAATCAAAACTGGGATTTTATGATTTTTGTTGTGTAGACATTTTTTGGTTTAGTGCAGATGGTTTTTACCTCTGTAAAACACAAATTGCATGAATTAGACAGCCAAGGTAAAACTAGACTACGCTGGGAGACCCAAAGGGCCCAGGCTAAATTATGAAAGCCAATTTTGCACAGTGCTGCACTTTTTGAATATGAAAAATGTATTTATCTGTACAAATCGAGATGCTCAAAATGGAGTGTACATGAGACCAGGCAGCATAATACAGGCATTTTATTTTTTATTTTTTTATTAACACGCATTACCCATTTAATTGACAGTGCTCGCATTCCCAAGTGGTCTTTAAGCCAAAATGATTTCTTATTTGTAAAGGGATTTTTTTTTTTTACTTTAATTGTTTTGCTTGTTTCTTGTACTTTTCATTTTCTTGTTATTTTTTGTTGTTGATGGATTTTTTTTTTTTTTTTATGTAACGATGACAACAAAAAAATTGAGAGAACAATGCATTGTTAAGACCAAATGAATCTTAAAATCGAGGTAGTGATGCTAGGATTGAATCCGTCACTTCCTGGTAACGGTGGAGGGGTGTAACAGTTAAATCTCTCCCCCGTGGTTGGTTCTCTTATAGTTCCCTTTGCTATGTTGTCAATGTTCAGCATGCTGCCCGCTAGGAGAACAAGGAGCCCCCCCCCACCACACACACTCCTAGGTCAGCTCCAGCTCCTTATCTATCTGTGTAATGTGTTATACTCTAGTGCCACTTGGTGGAAGGGAACCGCCTGAGACCACTGAGAATGAGTCAAACTGATTTTCAGGGTCCAAATCTAAAACAAAACATAAGAGGAACAAAAAAAAAAGAATGTGCCCATCTTTTTACGACTGACTGTATGCCTTTTCTTTTTTTTTTAAATGGCTACCGCATAATCATTATGTAATCGAGAATGGCTGCAGCTCTTTCTTCTTATAACCCCCGGTCTGGTTGGAGAAGAAAAGGCCAACAGGGATCGCTTCTCTGTCCTTTCCAAACCCTGTTTTTCTAAGCACTTATTTTTTTCTTACTATTTCAATTTTTGCCTAATTGTAAAGAAGCAGCACAAGGTGATTTAAAAAAAAAAATGTTATATCGAGTGACTACCTTTTCTGAGCACTTCGGCGTATGCATGACATTGCTCTCTCTCTCTTTCTCCTCTCTCTTCTAGTTCTTAGCACTTCATCGTTTCTCCAAACTAACTTCCTTGGGTTGCATTTAGTAGTTAGGATCGTCACTTGCACGATCTACAATCAGTTAGCTTTAAGTTTTGCTGTATTTTATGACTCGACAAGGCTCAACTAACTTCTTTTTTGGGGATTTTCGTTCATCTTTTTGGCACGCAGTAAAAATTGGTATGTGCTGTATAAAGCTTTTTTATTAGTTCATTGTTAAGGCTGTACAGGGTTGTTTGTGACAATAACTGGTAAATAGATAATTTGTACTTTTTTGGTTTTTGTATTCGTTTTCATTGTTTTGGTATTATTTTATGTTCAAATATTGCCAGATCTAAATGTAACAGGATTTGAAAGTAAAGCTTACATCAGATATTACACCCCATGTTTGGTTTTTCTTTCTAATCTATAATGTGATTTTCAATGTCATCTTGTATGCTGTATTGATTGTATATAACTGCCTCTCTCCAGGTATAGTTACTTCACAGGTGGAGACGTTTACACCAGGAAAGAAAAGAGCTGCTATGGATCATCCCAAATATCAAATGTGGAATACTTCAAGCAATCTAACCGCCCTACGATCCCAGACAGAAGGAACCACTTCACTGTGGCGTCTTATGAGAGGAGGCGAGGAACTCTTCCTGATGCGACGCAGCTCTCTATACGTTTCATAGGTTGTGTTTGAAATGGCACCCTATTCCCTATATAATGCACTACTTTTGACCCTTATTCGCTATAAAGTGAACTACCTTTGACCAGGGCCCGACATAGACGGGTTAGCTGACAACGACAACAACGATGCGCGCGCTTCAATGGGGCAGAAGACCGTGAGTTGTTATGATTCTGAACGGCCAGATAGCTAGCTAGCAACAATGACAAACTGCCACGTTGTGAATCATAAGTGGCTAATTTCAGCTAGTTTTATCTTGTTCTTGATACCATGTCTTGTTCTGAGGTGTTTTGACGGATGTCAATATGGCAAAGAATTTGCTAGCTAGCTAACCAACAACAGTACGGATGTATTTGAGAGTCTGCTCATTGTGAAAATGTATTTATTATTTATGTTGTCAATAAACATTGGAGACTAAATATAGTTTACATGTTGTCAACAGTCTCTAAGGCAACCCCGTCTGTTTTGCCCCATAGTGGCGCACACATCGGTTTTGTTGCTAAACAACCAACCCGTCTATAGTCCCTGGTCAAAAGTAGTGCACTACATAGGGAATAGGGTGCCATTTGAGGCGTGTCCACAGTGCTGTAATGGAGACAGCAGCAGCACGTTCTCACCCAGCCAGAGGTTGGGGCCAGCCTAATGAAAACAGATGAAGCAGAGATAAAGTGTTTGCAGATATTAAGGGACTCATTTATCACCGTTAGGCCCCGAGCTATAGAACACCTTGGTCTGGAGTTCTCCTTTAACGGGCTTACCGTCAGTATCCCAGACACACTCAATGGCACTCACACAAACACATCCCAGATACACACACACACACACACTGCCCCCCCTCTTCTCTCTCTCGCCCCCTCTCTCTCTCTCTCCCCCAATTCTCTCTCACACCCCTTCAAAGTATTGGCTGTTACACATGGCAGTTTATATCATATGCACTATTTCAGTTTGAATTAAACATGTCTGTCTTGAAAGTCAGTGTGTATTATGCAGTAATGCTATCTGTTCATATTTGCCAGTCATCTGTACATACAGTACCTCATCCACAGGGTTCCAGTGTTGTCCAAAAAAGCCTTGCTCAGAGTAAAGAATGGGGTTCTGGTGATACTTAACCAAATCCAATGGATCAAATAGTCATCTGGATCTTAACCTTACAGAATTCAACCGTGTTCAAGCCTGAAACTCCTCTCTCGCTCTTCTCTCGCCAACATGTAGTTCCAATCTTGGCGTCTAGATCTGGCTGTTATGCCTTACCATGGTATTAATGAACCTTCTCTCCAGTGTGTTTAAAGCTGCTTAATTAAGTTCAAAGCAGCGCCAGGGGCACTAGGGGCCTGCTCAGCTGACCTCCCTATGAGTGGAAGTGTTGATTAGGAAGTGGCAATGGAGACTCTCACAGGCCAATAAAAACTCACATACACACTAGTGGAGACACACTCCTCCACTCCACAAACGGCAGGACGTATTGATTTGAGGGTATATAGACTTATAAAGATGAACTTATTCCATTCATATTTACATAAATCATTCCTATATCACAAAAAAAGTTTAACCTTTAACTAGGAAAGTCAGTTAAGAACAAATTCTTATTTACACCGGCCAAACTCGGACGATGCTGGGCCAATTGTGCGCCGCCCTATGGGACTCCCAATCACGGCTGGTTGTGATACAGCCTGGATTTGAACCAGGTTGTCTGTAGTGACGCCTCTAGCACTGAGATGCAGTGTCTTAGACCGCTGCGCCACTTGGGAGCCCCAACCTTAATTACTATACAATGCTATTGTCAAAAATTTTGAATTTCTCCTTCCCTCCGAAAACGGTCTACTTTAAAAAAAAAAAATTCCCCATCACAATAATATCCCTCCACCCCTGGGCTCAAGCTGACTGCACAGCGGAGACCTTTTGACACCACCTCGCGAAAGTTGGCCGGCACCGATCGATAGCGTGTTAGCTTTTTGTTTGTAGGTTCAGGCTGCCTTGGCTTTATTACAGCTGGTTCGAGTCACAGGGGAGCAGCTTTGCAGGCAGAGAGAGCGAGAGAGAGAGAGGTAAAGAGACAGAGGGAGAGCGAGAGGAGCTCCCTCTTGTTTGCCAAAAGTGTAATCCCTGTGTGACCTGGGCTGACCCCGCCCTGAGAGGAAAGCTGCTTAGACAGAAGTGTGTGTCTGCAGGAGGGAGCTCCCACCCAGTGGCCTGCCTCGCTCTCTCTCTTTTCACCTCTCTATCTACCCTTTTTCTTTCTCACTGTACCCCTCCTCGCTCTCTTCCTCTTCATACCTCTTTATTTCTGCCTCTTTTTCTCCTCCCTCCACTCATGTCTGCCCTGCAGCATCAATACTTTCCAGGCTCCCTCTCTTCACCCCTGTCTGTCCATGGTGGGTTTGAGGTCTTAGCATGTGAAGGAGAAGGAGCTGAGACAGAGCTAAGTAAAGACAGATCCGCTCTCCCCTCAGTAGAGAAAACAAACTGAGGGGGGCAAACAGAGGCTGTGTTCAAAAGTAGTGTGCACTATAAAGGGGATAGGGTGCCATTTTGGATGCAAGCAGAGAGACAAAGAGAAGGCCTGTAACAGAGAGGCTGTGGTACTAGAAGAGTCTTTGGTGCAGAGAAACATATAAGGGAAAGTAAGCTCTGGAACTGATTTAGCATGGGGTCTCAAAACCAAACCAAGCTTTTTTTATCAAGTTAAAATGTAATTTCAGATCGAGTTCAATGAAATAAATAATAATCACGTCTTTCTATTATGACTGGACAGCTTCCACCTCAGGTGAGAAAAACACATCTTATCCAATCAAGTGCTGGGATATAGCCAAATTAAAAGGGATAGGGAGATGATCTGTAGTCTCTGGCCTAGGTCCCAAATGACACACTATTTCCTACATAGTGCACTACTTTTGACCAGAGCTCTATGGATCCTGGTCAAAGGTAGTGCACTATATAGAGAATAAGGTGCCATTTGGGAGCCCTGCACTCTCCTGTGGTGTATCACTCATTTGCCCGTCCAGGATAGGCAAGAGAGAGGACATGCATTTACTTGCTTGTCCTTCTGCTGCCAATCCCACCAACCAGGGCCAGACATCACCATCACTAGCCGACTCCCCGTGAGTTGTGAGCTCCCAATCGCAGGGGTGAGACATCGCTCGGCAGGGGCGGGCGGGGGGGGTCCGCGACAATCTGATTCAGGAAGCACCACAGGGGGTACCATCGCCACCGAGGAAGAGGGATTACCCAGAAGCCACTGGGTTCTGGCGTGTCCAGACTTAGGGCCGCCCCGGAACATTAGGGGGTGATGGATTGTATAGCCGCACACTGTCTCACTACACAACCCCAAACATAAGCTGGGGGATTCTGATTGGACAAGGAAGGCATGTATACTGTATATAAGGGGGAGGGAGGGAGGGATATACAGTAACTCGTTGAAAGAGATGTGGGGGGGGTCATACCACTTAACTAGGAAGAATCATCTGAAATGGAGACCCAGTAAATCTCACGACTGTTACCATGGCACTACGGGACACTGACCAGCCATAGGTTACTTGGTTTCTATGGATATGAGCTCTTCGGTCATAACACAATGGCATGTATAGGTCTTTTAATTTTCCTATTGGACATCAGGCTCAGTGACAATGGCATCTTTTTTTTTTTTATTATTATTATTTTGTATTCTTCACCATTTCAGTCTATTACAAGTCCGGCAATGATTTCAATGATTCAGGTCCGTAGAGATCTGAGGCTGGCAGGTTTTTGTGCATCTGGCTTCTTTTTAAGAGTAGATTCAAGGTCCGAGACGAGCTAATCCTGCTCCTCATTCCCCTGGTGAAGTAATGAAGAGTAACACTGACCCCAGTCTCACCCCCCAAAGATCTGCTGTGGCTGGCCAGGTGAAAAACTGATCTGGGGACAGTAGTACTTTTACTATTGGTTTGGAAATACACTAAAACTAAAACCACATACAGCGGTTGTTTATTGAGGAGACCACACAGAGAAACATAAGGGTATCATTTTCCATGTTTTAAAAATCCACCACAATATCCAATGTGACATTAAACCAGTGGCGTGTATTCATAGATGCCAAGGGAAGCTAGTCTTCCCCAAAACATTTCCAAGAAAAAAACTTGTCTCGCTGTGTTTCATAATTGTCCTTCAATTCGCAAGAGGCTGAATGTATCTAACTGGAGAAAGCATCCAAGCGAGCGAAACAGCGCCCCCTCTGTCTCCATATGTGTAAGCCATCTATCTGATGCTGTCTGGTCCAAAAGAGTATGCCATTTTTGCTGCCTATAGCATTGAATGCAAGGGAAGCCAGAGAGCATTTGGCCTCCCTTGATAAAAAGTATCAAAGAATAGCCAATCAGCATTGAGCTCAACTGTGAATGGTCCTGGCGCACCAAATAAAAGTGTAAAGTGAAGCCAGTTTGGATTTGGCGTCACTCCTATCAAATTGCTTCGGGAGCATCATTGACAGAAACAACTTGAATTGTTGTGTTTCTACTTGCACGAACACAGACACACACCAGAACTGTGGACAGCCACATCATATTTAGTTCACGTTGATTGGACTAAATTATTTAGTTTGTCACAGTATTAGGCTAATCATAGGTGATTTGATGATGTTTTGATGATGTTGCAATAGTGCTGGAATAGTGGAGGCGTCTCCTGTTTGTGACTTGCGGTAAATCTCTGTGGTTCTAAATCAATAGTTTAGTGGTCCGAAAATGTCGGAAACATTAACTTCCTTGACCACGCTGTAGGTCATGTAACTGTTTGTTACATGCAATATGTTTTGTAGACTTCACTGGACGGATGTTGCTCTCTGGTTTAGTGATAAAACAAAGGTGTGGTTGAACTTATTCTGCCACCGTCTTCTTATTGTCTGGGCATTAAGTCTATATATAACGACGTCAAGGCATGTGAACTAAATATAGCGCAAACAACGCAATTATCACAACACATAAGTTGTGCTGTAATAATTTTTTGGGTGGGGGCTTCCCCAGTGATTTTACAAACACACCACTACTGCATTGAACAGACATGTTTAGGAACAGAAACCACCATCTTTAATAGAATCCTATATGAGATCTGATCACTGCCTGGTTAGTAGTGTTTTAAATGATCCTATGTACTTGAGCATCTAATGATTTCTGCAATGCATTTCAATTAGCCTAATCGAATTGCTGTCTTCAATCAATTACGGGACCGCCCCATGCTCGTTTGTCTTCCAATCACGACATTGGTAATCCTACCATCAATTCTCATTTAAGAGGAAAGCGGGTCAAACAAATTAACTTGGATCGCATCCATCCATATGTCTGGTCTAGTTGTACGTGGCTACACAATAGAACACAAGTCGGACATCTTGTATTCCCATCTTGGATTAAAATGACTTATATGTCATATAAGACTTCTGTGGAGTGTGGAGATATCATCAATTAGTATTTCATGCCCACCATCCGGATCTTTATACTGTAGCCTACAAGGCAGGTTTAGCGTTTTTAATCATGAATCCTGTTCTGAAGGCAACTCTGCAAAGTGGTCACTAGCTGGCACAGCCACAATATCATAAAATCTGATTTTAAACCTAACCTTCACCACACTGCTAACCATAATACCGAACCCTAACCTTAAAGTAAGACAGAAAAAGCAAATTTTTTGTTTTCATACATTTTTACAATAAACCCAAAGTTCTGCCTCCAGGCAAGACTCAGGACAATAACACTGGGTGAATCAACATTGTTTCCCACATTTCAATGAAATTATGTTGAACCAACGTGGACTAGACATTGAATTGCCCAGTGGGAAACATCAACCTGAATACAAGCTGACCGTACGGAATACATATAGGGAACTTCCTCAGACCTCCCCCTCCCCTAGTCAAGAGTCACCCCTCCTCCTCAACCCTCCCCTAGTCCAGGGTTTCTGGGCCCCCCCCATGGGTTTTTGCCGTAGAACTACACAGCTGATTCAAATAACCAACTCCTCATCAAGCGTTGATTATTTGAATCAGCTGTGTAGTTCTAGGGCAAAAACCCTGCCCTAGTCTAGCGCCAACCCTGCACAAGTCACCCTCAACCCTCACCCCTGTATTGGTCAGTTATTACCCCTGCTCTAGTCAAGCATGTTATTACTCCAACCTCGTGAAAGTGACAAACTGACGTGTTAATTTTCATCAAAAACTGTTAGACCCGATTTTATGTGTTTTCTGCGCATAAGCCAACGTAAACATGATATCACCTACAAGTGTGATCGGGGATTTCTATTGGAGAAGCAGTTTCTGCCTATCTTCATACGGTACTGTCTTTGCCTCAAGGGTTAACATATCTTGGTTAATCAGATTCCCAATTACACACACGTCACATATCACCAGTGACTACAGTAACAGAACATGATTATACCAGCATTGTTCTAAAAATATAATATACCAATGTCAGATATCGCATTGGTTTCTTTACCAAAACAGACCGACACTGGCACATTACAAATAAACAAAAGCTTACTCTACAGTCTTTTGAGTTCAGCCAGTCCAGATGTAGGTAGTGACTCAGGAGCAGCACAGCGATGGTTGCCAAGGTGCCCAGATAGTCATTTAACCCTCATTGGTGGAGAGAGAGAGACAAACAAGCTGAAGGGCAAAGTAGTTTTTCAAACTGGGCTCTTTCCATTCTCAATATGTCCCCTGTCATATAACAGATAAACACTGATTCTAAGAGGGATTTCTGTCATCTGCAAATGCCAGCCTTGCTGTTTCATTTCAGTAGGTAGCCTGCATTCTGCTTTTGGGTGTGATATAGGCTAACTGTGAGAACCACTTCTATTGGAGATCAAAATATCACACTACTATATAAGCATCAAATAGCAAGTTATGCCACTAAGGTCAATAGCAGGAATGGCTGGAGATCAAAACTCAAATCTCACTTGTTTCTCACTGCAGTTCACCATGAAATGGAGAGAGAATAATAAAGGTAGGGTATGTACCATCTGTAAAGGTCACCCTATAGGGAGACCTTCCTCCACCACCCAAGAGCTCTCTGTCAGTTCTCAGGGCCATAGCATGTTTGGATGTCGATGAGCTTGCATTCTATGGCACAGACGCCCTGAGCGTACCACAGGAATGGTTATCACAACAACTGCACTGACAGCTCTTTTCTAAACCAAACTTGATTTATTTTATTTCCCTAAGATTAATGTCCTGCCTGTACAGTAAGCTTGGCTTCGGTTTGCAGTATAAAATGGGGGCATTCGCTCCCTCTCTCTCTCTCTCTCTCTCTCTCTCCCTCTCATAAACACACACACTGCTAGCATGGATTCATTTAGGTGGTAATGTTAAATGATGCATACTAGCACATTCCTCTCCTTCTCTCTGACACACACACAGCTTGCTGCTGGAGGGAGACACCTGGCCCATATCCTCGTGCCAGAGAAACACCATGCCCGGCTGTCCAGTCAGTCTGTGTCCAGTTGCCAGACCAGTGGTCCAGTGTGGCTGGCACCGGTTACCCTGCCCATCTGCCACCAGGCGCTAACTCGCCCCGTCGCCTGCTCCCACGCCACTTGTCTGGTGAGAGTGGGATGTGGCGGGAACAATGAGTCACGGCGCTGCCCTGGCACAGCTCCCTGACATGTCAACGTGACATGATACAGCCAGCTTCGCCAGCCATGGCCACAGCTCCCTGCCCGCCTCACAGGCCTTTCACTGTGGGCCATTGCCGCCTTGCCCCCGGAGCAGAGAGAGGAGCCAGGAACATGCCAGGGCAGTAAAACGGGTTGTGATCAACTACCAGGGAGCAGAGCTCAGCTGCCATCTTGTTACCTCAGTGGGCAGAACAGGGTCGTGTTCTTTAGGCATCAAACAGAACAAAAACGGACTGAAACGATGGACTAACTGAACCATGTGCAATAGGAAACACTAGTTTCTATTTTCTGTTGCAAAATCTTTGCAACGGTATACCCTGATTTATAAACTGGGTGGTTCGAGCCCTGAATGCTGATTGGCTGACATCCCTGGTATATCAGACTGTATACCACGGGTATGACAAAACATGTATTTTTACTGCTCTAATTAGGTTGGTAACCAGTTTATAATAGCAATAAGGGGGTGTGGTATATGGCCAATATACCACGGCTAAGGTCTGTATACAGGCACTCCGCTCTGCGTCGTGCCTACAAACAGCCCTTAGCCGTGGTATATTGGCCATATACCACACCCCCCCGTGCCTTATTGCTTAAGAATACGACCCTGGTAGGCCTAGGGCTGGGTGGAGAATGGGCTGTATCCATACCGGCTTTAGTGAACCAAACCCAAACACACCCCTTCATAGTCCCGTGTAGCTCAGATGGTAGAGCATGGCACTTGCAACGCCCGGGGTGTGGGTTCGATTCCCACGGGGGACCAGTATGAACATGTATGAACTAACTAAATGTAAGTCTCTCTGGATAAGAGTGTCTGCTAAATACCACATAATAAAAGGTGCATTTTTAGCTCAATTTTCAGACCAAAAACCCAGGCAAACAAACGTGTGCAGTTATTTTAACCAGGTTAGAGTGGTAGCCTAGTAGTTTGGAGGGTCTGGTGATTGGTTGACCCAGTCCAGCAGAGGGCAAGGTTACCTCAGTGAAGCAGCACTGAGTGGTCGTTAACACGTGGCCAAGGAGAGGGCAAGGCAGAGTGCAGTCTATCGGTAGTTAATACTATCCAATATAAACCTCCTCCACTCCTCCGAGCCAGAAAGGGAAAAACTAGATCTGCGTCCAAAATGGCACCATATTCCCTATATAGTGCACTACTTTTGGCCAGAGCCCCTTTGGGACGCAGCCTAGAACACTTTTTACTGGTTGCCAAGGCTGTAGCATTAATCCCTCCTTCATAAAATACTTTAAAAAAGACACTGGGCTCAAAGCACAGAGGAATAAAATACAAGATGGTACTGTTCTTCTTCTGCCATGACCAATTTAGAGGAGTCTGGGATTGTGGCGGACAGGGAGCTGTCTGGTGTGTGTGTGTGTGTAGAGTGTGTGTGTGTGTGTGTAGAGTGTGTGTGTGTGTGTGTGTGTGTGTGTGTGTGAGTGTGTGTGTGTGTGTGTGTGTGTGTGTGTGTGTGTGTGTGTGTGTGTGTGTGTGTCGGAGGAGCTGTGGACAGGTGTGACAGGCTGACCTCCGTATGCAGCCAGGAAGGAGTGTGGTCCAGCACTGCCTGTCACAACATGGTCTGTCTGGAGCCCAACCTGGAGACACCACTGGAGCCCCGCTTGTAGACCACTGGAAAGACACTGTCTGTCACAACATGGTCTACCTGGAGCCCAGCCTGGAGACCACTGGACAGACACTGCCTGTCAAGGCATGATCTGTCTGGAGCCAAGCCTGGAGAGACCACTGGACAGACACTTCCTGTTACAACATGGTCAGTCTGGAGCCCAGCCTGGAGAGACCACTGGAAAGACACTGCCTGTCAAAACATGGTCTGTCTGGATCCCAGCCTGGAGAGACCACTGGAAAGACACTGCCTGTCAAAACATGGTCTGTCTGGAGCCCAGCCTGGAGAGACCACTGGACTGACACTGCCTGTCAAAACATGGTCTGTCTGGAGCCCAGCCTGGAGAGACCACTGGAAAGACACTGCCTGTCAAAACATGGTCTGTCTGGAGCCCAGCCTGGAGAGACCACTGGACTGACACTGCCTGTCAAAACATGGTCTGTCTGGAGCCCAGCCTGGAGAGACCACTGGAAAGACACTGCCTGTCAAAACATGGTCTGTCTGGAGCCCAGCCTGGAGAGACCACTGGACAGACACTGATAATAAATACTGGGAAGAGGGCAGCAGGACCAGGATGAGAGAGCAGGGCCAGGATGAGAGAGAGAGAACAGGGGGTAGAGAGAGAAGAGGGCCATGAGTGAGAGATAGGAAGGGAGGGGGAGAGATGGGTAGAGATGGAGGGGGGGGTAGAGAAGAGAGGGGGTGAGGGCTAATGAGATAGTACAGCTAGAGATAAGGGGGAGCTAGGGAGAAAATAGGGCTGATTTTCACCCTGCATACCACTGATCTAGGACATAGCCTCTCAACGCAGAGAAGAGGCTAAGAGAGAAGAGAGGGGAGGCAGAGAGAGAAGAGAGGGGAAGGGAGAGGCAGAGAGGGGAGGGAGAGAAGCGTGGAGGGGAAGAGAGGGGCGGTAGAGAGAGAAGAGAGGGGAGGGGAGGGGTAGAGTTGCCAAGCCAGGACCTCTCCGCCTGGGTTGATGTCTCTGTCTCTGCCAGAGAACACTGAATACTAACAGATACACACACACACACACCAGAGGGAGGAGACTGGGTCCAAGACATCCATCCACCTTTTGAAAGATGCACTGTGTCCGCCGGGTCTCGTCGGACCTCCTTTTGTTTAAACAAGACATCGGTCAGATGTTGTTCCAGCCATTCTCAGGGTAGTAGAGACCGATTATTGGCCCGCAGTAATCGAACAGCTGAATTCACTTAGGCCCAGAGGAGGCACAGCCAGGCCAATTAGACTGTGGATTAAGAGTGATTGCCTTCTGTGTCCTGAGGTGGCGCGGACTGGCGCTGGCTGCCATCTTGAGAATCGCTTTCATTAGGTTACATTATCATGGCGGCCGCTGGCTATGCTAAGATAAGCTAACACACGCAAACGCTAAGCACCACCACCACCGGCTTTTTAAAAACAATGGACCCTCCCTGTAATGTCTTTTACCTGGAGTCTGGAGGTGGGGGTGGATTTTAAGATTTTAACAACGCAATCGAGGAGGGTGATTGGTTGGTAGTTTGGGATGGAAAGGGGCAGAGTGAGAGAACCCTTTTTCCTCATCAGACCGCCAGGGTGTTTTTTGAACAGGCAGTGTGCGCGAAGAGCGTAAGCAGCTGGCTTTCATTAATTGAGTGCTGGCAGCACCGTCTCTCTCTCTCCATCTCTCTCTTTTAGGCAGTGGTGACTCACACAGTGGGATTCATCCTTCTCTCTCGCTCCCTCCGATATCATCTTCCAACCATAACTACAAATAATTATTGACTCAAATCCATTACCAGAGGTTAACCAAGTTCCCCCAATCGGCTTCCTTCTCTCTATCTCTCTCCTCATGTAGATGATCATACTCAAGCCCATAGGCAGCAGGCGGGTGGGCCAGCAAATTACACACAGCAAACACAGGTCTGTGTATGAAAGAGAGGAAGAGAACATTAGTGTGTGTGTGGATGAGAATGTGTTTTCCTCAGGTGCTTTAATAAACGGGGAGACTAGCTGACAACCCGAGGGGCCCCGTCATACTATTTACCACCATGCTCTGCCTACTATGACCCTACTCTGGTATTGAGACACCATAAAAACTAGCCAATCAGTGCCTCATCGTCCCATGTAGACACCCTATTGATAGATAAACACTACGTTCCATCCTACACTCCTTATAATATAACAAGACAGTGGGGTGTAATGTAATGAGGGGGTGCACACACACATAAACAACTAAAAGCACAAATCATACATACACACACACCCTCCATCCTCTGCTCTCTCCAGTCCACTCCATCTCTACTAGTGTATGTGGGTCCTTGGATCATTTTGCAGCAGTCTTGAAACTGAGCTGTGAGCCTGAATGAAATGCTTCAGACACACTCATCTGTCACCAGCCGAGTCGGTGTGACCGGGCAGGCGGGTGGAGTGTGTGTGTTAAGGAAGGAGGGCAGTGTGTGTGGAGGGTTTGTGTGTATGAAAGAGGGAGGAGGGGAGTGTGTGTGTGAGCAGGGGGGCTGTGGGGAGATGAGGAAAGCCAACACAGCAGGGAGGGAGAGGCTTTGTGGATCGGCAGACCATGACCAGAGCCACACCGGAGAGAGAGAGAGAGAGAGAGAGAGAGCGAGAGAGCGAGCCCTGCGTTATAGCGTGATGGGAGGGCCCAGGTGACATTTCATTCAGTGTCACGCAGCCCACTCGCTCTGATCAGAGCAGACAACACGCCCAAATACAACACCAGCAGAACACACAACGAAACAACCACCTAGGGGTTCTTTTCACTCCTTATCGCTGAAGCATTACAGATTTCGTTATAGAAATGGAAAGGTAATTTCCGATTGAGCCGACATATGCAGCGTTTACCGTCTCCGCCAACTTGGGAACATTGCCTTTCAATTCAAAATTGGTCTTTTGCGCTACATTTCGGTGATACGGATTGAATAGAGCCCTAGGCCTCTGTCTGGCGCTACACTCGTTACCACAAAAATGCCTGCACTACCGTTTGTATAACAATACGACTTGGTTGTCTTTATTCAGAGAAACAACACACGTCTGACCCATGTCGCTACAACAATGCTCTATATTACTAACCATTCAGGATAATTACATTGTTGTGTAATTAGTCATCATTTGCAGATGTTAAGTGGAGCTGGATTTGGGCTGCAAATAAACAAAGACGCTTGTGTTGGACCGCTGACAGATAGAAAATATATAAATCGAAGTCTTGAGAGATGAAAAATCCTCCTCCGACCCCATCAAAGATCGTGTCCATGTCCTGTGCTTACATGAAATAAATGTCTCTAAATGGTAAACACATGTGGACGGGTCTGTGTTTGGGCTGAACATTGAACATGATACGACAGCATTTTAGTTAATCTTTCCACTGAGAAACCGCATCAGGGTGTTTACACTGGAGCCTAGTGTATGCCGTGTGTGTGTGTGTGTGTCCAGAGATGAAGCTAGGACTGATTGTACCATAAAGCGGTACAGTGTGTGTGAGACAGCGTGATGAAGGAGAAGGGTGTTACTCAAGCCTAATGAGTCCATCTGCATTCAGGGGGCAGTCTTCCTTCAGGCACAGACAGGAGCAAACGACCGCCAACCTGCGAGCAGAGAGACACTGGAGGCCGGTGCTCACTCCTCCGGAACAGACAGATGTAAACGATCAAGGAAAGATTGAAGTGGATGGAATAAATGAGGGGGACTGGGACGGATTTGACGAAGAATCTAGGGATTCTTTCCTAACAACAAACAGAGGTTTGTGACCATGGACTGCAGTTCCCCCCCCCCCCCCCCCACCCCCACTATGTACAGACTGTCCTGTACTTACTTTATACTGTCACTGCACAGAAGGCAATTCTCACGTTTTGTTTTTTAAACACAGAGGTTGATGCTTACAGCGCCCTGGGCTGGTGTAACTGACGCTTTATGATAATACTATTGACTTACGATCATTCCTCTGCCCAGCGGTAGGTGGGTAGCCTAGTGTCTTCTAGAAGCCAGGCTCTGACTGGCATGGAGGATGGATGTGAAGGATTACCATGGTGTCCTCAGAGCTCCAGGGAAGAGGGATCTGGTGTCCTAGCAGCCTCTCTGTGACCTGTCACCAAGTACATCCTGAGGGGCGAGGGAGGATGGTGTCTCTCAGGCCAGTCATTATGATAAAGGTCTAGATGAGGTTGTGGTGTTAGGGGGACATCTGGTGGCCATGAGGCGTCATTGCAAAACTCAGGTAATTTTGTCTGGATTAAATAAAACATTTTACCAGGTCAATGGGAATAATTTATGAAGTTTGTATTAAAAGTTGTAATGTTCAGAAGCTTCCTAGCCATGGTTTAGCAGCTACTTCCCCACACAAACATTTCATTAACAGAAAATGTCCACAACTATCTAATTCATTTCATAATTTATTGATGATGAAAAATCAATAAAACTGCATCCATTGATACTCTTCAAGTATAAACCGATAAACCGCAATGTCCAGTCTCTTGAATGAGTAAGTAGGTCAGTGTTTCAATGTGAAGGCAGTGTGGGGTTGGGTGGGGAGGGGAGGGGAGGGGACCAAGAACTATTATTCCTTCCCTTCTCTCATTTAGATGGACACTGCTTGGTGAACGCTTGACACCATCTTGCTTTCATCAATCAATCATCCTTACAGAGCAGTGATCTGAGAGACGAGACGAGAAGAGTAATCAACGTTACAGTATATAGATAATGCTGTTGGTAGAAGATCTCCACTTCAGCTAGAAGGTCACTGTGAGGAGGAGGATGACGAAGAGGAGGAGGTGAAGGCCTTCAGTAACAGATCAGCCGCCAGGCCCGGTGATATAGCTCCCCTGGTGACCCTGTCCTCTAGCTGGGGTAGCTCCCCCCTGACGGCAGGGTGTTCCTGGAAGTGCCTCAGGACATTCTCCTGGATCAGGCTCCACATCCAAACCTTGTGCTGGGCTCTACGTCTGGCCTGGAATTCCCCGCTGGACAGGGTGGCTGAGCGGAACGCCTCCATTTTACCCCACAGTTCTGGTACGCCCTCGCCCGTCTGGGATGACACACGCACAACCTGGTGGGGAGAACCATACACACAGACACAACAGAATATATGTTAAGGGACCAGTGTGCACACACAGCATGTTCTACTATCCTTGTGGGGACCTAAAATGTATTTCCATGCAAAAACCTATTTTCCCTAACCTCAACACTAATCCCAAAACGTAAAATAGCCTTGGTCCTTTTGGGAGTTCCGGTACCCACAAGGATAGTAATAAAAACACACACACACACACACCAGTGATTTAATGGACTAAACAAGTCAGTATTGACCAGTGCTTGAAGGAGAGTGACGGCACTAATAAAAGGAAACTGTGTGAAGTCAGATCTCAATGGTACAATGATATAGGTGTCATTCTATAGTACAATACACTATCAAGCTGTATTCTATCTAGTCATTTGTAATTGGTCTATTTACAATTACAATTTACAAAAGTGTCCCGATAGAAATGTGTTTCTGACATGGGGAAATATAAAGCTACAGTCAAAATGATTAATCTGCTAGAAGGGATCCCTCCAAAGTCTAGTATTGAGATATGGCAGAGGAGGACTCATGTGGAGACCCATTAAAGTCCCTGTGGTGGATATCTCCTGTCCTGCCTCTGGTACTAGTAGAGAGAGGAACAGGGAGACAGATTGAGATAGAGAAATGGAGACAGAAAAACGGAGAGAGAGAGATGGAGAGAGAGGTGAAGAGAAAAATGGAGACAGAAAAACAGAGAGAGAGAGAGACAGATAAAGAGAACCAGAGAGAGAGACAGGTCTGGGAGCCTTTTATCTGAGTGGGTGGGCAGCTAATCAGAGAATTAACGACACAGCAGCTCTGTATTCAGAGGGGAGGTAGAGGAAGAGGGATGGAGGGAGAAGGGCGGCGCGGTAGGGGACTTTGGCAGGGTGCCAGGTGGGCAGATGCTGCATTGGGCCGCGGTCGGTCGGCAACGCCACAACGACAGGCCCAGGGTGGGGAGGCATGCAGAGAGCGCCCCCTCCCCACCCCCGGAACACTGCGACAGACTTGAGTGCCCTGATGATGACATCACATGATCCCCCTCCCCCGGGTCAGCTGGCCTCGCTGTGCAGTGGGACGGCCCGTCGGCTCTGGTCATTTGTGTGGAGTTATGTGCGGCAAAAAAGGATCATCAGTGGAAATTTAACACGGTTCTCCAATAGATGACATGAGGAGGAATATCAGGCTCCAACCCCCAGTTACTTAGAGTTTTATTCCCTATGCATTTATTCATGTTTTGCTATTTTTTTGTCACATGCATTTTTGTAGGTATGCATTTATTTCTCATTTTCAGATTGTATTTCTTCATTCTGTGCGTATAAAAGTATGAACACAACACTACCCACATTCCAGGTCTTGGACTTCTTCCTGAGCAGCTATTTCAAGCACTTTTATATAAATTGAACCTCTGTTTGACAACGCATGCATCCTTCCCACTACCACGTAGACAAAAAAAACATTCAACCCAATACTACCCACCTTAGGGTTCCAGGACTTTGATTTCTTCCTGAGCAGTTTCAGAGCGCTGGTGTACTCTGCCTGGATTCTCCTGGCTGGAACTAACAGGTCTCCGTCTGCTTTAGTGACCACCACCAGGTCTGCCTTCTCTATGATGCCTCGCTTAATGCCCTGGAGAAGATACACAGATTCAGATCCCTTCCCTGAACTTTACTCACTGTTACTAGCCGGCTACCACCTGTTACTCTACCCTGCACCTTAGAGGCTGCTGTTCTCTATGTACATAGTCAT
Organism: Thymallus thymallus; assembly: GCA_023634145.1. Taxonomy (NCBI): domain Eukaryota; kingdom Metazoa; phylum Chordata; class Actinopteri; order Salmoniformes; family Salmonidae; genus Thymallus; species Thymallus thymallus. The sequence goes on along the minus strand of CM042424.1, from coordinate 5,667,176 downwards.
GGAACACTAGTCACGTCATTATGGAACACTGGTCACTTTAATAATGTTTACATACTGTTTTACCCCTTTCATACGCATGTAGAATATGTAATTCTATCCATATACTGTCCATATTGCTTATACATCCCATCACACACACACACACACACACACACACACACACACACACTACCAGTCAAAAGTTTGTACACACCTACTCATTCAAGGGGTTTTCTTTATTTTTTACTATTTTCTACATTGTATAATAATAGTGAAGACATCAAAACTATGAAATAACACATATGGAATCATGTTGTAACCAAAAGTGTTAAATACATCTAAATACATTTATATTTGAGATTCTTCAAAGTAGCCACCATTTTCTTTGTTTACAGCTTTGCACACTATTGGCACTCTCAACCAGCTTCATGAGGTAGTCACCTGAAATTAGTTTCAATTAACAGGTGAGCCTTGTTAAAAGTTAATTTGTGGAATTTCTTTCTTTCATAATGCATTTGAGACAATCAGTTGTGTTGTGACAAGGTAGGGTTGGTATACAGAATATAGCCCTATTTGGACCAAGTCCATATTATGGCAAGAACAGCTCAAATAAGCAAAGAGAAACGACAGTCCATCATTACTTTAAGACATGAAGGTCAGTCAATCTGGAAAATTTCAAGACTTTTAAAGTTTCTTCAAGTGCAGTCGCAAAAACCATCAAGCGCTATAATGAACTTGGCTCTCATGAGAACCGCCGCAGGAAAGGAAGACCCAGAACTACCTCTGCTGCAGAGGATACGTTCATTAGAGTTACCAGCCTCAGAAATTGCAGCCCAAATAAATGCTTCACAGAGTTCAAGTAACAGACACATCTCAACATCAACTGTTCAGAGGAGACTGTGTGAATCAGGCCTTCATGGCAGAATTGCTGCAAAGAAACCACTACTAAAGGACACCAACAAGAAGAAGAGACTTGCTTGGGCCAAGAAACACAAGCAATGGACATTAGACCGATGGACATGTGCCCTTTGGTCTCATGAGTCCAAATTTGAGATTTATGGTTCCAACCGGCGTGTCTTTGTGAGACGCAGGGTAGCTGAACGGATGATCTCCGCATGTGTAGTTCCCACCGTGAAGCATGGAGGAGGTGGTGTGATGGTGCTTTGCTGGTGACACGGTCAATGATTTATTTAGAATTCAAGGCACACTTAACCAGCATGGCTACCACAGCATTCTGCAGCGATATTCCATCTGATCTGGTTTGTGCTTAGTAGGACTATCATTTGTTTTTAAACAGGACTATGACCCAACACACCTCCAGGCTGTGTAAGGGATATCTGACCCAGAAGGAGTGATGGAGTGTTGCATCAGATGACCTGGCCTCCACAATCACCTGAGCTCAACCCAATTAAGATGGTTTGGGATGAGTTGGACCGCAGAGTGAAGGAAAAGCAGCCAACAAAAGAATGCCAAGAGTGTGCAAAGCTGTCATCAATGCAAAGGGTGGCTACTTTGAAGAATCTAAAATATATTTTGATTTGTTTAACACTCTTTTTGTTACTACATGATTCCATATGTGTTATTTCATAGTTTTGATGTCTTCACTATTATTCTACAATGTAGAAAATAGTACAAATAAAGAAAAACCCTTGAATAAGTCGGTGTGTCAACTTTTGACTGGTACTGTGTATATATATATATATTTACTTTGACATTTTTGTGTATTGTTAGATATTACTGTACTGTTGGAGCTACGAACTCAAGCATTTCGCTACACCCACAATAACATCTGCTAAATATGTGTGTGATCAATACAATGTGATTTGAATCAACTTTATTGATCTCTAGAGGGGAAATTGGATGTAAATCGTATGTCTATACATCTAAGATGATTGATGGACAGAGTGGCATTCTATGATCCTGTTTGAATACTTAAAAAAGGCATCCTGAGAAAGGATAAGTAAAGACAACAGCGTGGGAAGAAACCATTTTGGTTCTTTTCCAAATATGAAAGGAGCAAGGAATCAGGGCCTTTAAATACAGTTGAACTAAGAAATGTATATTCATCAAGAATCAATGGATATATATTCATTTAAATGATAAAAAAAATGTAAATATCACAAGAGTGGTTCTTTAATGGTAGTGCAGCCTGTCTGACCTGTAGTTCATCGCCCCCTGCTGGTGGGATCAGTAACACAAACATGTCCACCATGTCAGCCACCGCAAACTCTGACTGGCCCACGCCTGAGGACACAACACACAATTAAACTAAGTATTTATGAAACGCTAGCTACCTTTTTCTTAATAAACTTTGAGCTATGTTATGTCATTTCATCGTTAATACCATTTGGACTTTATAAACCATGTGATGTGGAAGATACAAAACATGAATCACTTTGAGACTAAATCTGGTTCAATAAAAACTGTTCAGTTGTCCTATCCCAGGTGAAGATTTGTCCCTTTTGAGGCTTTTAAACGGTCAACTCAACCGTTGGGTTTCTCACCTACAGTCTCTACCAGAACGATGTCGTAGCCGCCCCCCTCACAAAGTACTATGGCCTCATTGGTGGTCCTGGTGACTCCTCCCAGTGTTCCAGAGGTGGGGGAGGGTCTGATGAAAGCCTTCATGTCTCTGGAGAGCTCAGTCATACGAGTCTTGTCACCCATCAGAGACCCTAGGGAGAGGGGGACGATTTACACGTAACAACAACACAAAGTATAAAAGTGGTAGTTAATCAGTATAGATATCAATATTTAATAATAATCCTTTGTCTAGCTTGAAGGAGATATATGTGAGGAACACAGGAGGCTGCTTAGAACGGCTCATAATAATGTCCGGAAAGGAGCAAATGGAACGGCATCAAACACCTGGAAACCATGTGGTTGATGTATCTGATACCATTCCACTAATTCCGATGCCACCAACCCCCTGTGGTGAGGAAACTATGTTTAACAACACTGCATAATAGTTATGTAAATGTAAACAAATTCCCATATATTATGGTGCAAGAGTCTGTCTGGCATTACAAGGTATTTAAAGCAATACATATATTCCACAACACTGATGAAATACTGTGCACAAACATAATAATATGTAGAATGATGTAGAAACATACCTCCTGTGGTGCATGATGAGGGGTCGACAGCCAGAACAGAGACTTTATGTCCTTGTCCTGTGAGCATCTTCCCCACCACCTCAATGAAGGTGGACTTCCCAGCTCCGGGTGGGCCAGACAGACCTACAGACAGATGTCACCTCACAGCGAACAAACCTGCACGTACACCAAGCCCACCCTCTTGTCCATATGGTCTTTTGGACTTAGCTACCTCAATTGTATGAATACAATCTTTTTCATCTTCAACAAAAAACCCTCATTGCAGCCACCAATTCAAACAGACTCTGCAAGCCACTAGTTCAGATGTTCACATATTATTAGGTCTGTGTGCATTCTGTGTACTGGGCATAGACAAAACAATGTTGAACATAACAAATCCACATACTAACCCACTCTGAAGGCCAGGGGATTCCCTCTGTTCTGTTTCTCCTGCTCCTTCCTGTAGGCCAGTACTCTCTGCAGCAGGACCTGGGCCAGCTCTTTCTTCCTGGGGTGCTGGGTCTCCACCAGGGTAATGGACTCAGCCAGACTGGCCCGCTGACCTGAGATCAGTCCTTCATACAGTTTATTCAACAGCCTCTGCTCTGGTGGACTCAGCTCCTTGATGTGGCTGAGGGTGGATTCCACACACATACTCCGGATGTGTTGGGAGTTAAGCCCAGGAAAAGAGGGGGTACAAGGGGTACGAGTGCAGGATGGTGGGGGTTGCCGGTGGAGGAGGCATCGGCCCCATGTTGGCGTGACAGTTCGTAAGGGGGAGAGGGAGGACATGCGGTGGAGAAGAGGAAAGAGTACAGAAGGTCCCATGGTTGTCTGGCACTGGTCCCTTCTCTAGGGTAGAGAGTCTGTTAATGATGTAACGCTAGAGGACACTATGATAAACAGTCATTCAATAGAGATTTGTGACATTATAGTTCATTCAACAAGACAGAACAAAAACAAGGTTGTTGCTGATTATTCTGCGACACTCACTTTGGGCTATTTAGACTGAGGTTGTGGCATTCAAGAGCAAATACCGCCAGTAGAAACGAATGGACATATGCACACATGCATAACGTTACACCGGTAACTGACTGACAAGTAGCCATAGGTAAACAGTTAACGTTACAAAACTTGTACATACAACGGAGAACTCGCCTTAATAGCTAGGTATTTGTACATAACTCTGCTTCGTTCGTCTGTGCTGTTGTCCTATACTATTGCTCCAAACACTTTCATAACTGAGTATTACTTTTGGAATAAAGACAATCAGTAGAATTATGTCATTTGCTACTCAAAGGCAATTAAACGTTGACCTACCAGTGTTTTGGTCGTTACTAGTTACCACAGTCACAAAGTCATAGCCCCCGACCATTTCTAAAATGTATCTTCTTAAAATGTGATATTAAACCTAACCTTAACCACAATGATAACCTTATACCTAGCCATAACCTTAAATTAAGACCCAAAAGCAAATGTTTATTTTCATAAATCTTTATGCTATGGCCAATTTTGACTTCGTGGCTGTGCTATCTAGTGAAACCCATTGAGTCTTTTTGCTTCGTTCACTTCCTACTTCCTGTGACCTAGAACCGCACCTTTCTAGAAAAGTAGTACTACTCAAGGCCACGCGGTGGTAGCAGTTAGTCGTGTTTGAGCTCTTGTCTTCACAATTAATTACTAGGCTACTAAAATCAAAATTCCAACGAATCATTTTAGAAGGCATTTATCTAGGGATAGATAACTCTTGCACAATTTTGCATGTACGGTTTAATGGATTTTTTCAATTTCAGTTGTAATATTTTTGTGGGTGCTTATACAGTATTTGTCTTATTTCACACAGGTACACGTGTGTATTAAAACGCATGTGTGAATTGAAAATGTGTTTTTTGCATATCCCACTCCCCCAGGGTGATCCAAAGGTTTTTCCACCTAAAGGCCTTGCAACAGGTGTGATTCCAATAAGTCAGTCTATATATCAGAGGAGGCTATAGGAGGACAGACTCATTGTAATGGCTGGAATGGAATCGATGGAACAGAATCAAACGTGGTTTCCATGGGTGTGTTAGTAAATTCAATCAGGAGTGCTGAGAACGCTCGAGGTGCGCTCTGGGCGCTTGTAAATTCAGAGCATTTCTGAGCGTTCAGAGAGCAAACTGGACGCTCTGGCCGAGGAGTAGGGTTGATCCGAGCATTCTGACCTCACAACGGCAGTCAAGCACCCAAGCTAACCGGCTAACGTTGGCTAGTTTGCTAGCTACTTCCAGACACAAATGAGAGAACATCTCACTCTGACCATTTTACTCACCCTAGCTGAGCTGGTTAGGCTGTTTTCATGTTATCTAGAGCGTTGGTGACTGTAACTGTGCTGCTGGCAACGATTTAATACATTTAAAAAATGCTTTAATAAAATGTAATCAGTTATTCTGCGCTCTGGCACACTCAGACGAGTGCTCTGAAATCGGAGTAGATACGAACGCACCCCATATGTTTGATGTGTTTGATACCGTTCCATTGATCCCATTCCAGCCATTACAATGAGCCCGTCATTTTATAACTCCTCCCACCAGCCTCCACTGGTCTATATAAGGCCAGTGGAGGCTCATTCCCAACATATGACAATTCATACTTCAAAGGGAGAATGCTTGCGCATAATACGCATTCTTTCCTAAATATGAATGATTTAGTTGTCGTGAAGGAAGTTGTCGAGAAAGTGAGTTTGTGATTGTACAGAACCTCCCGCCCCAACCAACCATTAACCAATCATGTCAATGCGGAACTATACACAACGATGCGGTACAGAGCTCAATTTGGCCTCTGCGTGCCTCTGGAGGCTTCGCAATTGCGTCACACCATCCATATGGTGCCTACGACCACACTTTCGGGTCAAGCATAAGTTAGATCTTATGCAATGTTTATACTGAACTTGCTTGAATGTCAACTTGAAACCGATCTGTAGCTTAAGATACCAACATTACATGTGATGACGTCCATGGACAATAACTTTATTGTATTCTTAAAACATGAAAACAATAAGAGGCCACAGGTAATGAAACAACTTTATTTAGTGAATCTTCCAGTAGAGACTTGATATTCATGGAATAAAACTGCTTTCTGGGAGTACTACTCAGCAAAAACAGCATAAAGAAAAAACAAACAAACAAACAAAAAACTAAGAGAAGAGGCTACCATCCGTGAAAGTGCAGATAACAAGAAACAAGAAAACATGTAAAAAAAAAAAAATGTACAAAAATCAGTACAACATTTTAATAGCGGATGGGATTTTCTAAGCCTAAAATAATTGAAATGCAAAGACAGTCTGCATATTTATAAAACGAAACGTATTAGGGCCATCAGTAACTTACTCAGCAGTGAAACTAATACCCTTTTTCAGTCAACAACTTCTGAAGGATGCCAAAATATAATAGGTCTAGGTGGGTTTTGCTGAGTGGATGCAATCAGAGAATGTAACAGAAGATATATATCCTCAATAGAGCACCACAGTATGAGTCATAATGCCCATAAAGAATGGTGGAAAAACAATTGGAACCATTTCCCTGTTTGACCGCTAGGTTTTATGGGTATTATGGCACCACCACTGTGGAGCTCTATGTGACTATTTTCTTTTTTTGCTGTACCATGCACAGCTAGGGACAAACGCTTGTGCCCGTCTCTGTCTCTGCTTAGTGTCATTTTTCAGTCACTACCTAAACCAGCCAAACTGTGATCTGCTACACTAAACCAAACTACGCTTCGCAAAAACGACTGCACAGCACTTTACTCTAATGGTGAGTATGCCTAAAACACGATTCAAATCGTTTAATTCATTTGTAACACGAGTGTAACACAAGAAGAGCAATATTTATTTATGTACAATTGTTTTTTTTTCATACGCCCTGTGAGCACAATCCCACAATGCCCACCTTACTCTCCCGCCCCACCCCCACTGATGCCCTCTCCTGATTTATCATCATAACAGTGTTTGTAAATAATCTAAAGGGATTTTATACAGGGGTCTTTTTCTTCAAAACATTTTATTTGCCAAAACCTAAAAAAAAATATTTTTAGTGTTCTGGGGGAGACATTTGTATTTACGGACCTCAGTATCTTCATACGTTCTAAATATGTTTCACAAGAAACATCATATTTTGACATTTATGTCGTTTTTCCATCGATATTGTTTGTCTTCCAATTCTGTACACGTTTATTATGGTTGCAACAACCAATGAAACTGGCTGTATGGGTTTCCAATAGAATAGTTCTATGTTAACCCAAGGAACAGGGGGAAGGAAAAGAAAGAGAGGAAACACTGCCGGAACAAGAGTCCTGATCTATGATCAGGTCCCCCCAGTCCATATAAACCTATTCATTATGATCTAAAATGCCAAACTGATCCTAGATCAGACTCTTTCTGAATATGGGCCCCAGATTAGGAGGATACTCTGCGTAGTTATGAATCGATGATTTGTTTGTAATGATCTGAGTCTGATTGATAATTATTACAGTTGGTCACAAAGATCAAGTATCTTCCAGATGCTTATATCTCGCCTTGCCACCCCCTCCATGCCAGTCTGCAATTTGCCCAATTTCAGACATGATCCTTCAAGTAGAGTACAAACCCAACAGGGTTGGGGTCAATTCCATTTCAAATCAGTCAATCCAGTAAATCAACTGAAATTCCAATTTTAATTGAGATTCTCTTAAAATTCCATTTTACTTCCTGAATTGACTGACTTCATTTGGAATGAACTCCAACCCTGAAACCCACCCATCCCTGCCCTCCACTGGAACCTAAATGTTGGGTTTGGACAGCCCTGGGGCCTGGGGACAGTTGCGTCTAGGACACGGAGGAGATGGGGTTGTGTGGGGAGCCCATCTGGGTGAGCACCTTGTCCAGCCACTGCAGAGGGCCGTGCAGGTGGATCTCAATCCAGCAGGGGGTGCTGGTCACGTCCTGGCGGTGGTACTCTGCACCCCAGCCCTGGGAGAGCAAGAGGAAGAGAGATATTCTCTTTAGGGACAAGCATCATCAACATGGCTCTTTCTCTATCGTATTTCCTTGATTCTTTGAATCCTCTCGTCTTCATCTCAAAACATAAGAGTAGCCCCTGACCTCACATCCTTCACACTGAACCGTTTAACATTATATTCTCTATATTATGGGATGTATGTCTATGACGGTTACCTTGACAAAGCTCATGCGGATAGTGCACATCTTGGTCAGTTCGTAGACAGCCTCAAACCCGTGGTTGACGGACTGGGCCAGCAGCTCAGCAAACTCCTGGTTGTTAAAGATCTTGAGGCTGCAGCCGCTGGGGATCTTACAGACGGTGGTGGGGTGGAAGCCGTGGTGGTAGTTACAGTTACGACTCTGGACGAAGATGCTGCTGTCACTCAGACATTCAGCGTACACTTCACCACCCACGTAGTACAGGTGGACTCCTGGGGAGAGGGGAAGACGGGGTTACATGGCACTAGAATGGAGTAGTGTAGAGTACAGTAGAGTAGAATGGAAAGATTCTTGCCTTTGGCAACTTGCTTGGATTCTTAATTGATCCATTAAAATGCTGACATGTTTTTATGTTTGGACTGCACCACTCCTATTTAGCCACAGCCCATAACACATTGACACTAACAATTGAACCAGTCCTGTGGACAGTGCACCCAAGGCCTTATATTTGAGTGTTCCCATCCATGGCCATTTTTACCTTTGCCGATGTGTCGCCGGGTGTTCTCTATGGTTGAGTTGCGGTTGACGTTGGAGAGGAGGCCCAGGCAGAAGCGGTTGCGGTTGTTGGACGGGTCGGTGAAGCCGTCGACCAGGACGCTGGTAGAGTTGGCCTGGAACGCCTCGCCCACCCGGTTGTTCAACTCATAGTACACTATGGAGCACCAGTGTTTTGGTTCCTCGTAGGCCACCGGCTGAACATCTGTACAGGATGTCAAACACACACAGAAAGGGAAAGGGAAGGGGAATACTAGTCAGTTGTACAACTGAATGCATTGAACTGAAATGTGTCTTACGCATTTAACCTCTGAATCAGAGAGGGTGAGATGTGTGTATGATCAGACACACACACACACACACACACACACACACACGCACGCACACACACACACACACACACACAGTGAGACACAGATGCACGCGCAGATTGACTGGAGTGGCTTCTGTTCTGTTTGTCTGTCTAGTGTGACTACCAGCTGCAGTCTGATATAGCAGATGTTTGCTTTCAAAAAATGGGGTCGTGTATGTTGATGACAAAACGAGGAAAATGTGTATGAAATGTGTGGTGTGTGAAGTTAAGTGTCAATACACACAGAGAGCTATAGGTCATTTGCATACAACGGAAACAGAAAATCAATGCTGAATGCTGACAAATCCATCCAACCCCAGTAGACTGACTGTGGTCAGTCTGGACAGGGCCAGTCTTGATCAAATACTGTTGACTGACTGTGGTCAGTCTGGACAGGGCCAGTCTTGATCAAATACTGTCGACTGACTGTGGTCAGTCTGGACAGGGCCAGTCTTGATCAAATACTGTCGACTGACTGCGGGCAGTCTAGTCCGGTCTGGGATCAGTATTTATTGAGTCAAGCAGTCAGTCAATAGACCAAGCCGGTGCCCGCTTGGTGCCGTCTCTCTCTCTGCCCGGTATCTTGGGTGAGATTTATGCCAGCTGGCCTCCTCTCTCTAAGGGAGGGAGAGTTTATCCAAGAGGCATACTTCTCCCTAACTTCCTCTGCTGAGAGTAGCGGCCAGCAGGTGTGTTTGGTCTATGCTTTTCCCAGAACCATCGGCCCGGCCCACAATGAAAACCGCCCCTACCAATAGCACACTACACAGGATGCAGCTTGGGGAAGGACAGACAAATCCCCAATCGCCACTTCTAGGGAGTATTTCTCCACACCCATTGCAATATCCATCTGTGTGGGTGGGGATACTACCGTGACTGGATACATAACAATTGTATAGGGAGATTGATAGGGAGATTGGAATACTGGTTTAAGCTAGCGTAAACCGCTTGTGCAATTCTGCCCAATACCTTGGCTGCTGAAAGTTTCCACAGACTTGGTACTGTAGGAACTTAAAAACACCCATGACACATTATCTTTTGCCAAGTAAATTTCCTGCATGACTGGTGGCGAACATGGCTTTTGCGTATGCACTGACTGATGTGTGATGTGAAGGAATGCCAGATCTCCACAGCAACTAACGATTGACTGAACCACAGTTGAGGTAGGTGGTAGCAAACAAGGGTTTTCAACAAGTTTATTTTTGATTTGTTTCAGCTTTAAAAGTTGGATGTAATTAGTGAGGCCAATTCTTAACAAGTTCTTAACAAGCTTTCTGTTAATTACCACCGGCAGAGATGACATCAGCCTGAGGTTTTTAAAGGCCTCGTAAAAACTGCTCTGAGACCAGCTTTAATTGGCAGACTTTCTGATCTTTCCTCAGGGTTGCATGTATAGACTGACGTGTTCTTCATACTAAAATCTAAAACCTCATGCCTCAAAATGGTGAGAGATACTTTTCTGAACATGGATACGTGTTAATGCTTTTTTTTTTCCTTTTACCCTGCATTAATGATCATATAACATTCTCTTTTAATTGAATATATGAAGGAAATTGTTTTCTGGCTAATCTTTTCCAACTCTGAAGGTCATCACATTAAACACCCCTTATTTTAACAAGAGGGATTTAGCAGCTACATCCGTTTTCTCTTACTAACATGACAACATGCATGAGAACCTAAATGAGCACTACCACAAACCCCAACAACCACGACTACTTTTCAAGTGTTATTTTCAACTACATAGCCTATTAAAACTGGGCTTGATTCAACACGACATATAAAAAGCAGAGTGTGTCATGGTTGCGTACTCGGTGTTCCCAGAAAACCCTTCCACCTGTAGTACGAGCAGGCGGGGCGCTGACAGTTCTAAGTGGGTGATGTCGCAGCTGATTACCTGGCCTGTTGCTGACCTCCAGGGGCAACGCAGGGACCATCAGGTTGGTGTCCATGGGCTGGGGGCAGTCCTGAGTCATCCGCTCCTCTGGAGGCATGTAGGCTGGAGGGGGGGTCTCTGGAGGAGGGCAAGGAGAGGGGGAGAGAGAGTTAAAACAGAGAGAAAGAAGTATTCCAACTGTCACCCTATACTGAACATTGACTTGCCAGCTTCATCTGTTTTACTCCAACAACACCTACACCAGGGTTTCCCAAACACGGTCCTCGGGACCCCAAGGCCCTAGCACTACACAGCTGATTCAAATAACCAACAAGCTTTAATAAATTGAATCAGCTTTGTAGTGTTAGGGCAAAAACCAAAATGAGAGTTTGGGAGACCTACACAGTACAGCTACCTGAATATTACTGTCATACAACCTTTACTTACTGTCATCACCTACAGTAAGTCTACTGCTGCATAGCCTATTCCATTGTTTAGAGTGGCAGGTGATCTAACATCTCACAAACAACAACCATCACCTCTCTGCT
>CM042424.1:5588104-5648104 GCA_023634145.1 Thymallus thymallus | reverse complement strand
AGACAGACAGATAGTCAGACAATCAGTCAGTCAGTCAGTCATCAACAGCCCATCACACCACATGCTCCAGACCAGCTGCAAAAAAACAACTTGTAATCCAATTCAGATGGAGGATTCCAGGAAAGTAGAGAGCAATAGACTGGAACTGGAACATCTGGACAGACAAACCTCTCTACACAATCACCTACTGTCAACAACATCATACACTTGGATTAGATCTAATGGAGCTCTCCAGTCCAGACCCTACTTGTGTCTTTCAAAGCCTGAGGATCTGAAGGGAATAGGTGTGGCTTTCGCTCACAGTTAAAAACGGTATGTTTTATTTAGCTATTTCAGTAAAAAAAAACATCTGTCAATTGCCATCATTAGAATCTACTAATCTCCAACCTGATAATGTATGACCAATATATGACCACTGTTTGAACAGAGTTATATAAAAGGTTGAGTCAGACAATGCTCATTTGGGGTTGTCTGTGGACCAGTCAAAATAAAATAGGGCCGGTGTTGTGCCCTACTCTGGACTGTATAGAAAGGGGCTGGTGTTGTGCCCTACTCTGGACTGTATAGAAAGGGGCCGGTGTTGTGCCCTACTCTGGACTGTATAGAAAGGGGCCGGTGTTGTGCCCTACTCTGGACTGTATAGAATGGGGCCGGTGTTGTGCCCTACTCCGGACTGTATAGAATGGGGCCGGTGTTGTGCCCTACTCTGGACTGTATAGAAAGGGGCCGGTGTTGTGCCCTACTCTGGACTGTATAGAAAGGGGCCGGTGTTGTGCCCTACTCTGGACTGTATAGAATAGGGCCGGTGTTGTGCCCTACTCTGGACTGTATAGAAAGGGGCCGGTGTTGTGCCCTACTCTGGACTGTATAGAATGGGGCCGGTGTTGTGGCCTACTCTGGACTGTATAGAATGGGGCCGGTGTTGTGCCCTACTCTGGACTGTATAGAAAGGGGCCAATGTTGTGCCCTACTCTGGACTGTATAGAATGGGGCCGGTGTTATGCCCTACTCTGGACTGTATAGAATAGGGCCGGTGTTGTGCCCTACTCTGGACTGTATAGAAAGGGGCCGGTGTTGTGCCCTACTCTGGACTGTATAGAAAGGGGCCGGTGTTGTGCCCTACTCAGGACTGTATAGAATAGGGCCGGTTTTGTGCCCTACTCTGGACTGTATAGAATAGGGCCGGTGTTGTGCCCTACTCTGGACTGTATAGAATAGGACCGGTGTTGTGCCCTACTCTGGACTGTATAGAATAGGGCTGGTGTTGTGCCCTACTCTGGACTGTATAGAATAGGGCCGGTGTTGTGCCCTACTCTGGACTGTATAGAATAGGGCCGGTGTTGTGCCCTACTCTGGACTGTATAGAATAGGGCCGGTGTTGTGCCCTACTCAGGACTGTATAGAATAGGGCCGGTTTTGTGCCCTACTCTGGACTGTATAGAATAGGGCCGGTGTTGTGCCCTACTCCGGACTGTATAGAATAGGACCGGTGTTGTGCCCTACTCTGGACTGTATAGAATAGGGCCAGTGTTGTGCCCTACTCTGGACTGTATAGTATAGGGCCGGTGTTGTGCCCTACTCTGGACTGTATAGAATGCGGGAGAGTTTGGGCTACGCTCATAATCTTACATTAGCTTTATACAGAATGTTCTGAGAACAGGAGTGAGAAACCAAAAGCGGGGTACGGTTGGGTAAGGTTGGGTTTCAGTATCACCTTATTAGTCATCAGGCACAATAACTACCAAGCTAGATCAGCCATGATCTGATAAATGGTTACTACAAGTCATTATTTGATCGATGGTTGTTAGTTAGTAGATCAGGGATAATCTGCTATCTGATCCCCCTCCAGTCTGACCTACACTTTTCTCTCTTCCCTAAATCACATGAACCTCCCAAACATCTCCCAGCCCTGCCGCCCCCTTCTCTAATCTCTCTTGCCCAACACATACTTAGGGTGCGTCCCAAATGGCACCCTACTACCTACATAGTGCCCTATTCCCTGTGGGTCAAAGGTAGTGTTATATATAGATGATAGGGTGTAATTTGGGACGTAGTCTTACGCCTCTCTCTTTCACAAGTAGGGTCCAATGAAGCATCACACAAATATCTGTAGCGGACAGGTCCCACTCTTACCCCCCCGCCGGCCCCCCGCCCATTTAACCTGAAACACACACCACCGTTTACACAAGAGCTCCATAAAAGTGCCCAGGCAACGCTATCTATCTATCGCCCTTGCCTGCCATTCATTCAGACTGTATTGGGTTAGCGCGCAAACCGCCACTCATGCTAACCCGTTTGTGAGTAGTTAGCATAGCCAGGCAGAATTAATGGGAGTCAGTGGGATCTAATAGGTTAGCCCATGATTACGTGTCATTGACAAGGCCTGTTAGCCTGACCTGCGCTGTTCCGAGACTGCGCTAGCTGCTAGCCACCAATCCCTACCAACCCCATTGATCATTTTGCCCTAGCTGCTTCGGTCAGTGCTGTTAATCAATTTATGGGCCGGGCTGTAGGATGAGGAGCCAGTAATGATGCTCTCTGCTCTCTCCCCGGAGACCGGGCATTATAAAGAAGTTACATTATTTATCAGCAGGGCCTGGACGGGGCCTCCATTAGCCCCCACTCAATTGAGTCGCTGGCTATAAAGGGAGGAGTGGATGGAGCGAGGAATAAAGAGATAGAGAGAGATAAAGATGAGAGGAGAGAGGGATGAAGAGATGGAGAGAGATAAAGAGGAGAGGAGAGAGGGATGGGAGATGGGAGGGGCCGTGTGTGTGTGCGTGAGTGAGCGAGCGAGTGAGCGAGCGAATGTGTCAGTGTATCTGAGAGAGAGAAGAAGAGAGAGAGAGAGAGAGAGAGAGAGAGAGAGAGAGAGAGAGAGAGAGAGAGAGAGAGAGAGAGAGAGAGAGAGAGAGGAGCGAAGGGGGATGCAAATTCTCGTTAATACACACACTGCCTAGCTTCTCGGTGTAAACCTTCCCTCTAACTGTCAGCTCAGCAGCCCAACACAAATAGTGACAGTATGGCCTCGTCTCACTCTGGGTGGCCTGACTCATCGCCAATGAGGAGGTGTATGTATTCCATGTATTATATGTGAATTAATACACAAATAACAAGTGCCAAAACTGGACGTCAAAATTCAATAAATGAGTATCGACAAATGAATGTGTTTCGGCAAGAAAGCCCTCACGAACTAGGCCTACCCACAACACCACGACACCACGACACCACGACACCACGACACCCAAACAACCATAAGTCTCCAGTCTCTACAGTAGACAGAAATAACCAGACAGACAGACAGACAGACAGACAGACAGACAGACAGACAGACAGACAGACGTACACACACACACACACACACACACACATCCACCACATCTCATGTTAGCCACAGACATAAGTCAACCACTGTAACCAACACATACCAGGCATTCAGGGGTTTGGGGTTAGTGTTGTGTTTGTGGTGGTTGGGGTGGTGGGAAGGACACCTCAGGCCAACACATGGTGAGAGGAGAGGGGTCTGGGATGGGATGGGTCAGAGACATAGAGAAGGGGTATTCTGAGGATGAATACTCTGGAACTGAGATGTTTATTCCTATAAAGTCCACCATGTGCTGTACAGGACTGAATACAGGAGATGTCCACCCATAGATGAACAGAAGAGGAACTGAGAAATGTGTTATTACCTCTGTATAAGATCTAGGCTAAATGTCAAAACTAAGACTGGACTCATTTTTACAGTGTTAACTACACAGTAGAACTGTAATGAAAAATACCTCTAATTCTCTGAGATTATATTGAATATGAACTATCACAATCACTATCGATATCACTATCACTGTCAATATCACTATCACGTCAATATCACTATCGCTATCACTATATATATCACTATCACTATATATATATATCACAATCACTATCGATATCACTGTCAATATCACTATCGCTATCACTATATATATCACTATCACTATATATATCACAATCACTATCGATATCACTGTCAATATCACTATCGCTATCACTATATATATATCACAATCAATAGCGATATCACTATCGCTGTCAATATCACTATCGCTATCACTATATATATATCACAATCACTATCGCTATCACTATATATATATCACTATCACTGTCAATATCACTATCGCGTCAATATCACTATCGCTATCACTATATATATCACTATCACTATATATATCACTATCGTTATTGATATCACTATCACTATCGCTATCACTATATATATCACTATAGATATCACTGTCAATATCACTATTGCTATCACTATATATATCACTATCACTATCATTATCATTATCAGTATCAATATCAATACTAGCATGTAAAGCTACAGTCCCATTCATTCTTTCTATTATCCTGTCTTTAGCAAACCCACCATCTATCTGTTATCAGCATCAGACCATTCCAGAAATATCATATCTTTGTAAACTATGTAACACAGGCATTGAATCAAAATCGTTATATCTATTTAAAATATAGAATAAAGGCAAACTGACAAATTCTACAGTGTGAAACAAATTGTTCATCTATAATAAAAAACAAAGCTGAATTTGACAAGAATGCAGAAGGATTCAACAATTGTACTAAATCATGGACAAGGACAAATTCCAGTCCTTTGAGTAATCTGATATGTCATCTTCAATGATGTCAGGAGATCTGGCCCTGCTGCTCATGGTCTCATACACACACCGGCTCGCTCTGCATCCATGAGACATGGAACACACACACACACACACAAATGTGCACACAGAACGCACACACACGCACACTCACACATGCATGGAGAAGAAAGCCGATGTTGATTATTTTAATCAAGTAATTTAACCCTGAAAGACACAGCTTCCCTCCAAATGGCCACTGACGTTGAGATGAAGATCACAGTTAATATCCAATTAAATCTCTTAAATCTTGGCTTTGCTGATACATGCATTATGCATGAACATCAAATAATATGCATGAAAAGGTTTAGTCTGAAGCAAACACACCGTCATTATCAATCCGTCAAACATTTACGGATGGAAAGTAAACATGTGTGTCACAGATCTGATATCTGATGTTGATACTATTTCTGAGTACAAGAGGCCTACCTCAGCCACATATTAGATTTAATCACAACAAATACAGATGGAAAGACTGATATCAAACATCATACCAACACAATGCATCACAAAGGTTAATCATCAAAGCAGACCGACTGCACACACATTGAAATTCACACATTCTGCAGACTATTAATATTGTTTACAAGTATGTGTTCCAACTGTAGAATAGACTACATGGATGATACAATGTTACAAATATGATGTTAATCCCACATTCTACTAATTGCCAATCAATCTGCCAAATATGATAGACAGAAAAGTTTGAAGCCTCAAAAGACACTTTCAATTTCTCTATCCCTTTTTAAAAAGTTGCAAATACTATTTTCTTACAAACAATAGATATAGTCAACCGAACATACTCATTCCCAAAATGTTGTTTATGTTTTGACGGGTGAAAAATAAAGTTTACAGTACCTTATAAACCTCTATCAAGCTCGCTCCCAACGCTTCCATACTATACAGCTGCCTGTCTTTGGTCTACTCGCGCTGGCGTCAGGGAGTCGCGGAGCCGTCTCACCCTCCGCGGAGCGCCGGTATCATGCCGCGGGATACAGTTTTGGGGCGGTCCGTGAATAACAAGACCTACTTTTACACATCTAACATTTTCATGCACTGTGCAATGCATTATGTAACTATAAAACAATGTATTCTTTCGTGGAGTTTTTTAAAGCAGGGCTAGCTCTTTTGCTATTTTGGCAGTGGAGACTCTATAGTGGAGCGCCAAGTTGATTAGTTGTAGAGGATTATACACTCACCTGAATACAACGTTAAAAGCACATTAGTTATTGTCGTTAGATACTTTTATTGAAAAACTTGATACCGTTATGTGCTGCATCTTTTATATGCATATTGCATGCATTTATTTTACGAAACTGTGAACATTTGAGGGTTTGATTTATTGTGATTAGATAGTCTAACATTGTTGCAGATGGATTGACACTTCTGTTTTTAAAGGTAAATAAAGATTGTGATAATTTCTTGTCAAAGGAATGCATAGAATAAATTATAAGTGAATGCATATCACCGACATAAAAACGTAGATTCTTCAGGTGTAATAATATATAATATAATAATAGATGCCATTTAGCAGATGCTTTTATTCAAAGTTACTTACAATCAAGCATGTAAACAAAAACAACTGTGCCAATCCATCTGCAAAAATAGAAATGCAATATGCAACAATTTCAAAGAGTTACAGTTCATATAAGGAAATCAGTCAATTGAAATAAATTCATTAGACCCTAATCTATGGATTTCCCATGTCTAGGCAGGGGCGCAGCCATGGGTGGGCTTGAGGGCCTGGGAGGGCCTGGGAGGGTCCCCCCTCCCGGGAGGGGGGAGGGTGGCTGGTCTCAGACGATCCCGCAGATGAAGAAGCCGGATGAGGAGGTCCTGGGCTGTCATGGTTACACGTGGTCTGCGGTTGTGAGGCCAGTTGGACGTACTGCCAAGTTCTCTAAAACGACATTGGAGGTGACTTATGGTAAAGAAATGAACATTTAATTCTCTGCCAACAGCTCTGGGGGACATTCCTGCAGTCAGTAAGCCAATTGCACACTCCCTCAAAACCTGAGACATCTGTGGCATTGGGTTGTGTGGCCTTTTATTGTCCCCAGTACAAGGTGCACCTGTGTAATGATCATGCTGTTTAATCAAGTTATTCATATACCACAACTGTCAGGTGGATTAATTATCTTGGCAAAGGAGAAATGCTCACTAACAGGGATGTAAACAAATTTGTGCACAGAATTAGAGAGAAATAAGCTTTTTGTGCGTATGGAACATTTCTGGGATCTTTTATTTCAGCTAATGAAACATGGGATCCACACTTTACATGTTGTGTTTATATTGTTGTTTAGTATATATTCAATAACCAGAATATGCCAATTTACTGTAGACCGAATATAAGCCTATTATCACTGACAGTTAAAAATACACCTCTGACTCAGAACTGGATAAGTAATGTCTTGCAAATATGAGAGACAGAGCAATAACACTGGTGTGGGTATCTGATGAAACTGATCTGAACTCTTGAACTTAGCCGTGCCAAGCTTGTTCTTAGTTCTCCTTATTTGATTGTGGTGTGATAAGCACTATTTATATAGTCTGGAGAAAAAAGTGTCTAAGGTGAATGTCAACACAAAAAGCATGTTGTCTCATGTCCTCACATAGGCTACCGTCTCAAATTCACACCTTGCTCTTGCTCTAGGCCCTAGGCCTAAAGACAGTGTTTTAAAGTAAAGTGGCGATAGACACCTTTGTTACAACCTAACAACAAGGGGCCTGTGTTTTATGTGGAGAAAGATGGCGTAGTTTGTATCAACCCTCATTTTGATAGTTGCACTGTAAGAGAGAACGAAGCTTCAACAATTCATCAAACCATCTCATTAATACTGCATGCTAATGCATGAAAATAGACGTTAGGGTAGAAGGCAGGCAGGCAGGCAGGCAGGCAGCAGACTGCACAGGCTGGACGACAGGAACATTAAGTGTCATTTCCTCTATCAGATTTGTGTGAGAGAGAGATGATACTAGACTGCATACATAAACCCATTTTATATGTATTGACTGAATTGATAAATAGGCTCCATGCATAGGCTAATAATAATTACTGATCGTTTACAATTGTGGTATAGTGCACCATATCCTAGCCTACATATGGAAGCCTGTAAGAAAATTATGCAACGAAGAATATAATACAATAGAATATGACATGATATAATTAAATATAAAATAGAATAGGCCTATGACACGATGACAGTGAACCTGTTATGCAAAAGTAATTCTCATAAAATTACCATTGACATAATTTATGAGAAATAGGCTGAATAGCCTAAACATGGTGAACTTCCTTTTGACATGAATGATGTTCAATTTCGTTGAATTCTGACATGACTATTTGCCAAATTGGAGGGAATTGCCGTCGGCAGCAAAACAGAGAGAAGCCGGTGGAACTAGATTCTCCTCAGGACTACTAGCGGCGGAGGAAAACCTCTGAAAGTGGAAGTTACTTGCGCAGGTTACGTCACGGGGCTGGCGACAGAATGTCTGAGTGAGGCGAGAGCAAGCTGCACGTGAATGTGAAGTGAAATCTGGGAAAATAGTGCGATGCCCGAGCGTGATGGGAGCAGTTGAAGAGGAAAGACAAGCACTCTCGGAGGAGCCCTGAATTAGAATAAAATTGTCAGCAAATTTGATTACTTAGCTTTTTTAGAGTAGCAACCGTGTCTGTTGGCTCTCTCTTGTTCTGGCTGTACTTTTACAGACTGCAACTCTGTCCAAATAGCCTACTGTTAATGAATTTGCTTGCAAAGCTGGCAGCCACCCTTTGGCAAATATTTGCATTATGGCACCATGATACCTGATAAACACAAGAGACAATGCACAATGCACACGCCAGACAGATTTACAGTGTAAGCACAGCATAATGGTGATCAATTTATCAAACTTATTTGAATTAGAACCCTGTAAAAGGTCTTTTGATTACTTGATTGCAAAATAATTTATGCTAATAATTTATTATGCATTTGCTGATATACATGATATATACAAAAGTATGTGGACACCCCTTCAAATTAGTGGATTCGGCAATTTCAGCCACACCTATTGCTGACAGGTGTAGAAAATCGAGCACACAGTCATGCAATCTCCATAGACAAACATTGGCCCAGCAAGACTTTCAACGTGAAACCGTCATAAGATGCCACCTTTCCAACAAGTCAGTTCGTCAAAATGCTGACCTGCTAGAGCTACTGTAAGTGCTATTATTGTGAAGTGGAAATATCTAGGAGCAACAACGGCTCAGCCGCGAAGTGGTAGACCACACAAGCTCACAGAACAGGACCGGCGAGTGCTGAAGCGCGTAGCACGTAAAAATCGTCTGCAACACTCACTACCGAGTTCCAAACTGCCTCTGGAAGCAACTTCAGCACACCTTTTGTCGGGAGCTTCATGAAATGGGTTTCCATGTCCGAGCAGCCACACACAAGCCTAAGATCACCACTCGCAATGCCACGCTTCACCATCTGGCAGTCTGACGGACAAATCTGGTTTTGGCAGATGCCAGGAGAATGCTACTTGCCCCAATGCAAAGTGTCAACTGTTAAGTTTGGTGGAGGAGGAATAATGGTCTGGGCCTGTTTTTCATGGTTTGGGCTAGGCCCCTTAGTTCCAGTGAAGGGAAATCTTAACGCTACAGCATACAATTACATTCGACACCATTCTGTGCTTCCAACTTTGTGGCAACAGTTTGGGGAAGGCCCTTTCCTGTTTCATCATGACAATGCCCCTGTGCACAAAGCGAGGTCCATACAGAAATAAATTGTCAAGATCAGCATGGAAGAACTTGACTGGCCAACACAGAGCCCTGACCTCAACCCCAACGCTGACTGCAAGCCAGGCCTAATCACCCAACATCAGTGCCCTCACTAATGCTCTTGTGGCTGAATGGAAGCAAGTCCCCACAGCAATGTTCCAACATTGAGGCTGTTATAGCAGCAAAGGGGGGGCCCAACTCCATATTAATGCCCATGATTTTGGAATGAGATCTTCGACGAGCAGGTGTCCACATACTTTTGGTCATTACTATACTCTGGACTCTGACATTCCTCGTCCTAATATTTTTATATTTCATTTTACTTTTATATTGTTTGTGTTAGATAATCAAATCAAATTATAATGGTCACATACACCTATTTAGCAGATGTTATTGCGAGTGTAGATTCAAACCCACGCCTCCTGAGAGACTGGAGCCTAAATCCAGCGCCTTAGACCGCTCGGCCACGCTACCATACACTATCGGAAAGCTGGAGGTAGGAACCCAACCATTTCGCTTCACTCGCAATAACCTGCTAAATATGTGTATGCGACCAATACGATTTTATTTGATGGAGAGTAACTGCATCGAAACTAAAATGAGTGATTCTTAGATAATGGCGAAACGGTGGTCGGTATGACACTGGCCTTTCATGGAATATTCGACTCTAACTTTGATTAAACTAATTTGTCTACTCATATAATCCAATGGACACCTTATCATATTGTACCTGTTAACACAAGAAAAGGAAAATGCATCTGAACTATAATATCATAGGAAAAAGTAAACAGACATTTCATGAAAGCAGGACTTTGGGAAGAACTGTGAAATAGAGTCAACCCCCTTATCTTCCATACGCTGTTTCACCATCATTCCTTCTAGTGATGTGTGTGTGTGTGTTTGTGTGTCTTATTCTTTCCTGAGATGTTCTATGACAGGTCCTATTGTTAGGTCATCACACAGCTGGATACCTCGGAGTGACGGAGTAGAGAAAAGATATATTGGAGAGGTCGTCACCTTCCCTGTGTACTAAATAATGGAAGACGTTGCTTTCTAAGCACAGCTCCAGGATCAGCTCTTCCGAGACCAACCCTAACCCCCCCCCAAAAAAGGGTTCAATGCATAACTGACCCAGACCTAAGATAACCTACTACACCCAACTCAATCATAAACCTGTCTGTCCACTCCTTAGTGACCACTGATCTAAAAAAAGACGCTAGGTGGGTAACCATAGGTGGGAACCAATGGTTAGTAGTGTGAGCCATTTACATCACTGGTGTAGTGAGACCTATGATCCGGGTACACCTGTCTTCCTCTTAAACCTGTCTGTCCACTCTTTAGTGACCACTGATATAAAATGACTAAAATTAGACGCGATAGGTGGGAACTTATAAGAGGTGGAACCAGTGGTTAGAGACTTTGGGCCTTTAATATCATACACTTAGTGTTGTGGGCGCAAGGCCAGCCACTTTGAATTCCCCTAGTTGTTTGAGATCAGAGGTCATGAGGACAGCCGTGCCATTGGCCCATTTAAAAGCATTGGAACCCTGCCTGTCTCTAGGCTAGACGGCATGAGGAAGAGCATAGCTGGAAGGTTGGATTGCAGCAACAGCGTTCCATAGACGTCCATGAATTGGCACGGGCATCGGAATGCTCTACAACGAAAGATGACAGACACACGTGTTTAGATGAGAGTGCGAGAGACCAGCCCCCCCCCCCCCACCCCCCACCAGAGGACTTTGGCTGGCCTGGTAGATTTTTCAGAAACGACAGGCATCGTTGCAGGCAGTGTATCAGCCAGCTCGCATTTCAAACGGGCGCCTCTCTTGACGCGGCTTTCCACAAGTCCTTCTAGAAATAATGTTGTGAGTGGTAATATTAAAATTCTGTCTCCAAGGGCTGTGGGCTTACGATCCCCATCCAGTCACTGCACAGCAGAATGCCCTAGTAGCATACTGTAACATTCAGGTGTCATTCAGTGACCACAACAAGTATATTGCTGTTTGTCTATCATTGGTTATTGTCATCATGACTCTCTAAATTGCAAAATAACACACACACACACACACCCATGCACTAACACGTGCACACACACTCACACACACGGTATGCAACAACAAGAGTGCATCAGCAGTACCCTACTATGTCACTTGTCCAGTATGACTCAACCCCCAGCCTGTTAGGACACACACAGCTCACCCCTCTGACCTGATTTGATCACAGGTCCGCTGGTGATTGGCATTTGTCTGAGGACAATATGCTATTTGTGAACCCGCCGTATGTAAACTGAGACTCCAGGTTGGGGCTGGTCGCCCGCCACGCACCCCCACCCCACTACCTCCCAGAAGAGGTCCCCAAGGCAGGGCACCATGGAGGGTGGTCTGGGCTGCCCCTGTCCCCAGGGTTTGGCGTGATGGTGGGGGGAGAAGCGTCAGCTGCCACGGTCACTTGGTGGATGAATGGAATAGTCAGCATCAGACAGCAGTGCACGGCTGTCAGTCAAGGATCCACCATGATGCGCTGGGTTAGTAAGCTACAACAAAAGCCATGCTATATCCGACCGTATACCACGGGTATGACAAAACATTTTTAATATATATATTTTTTTACCATTTTATAATAGCAATAAGGCTCTTCTGGGGTTTGTGATATATGGCCAATATACCATGGTTAAGGGCCGTGGTATATTGGCCATATACCACACCTCCTAGGGCCTTATTGCTTAATTAGACACATGCCGGTGAATTCTCAGATAGACCTTCACTTTCAGGCAGACATCTCATGACACATCCGTGTTTGTTGTTATGAATGTGATTAGAAGACCACAGAATATTCTTCAAGGCCTTAGAAGAGGACACAACGCAGTAGCACACACCGCTCATTCAGAAGCTCCATTAAGGAAATGGGTAAATGGATTTCATTTACGGAGGGTTAACAATCCGTCATAGCGTTCATACACAATATTCTTGTGAGATGATGTCAAAGGTGTACCGTGCGAGGTCATCTCCTCAACCAGTTAATGGATCTTTAATAGAGACAGGAAGTGGAGAAAATGGATGACGTGACTATAGCCTTGTGATGACAGAACACCCTGAAGCAAATCATCTCATACTGTACATCCAGGTCTATTCTATCTCTGATATAAACACAGAGAACACAACGATGAAGGATCTAAGAACACTGATGTACTACAGTACTGTATATCATACTAAATATGGATCTGTTGTTGTAGTAGGGTTCACAATGGGGCAACATTCTAGCTAAATCTGCTAGATTACATAGATGTTGTTTTAATGGAGTGCAGTGATGAGATCATCTCTCACGAGACACATACACACACACACACACACACACACACACACACACACACACACACACACACACACACACACACACACACACACACACACACACGTGTACATCTGGGAGTTGGGAGAAAGCATTGTAAGCGATAGCATCATGACGTCACCTCTTTTCCTGGATTGGCCTCCAAACACCAGAACGTACTGTAACACCAGGTGGCAAAAATAGATCACAGTTCCCAAACAAAGCGGTGATGACTGATTTTGTTTGTTTAAAAAAAAAAAAGATTCACTCAGGCCATGGTTGGAATTAGATCATTAGGGTATGTTTGGGGTCGACCGTCATCGGGTACAGTGTAACACAAGGAGAGGAGCAGCTGTGGTAATCATTAGATATAAGGAAGACTCATTAAAATGGATCGTGATACAGATTTAGCAC
This sequence comes from Thymallus thymallus, assembly GCA_023634145.1. Lineage (NCBI taxonomy): Eukaryota > Metazoa > Chordata > Actinopteri > Salmoniformes > Salmonidae > Thymallus > Thymallus thymallus. The sequence continues at coordinate 5,634,910 of CM042424.1, read as the reverse complement.
AATGAAGGAAACATGTATTATTGTTACAACACAATGATGGTCATAGAGTCACCCTTCCAGTCAAAGAGAATATCAGGTTAGAACTGCACCACCTCAAAGGTCTGATATGACAAGCAAAAAAAAGGGTCACTGATTTCCAGAACTTTGAGATGCAATTAAAAGCGTCATAAAACCAAATGGTCCAGTGAACATTATTACAACAACTCATCCACCTGTTAAAATGTCAGAATGTGTGGGTGTAGCAGGGCTGTTGAATTGAACACGTGTTAAAGCTTGGGGACATCCCTCCCTTGCTTTATTGACCTTTAGGAGAGAGAGAGGCGAGCTGCACCCACCTACCCAGACTGAATGATGATGTCATGCCACCCCCCTACAGACCATCGGTGGATTGATCCCTGTAGTACCACACCACATCCCCCCTGGGCTGCATGCAGCTGTGTCCTCACTGCCTTGCACCCGAGAGAGGCAGGTGGAGGGACTTTAGGAAGGAGGCGGTAGTGGGGTTAGGGTCAGTGGTAATGTGGTTACAAGCCCAGTTAACTGCTCCAATCCAATTGGTTGCCCCCCCCCCCCCTTTTGTTCTTGATTAGGGGTTGTTGCATCATTTTATTCCCACCAGGCAGACAGACCACCACTGTTTCCTCCCACTAGGGCAGACAGACCACCACTCTTTCCTCCCACCAGGGCAGACAGACCACCACTCTTTCCTCCCACTAGGGCAGACAGACCACCACTCTTTCCTCCCACTAGGGCAGACAGACCACCACTCTTTCCTCCCACTAGGGCAGACAGACCACCACTCTTTCCTCCCACTAGGGCAGACAGACCACCACTCTTTCCTCCCACTAGGGCAGACCACCACTCTTTCCTCCTACCAGGGCAGACAGACCACCACTCTTTCCTCCCACTAGGGCAGACAGACCACCACTCTTTCCTCCCACTAGGGCAGACAGACCACCACTCTTTCCTCCCACTAGGGCAGACAGACCACCACTCTTTCCTCCCACTAGGGCAGACAGACCACCACTCTTTCCTCCCACTAGGGCAGACAGACCACCACTCTTTCCTCCCACTAGGGCAGACCACCACTCTTTCCTCCTACCAGGGCAGACAGACCACCACTCTTTCCTCCCACTAGGGCAGACAGACCACCACTCTTTCCTCCCACTAGGGCAGACAGACCACCACTCTTTCCTCCCACTAGGGCAGACAGACCACCACTCTTTCCTCCCACTAGGGCAGACAGACCACCACTCTTTCCTCCCACTAGGGCAGACAGACCACCACTCTTTCCTCCCACTAGGGCAGACAGACCACCACTCTTTCCTCCCACCAGGGCAGACAGACCACCACTCTTTCCTCCCACCAGGGCAGACAGACCACCACTCTTTCCTCCCACCAGGGCAGACCACCACTCTTTCCTCCCACCAGGGCAGACAGACCACCACTCTTTCCTCCCACCAGGGCAGACCACCACTCTTTCCTCCCACCAGGGCAGACCACCACTCTTTCCTCTCACCAGGGCAGACAGACCACCACTCTTTCCTCCCACCAGGGCAGACCACCACTCTTTCCTCCCACTAGGGCAGACAGACCACCACTCTTTCCTCCCACTAGGGCAGACAGACCACCACTCTTTCCTCCCACTAGGGCAGACAGACCACCACTCTTTCCACCTACCAGGGCAGACAGACCACCACTCTTTCCTCCCTCGCTACACCATCCAGTAGTCTAGTTAGTCACCCGCTCTCTCCCTCCTCTTGTATCTCCCCCTCTCACCCTCTCTCCTCTAGTCTCTTCCCTCCATCTCTCTCTCTCTCCCTCTATCTTCCCCATCTCTCTCCCCCTCTATCATCCCCACTCTCTCTCTCCACTATCTCTTCCCTGCCTCTAACTTCCCCCTCTCTCTCTCCCCCATCTTCTCACTCTCTCTCTCTCTAGTATCCCCCCTCATATATCTTCTCCACATCTCTCTCTCCCCTCTAGTATCTCCCCCTCTCTCCTCTAGTATCTCCACCCCCCCCCCCCCCTCTCTCTCCTAGCATCCACTCCTCTCTCCCACCTCCTTCCGTGTGCAGCCCAGGCCTAGGGGGGAGACGCATCCCATCGATCATGGCCAATTACCACAGCAACCCTCTCAGGACAGCACAGTGACAGTCAGACCTGGGTTCAAATACTATTTGCAATCACTTAAAATCCTTTATTTGGCCGTTATTGAGCTTGCCTGGCGCAATGGAACCAGTAGAATAGTCACACACCTGTAACCCCAGTCCATCTAGAACCATAGGCAGGCCAAAGCAACAGTTTAAAGTATTTGAAATATTTCAAGTAGTATTTGAACCCAGGTCTGCTGTCCACAGATCTCCAATAACCTCTCCTCTACTATATACTAGACTTTATGAGTCCTCTGAGTAGGCTGGAGAGGGATGGCTGATCGGTTGGTTGGTCCCCATAGGACAGTGATATGGAGGGGTCACCTTCTGGAAAATGACAGTGGCTGCATCAGAAATCACACCGTATTCCCTGTATAGTGTACTACTTAATACCAGGGGCCATAGAGGGCCAACCAACCAATGTCTCCATCTCACCCAGACTCCATTTCAAATAAAGGTTTGTCACATGCTTCGTAAACAACAGGTGTGGACTAACAGTGAAATGCTTACTTATGGGCCCTTCCCAACAATGCTGAGAGAACAAAATAAAATATGTTTTACAATTTCAGACGCAGCCATTGGCACCTTGTCATGTAACAAGCTCCGAGTTTCCAAACGATTCCCCTCCTATTCAAAGGGAGGAATCCACTAGCCATCACTGCAGTGACTGTCATCTTCGTTAACATTGAACCATTTCTTAGTGTTATAGTGGATATGTAGCCCTATCTAGTGGTTGGCTTTTAATAAACAATACAATAAATAATTATAGTTGGGATATTCTATCATTTGCACCTTCAAAGGAAAGACTCACCCATTTTAAATATTATAGTTTTATTTTTTGTTTTGCATCTGAGCGATTTTCTATCTACGCTGGAAGTTAAGACTTTTAGATCATGAAAACGTATCATACATTTCAATACTGGCCGATGTCATAACGCGGGAGGTTGTCTTCTCTCGAATGAGTCATTGATATTTTTCGGTATTCCTACACCGAGAAATGTGTAATTGAACAGAGGGTGCAACTACATTTCTCCTATTGTGTCTAAAGTCTAGGGCGCCGTTGCGAATGTCAGACTGCACTCTGAGAGCCACTGCTGGACATGATTTTAGACTCCAAAATTAATAGTGCAGTTTGTTTAGGCGATTTTGCAGCCAACTAGCTACTTCCCTGACCTGTTCACCGGGCGTGCCACCTTTTTATTTGTTTACCTTTATTTAACTAGGCAAGTCAGTTAAGAACACATTTTTATTTACAATGACAGCCTAGGAACAGTGGGTTAACTGCCTTGTTCAGGGGCAGAACGACAGATTTTTACCTTGTCAGCTCGGGGATTCGATCCAGCAACCTTGTCCCAGACCTGCTGTTTTCAACTCTCTCTCACCTGCGATTTCAACATTAAATGCCCGGCTATGAAAAGCCAAGTGACATTTACTCCTGATGTACTTATCTGTTGCAACCTCTAGGATTATTGTTTGACCCTGCTGGTAATCTATGAACGTTTGAACATCTTGGAGAAAGAACTGTCCTTAAAGGCCATGTATTGTTATAATCTCCACCCGGCAGTCAGAAGAGGACTGGCCACCCCTCAGAGCCTGGTTCCTCTCTAGCTTTCTTCCTAGGTTTCCTTCCTAGCCACCGTGCTTCTACATCTGCATTGCTTGCTGTTTGGGGTTTTAGGCTGGGTTTCTGTACAGCACTTTGTGACCTCGGCTGATGTAATAAATACATTTGATTGATTCACATATTAATATTAGCTTTGGTATTCCTGTATGTAGCTACGTTTGTCAGCCAGCCCAGAGCATTGCATGTTTTGTAGTAGACTTGAGCTGCAACAGATTTCCACATGTTGCTACCAACCTTTACGACAAAATAAATATTTGTTTACAAAAAACATTGTTCTCAGTGTTATTTAACACAGTTAATTAAAGGAATGTGATTTATGGTTGTTTTCCTTTGAAGCTGTATGCTAATGTAAGATAAATGCTTTGATAAATGCTATAGGCTTGATTCGTCTGTATAACAAATATAACTGGGGAATAACACAATTGTCATTAACTATGACACATTGACAGGAAATGGATAGACACTTTTAATTGTTGAACCGCAAAATATGAAAGGTACATTGCCCTTAATTCCAGTAAATAGATGTATTACTTCAGATGTCCATTTTCTGATAGAGAACCAACGAAACACTGTAGTCTGCCACCCTCTTGTGGACAAAGTCCACAACTTCACTTCATTCAAAAAACACCACCATGCTCAAGAAATGGTGTTTTGTTTATTCATAAGATATTATTTTAAAATCACATGAATTGAATGACTCTGATAAAACACTCCTGTGGCTCCCAAAGGTAGGCGTGTGTGGGCGAGTTCGTTTTGCATAGCACGGTGCACACGGTTGGTTGAAGATTTCACTTTAGGCCCAATGGTCTAATATGTAAACATCGCCCACCCAGGGCACCAGGCAATGTAAAACACACTAGCCCTGTGTGTGTATGCGCGCGTATGAATCTGGTGGTCCACCCAGGTTGGGTCTCTAAGCCGTCGGCCCAAGGTGAGCCAGTAGGGTAGGGCTACGTTCCAAATACCCACACTAACATAGCACTTACAACGGAGCAAGGTAGCATGGAATGCTAGTGTGGGTATTGGAACAGCCATACATGTGTCAGGGCTTGAGGATGGATGGATATGGAGGCCTCTCTGATGGAGGGAGGGATTGGTCCTTTAGTCATCCAGGAAGAAGTAGTTCCCACTCTTCTTCTGTTCACAATCCTAGATATACAACATATAGATTGGGTTACAGAAGAGCCACAATCCTCAATATGCAACATGTAGATCATTTAGATTGGGTTAGAGGAGAGCAAAGGAAAAAAAATGGAGTGGTGCTGAATGAATGAACTGACTTAAAGTCAATACGTTTACTAAAAGCACAAAATGGACGTAACTAAATGTAGGATTTAAACAGTCAGTATTTCCCTGTACCTTAATGGAATTCATCTTGTTGATCCTTGGTCGGAAGTTGTTGGGGTCTCTCCTAAACGTGATCTCCAGTTGTGATAGGAACTTGTTCATCCCTGCGAGTAAGGTCTGTGGCCTGTGAGGTCAAAAGTTGACAGGGCCCATGTTACACACTTGCTTAAGAGCTGAACATGGGTTCCTAACGTCAACCCATATCTTAGCATGCTTTCAGACTGTCTTGTCACGAAAATACCCCTTTCCTGTCCGACTGGAACATTCATTTCACAGTCAGGATTTGCCTATATTTTGAAGTGGGGAGTTTGACAGTTTGCTTATAAATCACCCAATATTCAGTTTGAAGGAGGTAAGAGTTCCATCAGGATGGAGGAAGAAAGGAATACCAGACATTCATTGACATTTTAGTCATTTCGCAGACTTAGTTATTTAGTGCATACATGTTCATACTTTTTTCCAGACTCGTCCTCTGTGGGAATCGAACCCACAACACTGGCGTTGCAAGCGCCATGCTCTAACATCTGAGCTACATGGGAGTATTATGCTGCTGGGTAAACCAGTGGATGAGACTATCAAGCCAAATGGATGGGGAGGGTTAACGTACGTGTTGGCAGCGGTGCTTCGTGAGGGAATACCGTCGAACACGATGACACGGTCAGCCAGGTAGGTGGCCATGATGAAGTCGTGCTCCACCACGAACGCTGTCTTCTTGGCATGGAGGATGAATCTACAAACAATGAATGTATCAAAATCAATGGCATCCATTGAAGTCTATTAAGGTTTGTGAGGTTATAGGGTTTCTGTATTTCCTGTCAAACAACTCAAAACACAGATTAAAAACACAAAGGTTTGTGAAATGGTACTGCCATGAGCAAAGTAAAGCACTAGGTGGATCTCTTTGCTGGAGGTAGAAGTTCACCCTAACCACAGATCTAGGATCAGAGAGTGTGTGTGTGGTTACCTTTTGATGACCTTGGCGCACACAAGACGCTGCTCAGAGTCCAGGTAGGCAGAGGGCTCGTCTATCAGGTAGACATCAGCTGGTTTCCCCAGACACAGAGCCATGGCCACCCTCTGCAACTCACCTCCAGACAGGTTCTGGACCTACAGAGACACAAGGGGGGGGGGGGGGGGGGGGATTGAAAAAAGGAGGGACAACATGAACTGGACTTGTCCAATAAGAAACGCTTGTTCTCATTTTCTTGTTTGGTGTGTAGGGCCCATTGGGGAACCGTGTTGCAAAGTGTTCTGCATCAGACATCTTTTATTCTGTGGTCTTACTGGTAGTACTACCTCTCCATTTTGCACCGTTGCAAAACATTCTATGCCAACTGAACACAACCCAGAATGCACAACTTACATCCTGGTCGATGATGCTCTCAATCTGCATTGGTTTCATGACGTCAGTCACAAACTGGGGATGAGTGTAGGCGTCTCGGATCTTCTCATGGAGCAGGGCCCGGACACTACCCTACAGACACAGAGGACACGAGTTAGTCAGGGTCTGAGAGAGGCAGATGTCAGTGTTAGAGCTTTGTAGTTAAGGCAGTGACAGGTTGGTACCTACTTTGAATTTGGGGCTGATCTTTTGGGGTTTGTAGCTGACGTTCAGGATAGGCACTTCCCCTTTAGAAGTAACAGAAAATATTTAGTAAAATGTACACTGAGTGGACAAAACATTAAGAACACCATCCTAATACTGAGTCTCACTTAAAATATTTTGTCTTGCCCATTCACCGTCTGAACGGCACACGTACACAATCCATGTCTCAAGGCTTAAAAATCCTCTTTTACCTGTCTCCTCCCCTTCATCTACACTGATTTAAGTGGATTTAACAAGTGACATCAATAAGGGATCATAGCTTTCACCTGGTCAGCATGTCACGTAAAGAGCAGGTGTTCTTAATGTTTTGTACACTCAGTGTGTATTAGAGTACATGGTTCCAGCAATTAGACGATGTGAAGAGGAACTAAGTCAGTAGTCAAACGTTATTCACCTCCTTCATCTGGTTTCAGACGGCCAGCCAGCATTCTGATGAACGTGGTTTTGCCCGTCCCTGAAGGAGAGGATTTAGAAATAAGACTCATTATACGGGACTTGTTTGACACACACACACACACCTCCCCCATCCCCCTCCACTCACCGTTCTCTCCCAGCATGACCATGATCTCAGAGTCGGTGAACTCTCCCTCCAGGATCTCCAGGGCAAAGTCTCCCATGTTCTTCTTCATGTGGGGGTACTGGTAGTGGCACATCCTCTTGATCTCTTCCTCGTTGGCCGTCTCCGCCACCTAGTGTCATATTAGACAGCATTATTAAACCATTGGAGTTTTTATAGATTTTTATGAACTGGATGGTTGGAACCCTGAATGCTGATTGGCTGAAAGTCATGGTATATCATACAACTACTTTTTACTACTCCAATTACGTTGGTAACAGTTTGTAATAGTAATAGGCCCCTCAGGGGTTTGAGGCACTCCGCGTTGTGTCATGCGTAAGAACAGCCCTTAGCTGTGGTATATTGGCCACGTGCCACACCTCCTTGCTCATTTTTTATTACATTACCTTGAACACCAGCGATATCTCCCTGAAGCGCAGATTCTCAGTGGGCACATAGCCGTCAAGGAATATGTTGATGCCTGGAAGGGGGGAGGATTAGATGTGAAGTTGTCAAGTGAACAGGACAGGCGTGCATTGGGAAAATATCCATTGGTTTTGGGACCATTTTGCTGTGGTGAAATGTTCCACTGACAAGCTGCGTTACCATTTCGAGGGTAAGTGAGATGGGGGTGGTCTATTGGGTGTTGTGCTAGGCTAGGGGCTTAAGGCTTTCTTGAAACATCTGTACCAGTTGGCTCTGCAGCAGACCCATGAGACAGTCCTTAGTGGGGTCAGACTGGTGGTTTACTATAGCAAAGATCAAGTTGAGCCAGATCTTCAATTGTCTTCACAGACTAGAGTGTAGCCTGCCATACACTGAGGATATACTTTACCCATAGAAAACAAATAATAATACTACACATGCCAATAGCCAGGGTGCCATTGTGAATGAAAACTTGTTCTTAATTAACTGACTCACCTGGTTAAATAAATATAGGTAAGTAAGAGGGTGAAGAGGGCATAGTGACCACTGGACACTCCGTACAGACAGTGTAGTGTTTATGGTGTAGTATGTAGTGTTTACGGTCCTACCTTCTCTGACTCCAAAGGGCATAGTGACCACTCCATAGGCACTGGGTACTCCGTACAGACAGCAGATGAAGTCAGACAGGTAGTCCAGCACACTCAGGTCGTGTTCCACCACTATGATGTATCTGGGAGAGAGAGAGGGCAAAATAAAAAGAGTCAAGAGTCTATAAAACCAAAAGTAAACATTGTGAAGTAGGGAGAAACTACCAGGGTTGTGTTGAAAAAGAAAACAGGGAAAAAAAAGTGAAATGGAGAGGTACTACATATATTTGTCCAATGAGAAACTCTGTTGCAAAACGCTTTGCGAAAGTACACCCTTATGAACACGACCCAGCCCTCTAGTAAGTTAATCATGTAATGTAACGGACCTGTCTGGGGAGATGAGGGAGCGGATGGTGACGGCAGCTCTTAGACGCTGCTTCACATCCAGGTAACTGGACGGCTCGTCAAACATGAAGCTTGAAGGAACCACAGAGAGCCGCGTTAAACCACAACATATTCAGAGATGGCCTCCGCTGATGGGGTCAAAGACTAATTGAATCTGGTGCTGTTAACTTACATGTCTGCTCTCTGGATGCAGACCACAGCAATGGCAAAGCGCTGCAGCTCTCCTCCTGATAGGTCCTCCACATTCCTCTCCCTGAGATGAGTCAGATCTGAGACAGCAAAGAGATGAAATAATCTGGGCCTCCCGAGTGGCGCAGCAGTCTAAGGCACTGCATCTCAGTGCTAGAGGCGTCACTACAGACCAGGGTTCGATCCCAGGCTGGATTACATCGTCCAGGTTAGGGGAGGGTTTGGCCGGAGGGGGCATTACTTGGCTCATCGCGCTCTAGCGACAGAGTTGTCAATAACAAGAAAATATTAAAATGGACAGAGGAAGATATGTCTTTTTCTTTGCAACTCTGCCTAGAAGGCCAGCATCCCGGAGTCGCCTCTTCACTGTTGACGTTGAGACTGGTGTTTTGCGGGTACTATTTAATGAAGCTGTCAGTTGAGAACTTGTGAGGCGTCTTTCTCAAACTAGACACTAATGTACTTGTCCTCTTGCTCAGTTATGCACCGGGGCCTCCCACCCCTCTTTCTATTCGGGTTAGAACCAGTTTGCGCTGTTCTGTGAAGGCAGTAGTACACAGCGTTGTACGAGATCTTCAGTTTCTTGGCAATTTCTCGCATGGAATAGCCTTCATTTCTCAGAACAAGAAAAGACTGACAAGTTTCAGAAGAAAGTTTTTTGTTTCTGGCCATTTTGAGCATGTAATCGAACCAACAAATGCTGATGCTCCAGATACCTCAACTAGTCTAAAGGAGGCCAGTTTTATTGCCTCTTTAAATCAGCACAACAGTTTTCAGCTGTGCTAACAATTGTAAAAAGGGTTTTCTAATGATAAATTAGCCTTTAATAAAATGGATTAGCTAACAACGTGCCATTGGAACACAGGAGTGATGGTTGCTGATAATGGGCCTCTGTACACCTATGTAGATATTCCATTAAAAATCAGCCGTTTCCAAGAACAAAAGTAATTTACAACATGAACAATGCCTAAACTGTATAATTTTTTTGGGTGACCCCAAACTTTTGAACGGTAGTGTATACTGTATATACAGTATAATCTGCTGTCTGAATGGTATATTTGACTGACAACTTGACTATAGAACTAAAGGTCAAAAGGAACGTGTAACATAAATGGAAAGTTAGGATCACATTTACACAATCATTCGATTATAGACTCGAAGAGAAGACGACAAGGGGAGAAACCAATCCAAACGTACCAAGCTGCTCACAGACGATGGTCTCCGTCTTGGAGTCGTCTTTCCTGCTCAGAATGGAGCCCACAGTCCCCTAGTGGCAGAACACAGCACAACCTTAGCCCGTTAGACAACAATTCTGTACAGATGTGTGTATCTGGAACGCACCTATCCTATCCCCTCATTTCTACAGGTCTGAACCCACAACCACAGGCTTGACTGACCTTGACAGTCTTGGGGATCTGGTCGACGTACTGGGGCTTGACGATGGCCTTCAGGTCATCCTCCAGGATCTTGGTAAAGTAGTTCTGGAGCTCAGAGCCACGGAAGTAGGTCAGGATCTCCTGCCAGTCTGGGGGAGCCTGGTGGAGGAACGGGAGAGAATTGAGCTTTTGAAACTAGGGAGAAGAGTGATGGTAACACAGCAAGGTGTTTTAGTAACTAGTTGCATTTCAGTCATTTAACCATGCAAAATATTCACTTACCTGTTAATTTAACCAGTCTGTATATTAAGTAAACATATAAACTATCTATCTATCTAGACACTGTAAAGTCAATCAGCTAACATAATTATCCAGAGCGATTTAAGTGACTGTATGATCCTCAAGCCTGTCAAGGTCAGATAATGTATTAGACATTTGGCTACATTCCCTACAAGGCTGTGTCATAAAACTAATAGTTAAACACTTACATCGTACTTTCCCAAGTTAGGTTTCTGTTTTCCAGCCAGAATTTTCAGCGCTGTGGATTTCCCGATTCCGTTGGTGCCCACAAGTCCCAAAACCTCTCCAGGTCTGGGAATGGGTAATCTGGAATGGAATATTTCACAAATACAGTCCACGTATTCAAGACAGAAAGAAACAATTGAGATTAGGCCTATTTGAGACAAACACAACCCTCTTTACCTTGAAAATGAACCCACCTATGCAACTTGAAGGAGTTGGCACAGTATCTGTGAGTTGTCTCTTTCTCGAGGTTGCTTGGCAAGTTGACAATAGACAAGGCCCCAAACGGACATTTCTGGAAGAAAACATAAGTCAGTGCTAAGTACCATGTAATCAGGGCTGAAGAAAATACATAAAGAAAAAACAACTCGTCCACATCTTCTATCAATAGAGGGTCAGTCATTTTGTTACAATTTTACCTTGATACAGATGCCACATCCGATACAGAGCGATTCGGAAATCCACACAATTTTGCTCTGAGCTGTGACTTCTATGCACAGTTTGCCTGCAAGACAAAAATATTCAAAAGATGAGTGACAGTTGAGGCTTGAAAAAAGTAAACACAGATCATTTAAACTGTACATAACTTGAAGCATTATCCTTTAGGCTACTGCCTCAAGACCTGGAGGAATTAGTTACAGTGTATGTGTCAGTGATATTCTAATAGGTCTAGATTCTGCACAGTAGGAACGGAATGCAACACAAGTCTTACCCATACGAACCACAGGGCAACTCTTCTTGCACTCCTGTCGGCATTTCTTTGGTTTGCATTTGTCATGGTTCACAATGGCGATTCTGGTGTTTTTCTCCGACATTCTGCCTGCCTCTTGTAAACTCTTGGCGGAGCAGAATCCCTCCCCAGAGTACTGCAATACAGAGATATGACAGTTTAGATCAGACAAGACAAGGGTTAGGCCTGTATTGTTTGCAGAGACAGTAAGATTGATAACAGTTTGAATGAATGAATACAAAAATGTCCTGCAATTTAGTATTTGTATTCATTATGGATACCCATTAGCTACAGTGTTGTCAATGTAGTAGTTACTCTGAGGTCCAGCAAAATTAAGGCAGTAATACAATTTTATAAAAAATTAAAATTAATTAAAAACACATTAAGCGTGTGCCCCAAATCGGGGGGAGGCCAGAGAGAAGAATGTATCTAGTTAGCGTTATATCTAGCTCGTATCCATCTCCCACTTCGAGACAAGAAATCGAGATGGATACCGTTAGTTACAACTAGAAAACTAGTAACCCTGGGAAATATGAAACAAGGATAGAGGCGGAGACTGTCAAAGTGTCATCAACACTGCTCAGCTAGTTAGTTTAGTTAGATTAGCAAGTCAGCCAACTAGCATTTAGTTTACCCTAGCTAGCTACGTTACCTAGCTAACGGTCACTTCATCCAAATCAGCTGGGCAGCTTACTAGTGTCAGTGAACTATAATTAAACAACTGGTAACTTCATTGGCTGTTACAAACTATCAAATGAACGAATAGTTATCATGTGAAATTAGTGTATCACAGGTGGCTAACGTTAGCTAGCTAGCTGGCTGGAACAGTGCTGACGTTGGTGCTAACACTGCTAGCTTGCTAACCAGCTGGACAAGCAGTCCATTACAACATTATTTATTTGACAACTTTGTAATTACTATCATTCGTATATCAATCCAACTCACCCAGAAACACTCTCCGGGTGTATCTGTCCTCCAGGTATGATACTTTAGGTTTTAAAGTGTCGTTTTACTACGGCGTTTCAAACAACGTGCTCTCAACTGGGAGCGAACGCCGGGAGAAAAATGGCGCTCCCTTGCGTAAAGTTTGGCGACGTCCAGCCATGCGTCGCTGTGACGTAGGTATCCTACTAGACTAAGAAGTGGGACTAGGTTATTTGAGGTGATGGCAAAGCAGAACATCTGTTAGACATTTATAGAAAGACATTGAAGTGTATGCTCATTTTTTTCATTTAATTTGAGAGGCCTTCAATGTAAACTCAAGCTTATGTATAATTTTACTTCTGTAAGATACAATGGCTTCATGTTCTGCTTGGCTTTTATGGAAAGTGTGTCAAAGGGTTCACCAAGCCATCAAATGAATAAAGGGGAAATATGTTACTTATCTAAAACAACGTATTTTAACTACATAGGCCAATTGATGCTAAGATGTTTAGAAACAGGAATCATACTGTATTTATCATTTAGTACAATTGCTTTTGAAGGCATCTCTGGTTGCAGTGCAACTGGTGTCTTCTACTGGTGTCTACTGTTTCAACATGTGGAATGAGACAAAGTTTTGATTCTTAAACAACCACGGGCCTACTCAAATCAAATCGTATTGGTCACATACACATATTTAGCAGGTTATTGCGAGTTTAGCGAAATCGTTGCGTTTCTACCTCCAACTTGCCGATAATGTATGGTAGCGTGGCCGAGCGGTCTAAGGCGCTGGATTTAGGCTCCAGTCTCTCAGGAGGCGTGGGTTCGAATCCCACCGCTGCCAATTCAGTTTTACAAGCATTTCGCTACACCCGCAATAACATCTGCTAAATAGGTCTGTGTGACCGATGTAATTGTATTTTATTTGAATATCTAACACAACAATCTAAAAGTAAATAAAAAGAATTAAGAAATACGAACAATGTCAGAGTCCAGAGTATAGTAATGACCAAAAGTATGTGGACACCTGCTCGTCGAAGATCTCATTCCAAACTCATTGGGCATTAATATGGAGTTGGGCCCCCCCTTTGCTGCTATAACAGCTTCGATGTTGGAACATTGCTGTGGGGACTTGCTTCCATTCAGCCACAAGAGCATTAGTGAGGTCGGGCACTGATGTTGGGTGATTAGGCCTGGCTGAACCTCGCTTTGTGCACAGGGGCATTGTCATGAAGAAACAGGGAAGGGCCTTCCCCAAACTGTTGCCACAAAGTTGGAAGCACAGAATGGTGTAGAATGTCATTGTATGCTGTAGTGTTAAGATTTCCCTTCACTGGAACTAAGGGGCCCGAACCATGACAAACAGCCCAAGACTATTATTCCTCCTCCATCAAACTTTACAGTTGGCACTATGCATTGGGGCAGGTAGCATTCTCCTGAGATCTGCCAAACCCAGATTTGTCCGTCAGACTGACAGATGGTGAAGCGTGATTCATCCCTACAGAGAACGCGTTTCCAATGCTCCAGAGTCCAACGGCGGCGAGCTTTACACCACTCCAGCCAACGCTTGGCATTGCACATGGTGATCTTAGGCTTGTGTGTGGCTGCTAGCCATGGAAACCCATTTCATGAAGCTCCAGACGAACAGTTATTGTGCTGACGTTGCTTCCAGAGGTAGTTTGGAACTCGGTAGTGAGTGTTGGAACCGAGGACAGATGATTTTTACACATTACATGCTTCAGCACTCAGTGATTCCGTTCTGTGAGCTTGTGTTGCCTACCACTCGGCGGCTGAGCCGTTGTTGCTCGTTTCCACTTCACAATAGCAACACTTACAGTTGACCGGGGAAGCTCTAGCAGGGCAGAAATTTGACGAACTGACTTGTTAGAAAGGTGGCATTCTATGACGGTGAAAGTCACTGAGCTCTTCCGTAAGGCCATTTTACTGCCAATTTATGTTTATGGAGATTGCATGGATGTGTGCTCGATTTTATACACCTGTCACCAATGGGTGTGGTTGAAATAGCTGAATCCACTGCTGCCCTCTGCTGTCCCCTGAAGTTTTGTTGACGTTGAGGAAGCGGTTATTTTCCTGGCACCACTCCGCCAGGTCCTCACCTCCTACCTGTAGGCTGTCTCGTTGTTGTTAGTAATTAGTCCTACTACTGTTGTGTCATCTGCAAACTTGATGATTGAGTTGGAGGCGTGCATGGCCACGCAGTCATGGGTGAACAGGGAGTACAGGAGGGGGCTGAGCATGAACCCTTGTGGGGCCTCTGTGTCGAGAATCAGGGTAGTGGAGTTATTGTTGCCTACCTTCCCCACCTAGGGGCGGCCCGTCAGGAAGTCCAGGACCCAGTTGCACAGGGCGGGGTTCAGACCCAGGGCCCCAAGCTTAATGATGAGCTCGGAGGGTACTATGGTGTTGAAGGCTGAGCTGTAGTCAATGAACAGCATTCTTACATAGGTATTCCTCTTGTCCAGATGGGATAGGGCAGTGTGCAGTGTGATGGCGATTGCATCATCTATCTATGGATCTATACTAAGCATAGATAACTGTGTAGCCTACAGTTTTGAGCTAATATGATTTAGCCCTCAGTCATCCAGTTGTGGAACGTGGACATTGAGAGTGAGAGCCACTCCATTGTATCCCTGGTGTTTAGAACAAAGTGCTACACGATAAACACACCAGCACACAGTACTGGGAGCTAGGCAACGGGTCCACCTAGTGGTCCCCTGAACCGAACAGTAGAGCTAAAGTTTATTACTTTCTGGACTAACCTTGTAATGATGTTGCACATTAGATACAACTAGGAATGTTACTAGTGGCTGAGCATTGACAGTTTACTTCCTGTAGGACCCCAACTCTAAACTGCCTAGGTCGGCGCTAGTCATTGACAGCGCAGTGCTACTTTCATCTCACTTGGTGTCACTGTTCACTAAGGAAACCAGACAGCCTGGCGCTGGCTAGGAGGAATAGTCTTACCCATAAGTTTGTCAAAAATTAATTATACATTACAGTACGCACTTCAGGGTGGTGAAGTTCAATTATTATTCAAAGTACTGCAAATTGTTGTTGAATATTCCATGTCCCTTCTAGTGTTCTAATTGACATATTGCAAAATAAGGGTCCCTATATTGTCCATTGAAGGGACACAGTTGCTATATTATATCTAAAAGTATGTCTCAGACTGAGAGAGTCAAGGTCTGTTTAGCAGATTTCTATGTAAAACAGTTGAAATGGAAATAAACCATATGTGGTATTCTCAAATTGTAGTGGTGTTTGGGAGGTCTTTGTGGAGCGAGGTTTGTGCTTATTGTGTAAGCTCTCTTTTTAGCTCCACTCCGACAGATATAAACGGAGAACACTCAACACTGAAAAAAGATGAATACATCTACATAAAGAATAATGCATACATTTATTTTCAAATTTCACAATATTTTCAAAATTCTACACTGGAGAAACACTTTTCTGTTTTCTCTCTAGGCCTCTACTACAGTAGGAAGTGGGTGTGAGCTTTAGTGTGTGAGTGTGCGCGCACGTATGCGTGCATGTGATGTGTATGTATGTGCATGTGTGTTTGAATGTGTGTGTGTCCCTGCATGTGTGTGTCAGAAGCAGAGGCGTGAAGGTTAATCTATGACTGTTTATTTCCCCATGCCAGAGGTAAGCAGCAGCACGGATCAGTGTTAACTACCACCCAGTGTCCAGCCTGGTTCAGAGAGCCACCGGTGGCCCTCCAGCAGACTACTTGGGCCCTGGCCGTGCCTGCCTGCCTGCCTGCCTGCACAGGGGCCGACTGGGGCCTGCTAATCCAGTCCTGAATAGAGACCCCACCATGGTTGGGTTCCTGGGCCACTTATCGTCACATCACAAGCCCAGGCTGTGTGGCTGGGGATCTGGAGCTCTGTGGCTGGTGGGGCGGGCCTTGGCCGAGTGGATGAGCTAATCGCTCTCCTCTGAGGTGTTGGGGAGGGGAGCAGAGGACGAGGGGAGGAGGAGGGAGGGGGAGAGAGCCGGCCGGACCACCCACCCGGAGGATTCAGAGGCACACAGATTCACAGCCCATTCTGTGACCCGCCGCACCGCCCCGCTCTAAGGCAGGGCCCTCCCCAATTGTTCCCCCTGCTAACACACAGAGGGGCAGAGGGAGGGGGGTAGGAGGGAGAGGAGGGGGGACTAGCAGTAAACAGCGGGCCGGGCTGCCCTCCTTAAGCGGCACAATGGACCTGAATTCCGTCAGGGGCTGGAGCACTTCTTAGAGTGGCCTGCCTGGCTGCCATCAGGCTGAATGAAACATCTGTGGAGGCTATGCTGGACGGGGAAAAGCTATTTTGTTGTGAGCCGCACTGACAACCTGTTGTTCTCTTTTCTCCTCCCCCTCTCTTCTTTCATTCTGTTACTTGCTTGGCATACGCGAGCGTACAGTATGAATAGTTTTACGAGGCAGAAAGAGAGAGGGAGGGAGGGAGGGAGGGAGAGAGGTGATTTTAAATGTTTTGTTGAGGGATGTGGGACTAGTTGGCGGGTGGATACATATTTTTTCCACATGCGTATAAATTCACACATATTAGAAACTTGTGTAAGGTTACTGGCTTTACAGGAAAGTTTTCATGTATATTTTGGGTGGACATTCCCTTGAGAGAGAAATTCTGGAGACTTCACTGAATGCAGCATTCAAAGTAAACATGTTTTAAATACTTGAAATGCAAATCTTACAATAAAAGACCAAGAATACATAGTGTACCGTTTTCCCCTAAAATATGTACGGGCGGCAGGTAGCGTAGCAGTTAGAGCATTGGGCCAGTAACTGAAAGGTCGCTGTTTTGAATACCCGAGCCGATAAGGTGAAAAACCTATTGATGTGTCCTTAAACAAGACACTTACCCCTAAATAAGAATTTGTTCTTAACTGACTTGCCTAGTTAAATAATGTCTCTCTACATATGTGGGATCTAAATTTGATCACTCTTTTGTTGCTGAGAATTTTCCTGCCGGCAGGAAATCCAACCTTGTAGTGTATTCAAGGTTTAAAAAGGCTTTTAAAGTTTGTAATTTCCACTTTAAAATGTCAGACTTTATATGTCCTAATGAAAAATGTATCTACCCCTACAAAAAATGTCTATTATAATCCACATAATAATTCACATTTCCTGTTAATGCAGGAGTATTTTCCCACTGTAGCAAACTGTCTCAAATTA
Organism: Thymallus thymallus; assembly: GCA_023634145.1. NCBI lineage: Eukaryota > Metazoa > Chordata > Actinopteri > Salmoniformes > Salmonidae > Thymallus > Thymallus thymallus. The sequence goes on along the minus strand of CM042424.1, from coordinate 5,617,268 downwards.
AGATCTCACATTATCACACTCTGCTTCTCTGGAGAGCTTGTAGTCCACCAATCAATCATCATCACATCACCTCTCCAAACCTGACCACTTTCCAAGAAATCACGCACCATTCGCCAACCTCCACCCCACCTCACCTCACCCACCCACCCACCCAAACCCAGTACCTCTACCTCAGCCATACTCCCTGTTCCCCAACGTCCTGCTGGGATAAGATGTTGACAGAGTTTCACCCCCACGGATCAGGGCTGAGAAAGAGAGAGAAAGAGAGAGAGAGAGGGAGAGAGAGAAAGAGAGAGAAAGAGAAAAGGGAGAGAGAAAGAGAGAGAGAGGGAGAGAGAAAGAGAGAGAGAGGGAGAGAGAAAGAGAGAGAGAGGGAGAGAGAAAGAGAAAGAGAAAGAAAGAGAGAGAGAGAGAGAGAGAGAGAGAGAGAGAGGGAGAGAGAGAGAAAGAAAGAGAAAGAGAGAGAGAGAGAGAGAGAGAGAGAAAGAGGGAGAGAGAAAGAGAGCGAGAGGGAGAGAGAAAGAGAAAGAGAAAGAGAAAGAGAAAGAGAGAGAGAGAGAAGTAGAAAGAGGGACCACCAAGACATTTGATTTAATTGAAGAGAAAACAAAGACCCCAGTCTACTTCCTGGTCACCCATTTTCTTTAATCAATTTCCTCCCTTTTGGTCCTTATATCATCTGTAATTACTTTCATCTCACCAACCCCCCTGTCATCTCAGTTCCTCCAGTGGTATAAGCTTCCACACACTGTGAACCCTGCTGTGCCCACCAATACCTTTAGCATCAATACTGGCTGGCCCACCGACTCTCCGGACCCCTTCGACTCTTCAGCTTTCTAAACAATGGAGAAAGAAAGCCCTACTGGCTCCAGAACCCCACAGGGTAACCCCTGCCACAAGGAGCAGAACTCCCTCCTAAGATACATACACATAAGTCACACATAATACGACACAGAGACCCAGGGTGGGGAGAATGGAGGGGCTGCTGCGAGACCACTTTAAATACCAGCTCAGCTTGTCATCACTGGGGTTTGACCTTACAACACTTCTAATGCTAAGAGGTCAAGAAGCTAGAGCATTCATACCTCCCACCCCTCACCCCCTCTAACCCTCCTCACCCCCCACCCTCACCCCCCGCCTGGCTGCCCTCCGTAACTCGGTTCTTTCAGGACCTCTCTACTTTCTCTGCTGTTTTCTTGACATGATGGTGTTCCCAACACTAAACAGTAAATCACCCTGTAAAAATACGTCCACTTCCTTTTTCTACGAAATCAAAATAGACATTCTGAGAAACAGACATTCTGAGAAAGATTCATTAAATTGTTAATAGGAATTAAGAAGATTTATACTGCAGGCAAGAGTTTAGATACAGATGAAAATACTCACAACGCCCAGTAAATGTACTTTCCTTTTTTGGACTTCATGTTCTCCAAATATGACCACCCAGAGAAAAGATATGAGCTCTATACCACCCACATACTAGTGAATGGACACACACACACACACACACACACACACACACACACACACACACACACACACACACACACACACACACACACACACACACACACACACACACACACACACACACACAGTCCTGTTGGTGTAGTTGATAAGAGAAACCTGCTGCTTTCAATATTGGCACCGTTGCCTCGTTGGGACGGGGAAGTGAAACATCACAAACACCCACCTAAACATAATAAACTATTGGAAGAGGAGCATTATAATCAGAGTTAGAGCCAAGAAAAGTGGCCGCACTGTATTGTACAAACCTGAAAGCTATAAGGAAAGGAAAGTCGAAGTGTCACAGAAAGTCAAAGTTGAGCATAAATCATATAATAGAATATGAAACAATATAATGGGAAACAATAGAATGGGAAACAATAGAATATGAAACAATAGAATGGGAAACAATAGAATATGAAACAATAGAATGGGAAACAATAGAATATGAAACAATAGAATGGGAAACAATAGAATATGAAACAATAGAATAGGAAACAATAGAATATGAAACAATAGAATATGAAACAATAGAACATGAAACAATATAATGGGAAACAATAGAATATGAAACAATAGAATATGAAACAATAGAATATGAAACAATATAATGGGAAACAATAGAATGGGAAACAATAGAATGGGGAAACAATAGAATGGGGAAACAATATAATATGAAACAATAGAATAGCAAACAATAGAATGGGAAAAAATAGAATAGAAAACAATAGAATAGAAAACAATAGAATATGAAACAATAGAATAGGAAACAATAGAATATGAAACAATAGAATATGAAACAATAGAATAGGAAACAATAGAATAGGAAACAATAGAATATGAAACAATAGAATAGGAAACAATAGATTATGAAACAATAGAATATAAACAATAGAATATGAAACAATAGAATAGGAAACTGCATAGCTGTATAGATCCACTGAGAGCAAATCCCCTTGTGCTGCCTGGTGATAGTCTCTGTCCCTGGCCTTGGGGACCAGCCACTGTCTGTGTGTCCATGTACATAATGGACAGCTGTGTTTAAATTCACTTACACTGACGTGATCCCCCACCACACACACAGCCGCTGTCAAAGGCCATCCCATTTTAACCAGCAGATAACACCTAGCAGCATCTCTCATGGTCAGACAGCCTCACTTCAGAGACCACCATGACATTCATTAGTGATTACTGCTGCAAGGGAAAGTGGATAGAGGAAGGTGTGGGCATGCGCGCGAGAGAGAGAGACAGACAGAGAGAGAGACAGAGAGAGACAGATAGACAGAGAGAGAGACAGAGAGACAGAGAGAGAGACAGAGAGAGACAGATAGACAGAGAGAGACAGATAGACAGAGAGAGAGACAGAGAGACAGAGAGAGACAGAGAGACAGAGAGACAGAGAGACAGAGAGAGAGACAGAGAGACAGAGAGATAGAGAGAGAGACAGAGAGACAGAGAGAGAGACAGAGAGAGACAGAGAGACAGAGAGACAGAGAGAGACAGAGAGACAGAGAGACAGAGAGACAGAGAGACAGAGAGACAGAGAGACAGAGAGACAGACAGACAGACAGACAGACAGACAGACAGACAGACAGACAGACAGACAGAAACAGAGACAGATAAAGAGACAGAGACAGAGACAGAGACAGAGAGACAGAGACAGAGACAGAGAGACAGAGACAGAGACAGAGACAGAGACAGAAACAGAGACAGAGACAGAGACAGAGAGAGAGAGACAGAGAGAGAGACAGAGACAGAGACAGAGACAGAGACAGAGACAGAGACAGAGAGCCGGTTCGGAGCCGGTGCCTACTCGCGAACCAGTTCTTTGTGTTTCGACAGCCAAAGAACCGGTTCTCGGCCAGGAAAATTTGTTCCAAAGCGGCACCAACTCTTTGCAGCTTTGACTATGTACAGAATCAGTGAGCATAGCCTTGCTTTTGAGAAAGGCCGCCATAGCCAGACCTGGCTCTCAAGAGAAGACAGGCTATGTGCACACTGCCCACAAAATGAGGTGGAAACTGAGCTGCACTTCATAACCTCCTGCCAAATGTATGACCATATTAGAGACACACATTTCCCTCAGATTACACAGATCCACAAAGATTTCGTAAACAAACCCAATTTTGATAAACTTCCATATCTACTGGGTGAAATACCACAGTGTGCATCACAGCAGCAAGATTTGTGACCTGTTGCCACAAGAAAAGGGCAACCAGTGAAGAACAAACACCATTGTAAATACAACCCATATTTATGTTTATTTATTTTCCCATTTGCACATTAACTATTTGCACATTGTTAAAACACTGTATACATACATACTATGACATTTGAAATGTCTTCTTTACTGTAAAATAAATGTGTTTACTATCTACTTCACTTGCTTTGGCAATGTTAACATACAGTTGAAGTCAGAAGTTAACATACACATAGGTTGAAGTCATTAAAACTCATTTTTCAACCACTCCACAGATTTCATATTAACAAACTATAGTTTTGGCAAGTCGTTTAGGACATCTACTTTGTGCATGGCACAAGTAATTCTTCCAACAATTGTTTGCAGACAGATTCACTTATAATTCACTAGATCACAATTCCAGTGGGTCAGAAGTTTACATAAACTAAGTTGACTGTGCCTTTCCAGAAAATGATGGTAGCTTCTGGTAGGCTAATTAGTAAAACATTTCAGTCAATTGGAGGTGTACCTGTGGATGTATTTCAAGGCCTCATACCACGTTCATCTGTTCAAACAATAGTATGCAAGTATAAACACCATGGGACCAATCAGCCGTCCTGCCGCTCAGGAAGGAAACGCATTTTGTCTCCTAGAGATGAACGTACTTTGGTGTGAAAAGTGAAAATCAATCCCAGAACAACAGCAAAGGACCTTGTGAAGATGCTGGAGGAAACAGGTACAAAAGTATCTATATCCACAGTAAAACAAGTCCTATATTGACATGACCTGAAAGGCCGCTCAGCAAGGAAGAAGCCACTGCTCCAAAACCAACATAAAAAAGGCTGACTACGGTTTGCAACTGCACATGGGTACAAAGATCATACTTTTTGGAGAAATGTCCTCTGGTCTGATGAAACAAAAATATAACTGTTTGGCCATAATGACCATCGTTATGTTTGGAGGAAAAAGGGGGAGGCTTGCAAGCCAAAGAACACCATCCCAATCGTGAAGCACAGGGGTGGCAGCATCATGTTGTGGGGGTGCTTTGCTGCAGGAGGGACTGGTGCACTTCACAAAATAGATGGCATTATGAGGAAGGAAAATTAGGTGGATATATTGAAGCAACATCTCAAGACATCAGTCAGGAAGTTAAAGCTTGGTCGCAAATGGGTCTTCCAAATGGACAATGACCCCAAGCATACTTCCAAAGTTGTGGCAAAATGCCTTAAGGACAACAAAGTCAAGGTATTGGAGTGGCCATCACAAAGCCCTGACCTCAATCCTATAGAAAATGTGTGGGCAGAACTTAAAAAGTGTGTGCGAGCAAGGAGGTCTAGGAGGCCTATAAACCTGACTCAGTTACACCAGTTCTGTCAGGAGGAATGGGCCAAAATTCCTCCAACTTATTGTGGGAAGCTTGTGGAAGGCTACCCGAAACGTTTGACCCAAGTTAAACAATTTAAAGGCAATGCTACCAAATACTAATTGAGTGTATGTAAACTTCTGACCCACTGGGAATGTGATGAAAGAAATAAAAGCTGAAATAAATAATTCTCTCTACTATTATTCTGACATTTCACATTCTTAAAATAAAGTGGTGATCCTAACTGACATAATTTTTTACTAGGATTAAACGTCAGGATTTGTGAAAAACTGAGTTTAAATGTATTTGGCAAAGGTGTATGTAAACTTCCGACTTCAACTGTATGTTTCCCATGCAAATAAAGCCCTTAAATTGAAATGTAATTGAATTGAAATTGAATTGACAGAGAGCGAGAGAGAGAGAGAGAGAGAGAGAGAGAGAGAGAGAGAGACAGACAGACACAGAGACAGAGAGAGAGAGAAAGAGAGAGGAAGGAGAGAGAGAGAGATATGGAGTGAGAGGAAGGATAGAGAGAGAGAGAGAGAGCGAGAGGAAGGAGAGAGCTAGAGAGATAGAGAGTGAGAGAGTGAGATAGGCATGAGGATGAGGGCGATGCGAGACTGTTGAATAAGTTCAGCTGCTCTGAGCTTTTGACAAAGGAATGGCAAACAGTGTGCTGGGTGGCAGCACACATAAGCACACACACACACACACACACAGACAGACAGACATACTGTATATATATATATATACACACACACACATGCACGCACACACACGTCTGCTGCGGTGCCATAACTCAACCACTAAGCTTTCTCTGACTAAATCTGAAGCCCTTTGGCATTTCAACTAGTGATGTAGTTCATACCCTTTGCTTAAGCTTTTCACACTTGTTTCCTAGGAGACCCAGAGAAAGAGAAAGCACATCCAACTGGTGTTGTTGTGTCAACTAAATACTCTAGAGATGCAAGGAGCCACACTGTCAATTCCTGCACACATCTCTGGTTGGAGGAGACAACTTGCACAGCTTCTTTCCTAGGTCAAATAAAACATTCACTTCCTTCATTGTACTAGTCTACTAATAGTCTACTAGTGTCTATACATCAGTGTTGCAGACAGAGAGTACACATGATGCGTTAGGGTGAGATTTCTGCTACTCTACTCATATAAAATGGCCATTGGTCCAATATACTTCAAAGTAATTCCTCTTCTATCGGTCCTCACTGGCTGCACACTGAGATGCCTGTGATGTAGCCACCTATGTAATGTTCCCATGTGTGTTCATGAACACTATAGAGAGCCTTGGGTGTTCATCACATTATTTCGGGGGTCCTGCAGGTCTGGAGGCAGCATGGCTCTACACTTCTACAGCACCATGTGTACTTTTCCGTTTAGCCCAGAGAAAATACAGACTACCTCGGAGAGACTTGTGTGTGTGTGTTTGTCTGTGTGTGTGTATGCGTGTGACTTGTGTGTATGCGTGTGTGTATGACAGGTGTGTACATGTGCCCCCGATAATGTGTGTCTGGAGAGCTGGAGAGGAGCGTCTGTGTGTGTGTGTGTCTGGAGAGCTGGAGAGGAGCGTCTGTGTGTGTCTGTCTGGAGAGCTGGAGAGGAGCGTCTGTGTGTGTGTGTGTCTGGAGAGCTGGAGAGGAGCGTCTGTGTGTGTGTGTGTCTGGAGAGCTGGAGAGGAGCGCCTGTGTGTGTGTCTGTCTGGAGAGCTGGAGAGGAGCGTCTATGTGTGTGTGTCTGGAGAGCTGGAGAGGAGCGTCTGTGTGTGTGTGTCTGGAGAGCTGGAGAGGAGCGTCTGTGTGTGTCTGTCTGGAGAGCTGGAGAGGAGTGTCTATGTGTGTGTGTGTGTGTCTGGAGAGCTGGAGAGGAGCATCTGTGTGTGTGTGTGTGTGTGTGTGTGTGTGTGTGTGTGTCTGGAGAGCTGGAGAGGAGCGTCTGTGTGTGTCTGGAGAGCTGGAGAGGAGCGCCTGTGTGTGTGTGTGTCTGGAGATCTGGAGAGGAGCGTCTGTGTGTTTGTCTGTCTGGAGAGCTGGAGAGGAGAGTCTATGTGTGTGTGTGTGTGTGTGTGTGTGTGTGTCTGGAGAGCTGGAGAGGAGCGTGTGTGTGTGTGTGTGTGTGTGTGTGTGTGTGTGTGTGTGTGTGTGTCTGGAGAGCTGGAGAGGAGCGTCTGTGTGTGTGTCTAGAGAGCTGGAGAGGAGCATCTGTGTGTGTGACTGGAGAGCTGGAGAGGAGCGTCTGTGTGTGTGTGTGTCTGGAGAGCTGGAGAGGAGCGTCTATGTGTGTGTGTGTGTGTCTGGAGAGCTGGAGAGGTGCATCTGTGTGTGTGTGTGTGTGTGTCGGAGAGCTGGAGAGGAGCATCTGTGTGTGTGTCTGTCTGGATAGCTGGAGTGGAGTGTCTATGTGTGTGTGTCTGGAGAGCTGGAGAGGAGGGTCTGTGTGTGTGTGTCTGGAGAGATGGAAATGAGCGTCTGTGTGTGTGTGTGTGTGTGTGTGTGTGTGTGTGTGTCTGGAGAGCTGGAGAGGAGCGTCTGTGTGTGTGTCTAGAGAGCTGGAGAGGAGCATCTGTGTGTGTGACTGGAGAGCTGGAGAGGAGCGTCTGTGTGTGTGTGTCTGGAGAGCTGGAGAGGAGCGTCTATGTGTGTGTGTGTGTGTCTGGAGAGCTGGAGAGGTGCATCTGTGTGTGTGTGTGTGTGTGTGTCGGAGAGCTGGAGAGGAGCATCTGTGTGTGTGTCTGTCTGGATAGCTGGAGTGGAGTGTCTGTGTGTGTGTGTCTGGAGAGCTGGAGAGGAGGGTCTGTGTGTGTGTGTCTGGAGAGATGGAAATGAGCGTCTGTGTGTGTGTGTGTGTGTGTGTGGGGGGGGGGCCACATAGAGTACTTCTGGGGGAATGACTTCACTGCCGTTTACTGTAACACATGACATGATCCGTCCAGGTCATGAGGCACAGCAGCCGTCAGCAGCACTTTAGCTGGTTAGAAGTGGCGCTGAGGGTCTGGCTTACTGCGTATGACTGTGAGTGACATAGTGGGTGAATGTGGCCTGAAGTGGTCTTGAGTCATTCATTATAAAGAGGAAAAGAGTGTTCTGCTCTGGTGGGGTGGTGGTGTCACAGGGTGCCACACCTGTGCATGGACACACACACACACACACACACACACACACACACACACACACACACACACACACACACACACACACACATACACACACACACACACACACACACACACACACACACACACACACCAACATCTGAGGGGGTATAAAGTATTTGGGGATGGCTGGGGGGGGGTCCGGAGGGAGGCTAAATCGACCGTAAATTGGAGAATTATGCATTTTTCAAACACGTGAAACAATGTTTTTCCTGCAATCTAGAGCCATAATCATTATGATTAAAGTGGAACTGACAGCATTATAGCAACATTAAATATGATAAAAATCTGTTCTATATCAATATAGAGTGGGACAATTCTATATCAATATAGAGTGGGAAAGTTCTATAGCAATATAGAGTGGGAAAGTTCTATAGCAATATAGAGTGGGAAAGTTATATCAATATAGAGTGGGAAAGTTATATCAATATAGAGTGGGAAAGTTCTGTCATTATAGAGAGGGAAAATTCTATAGCATTATAGAAAGCAACCGTGCGTTTGGACAATTAATAGACACTGCAGTAAATAAAGCCTGTCTTGTCCGGGACCGGAGTCTATGCAGACATTCAGAGCTACAGTAGGCCTATATGCAAATAAGCCATTTGCCACACAGGCCTACCATCATTCACTTAGATCTGGACTATGTGTTTTAAAAAGCAGTAGCAACAGCGTGACTTAGATCATTAGAACACATTCGCCAAAAGCCACAAAATACACTTGAATGGATTTCTGCATGCAAATACCACAGGAGTCCTCTTACATTTGGGAATTTCACAGCCCTATTGATCAAACAACCATGAAAAGGTATGCTCTCTCTCCCACAGTTACCTATGCACATCAACAACAAGATTAACAATTAATGCTAGCCAGAGCGAGATGAGCTAAAATCTAACGAGGTAACATTAGATAAACCCTCTCTAAACTGTTCATCTAGTTGACCGTCAAAATTGCACTGATAACTTGCCTGCTAATGCATGCTTGCCCCAACCCACGTTTTGACAACTGAATGGGAACTTGCCTGCCTGCCTGCCCGCCCATTTGATCGATGCCAAAAACATTTGGTTGACAATTAAGAGATATGCTAACTGTGGCTAACAGTTAAAGTTCAGCATCGCTAGCTAGCAAATCGATTCATATTTCTTGCTAGCTAACCAAATGACACCTGCATCTCTATCTGTAGACACTGAAAAAAATGATATGAGGGGGAAAAGTCGGTAACTCACTAACTTCCTCCAATGACATGACATTCTCCCAGCAGCTAGCTAGCTAGCTAGCTAACGTTAGGCTCCGTGTTTTTAACTTGATAAATAAATAGCTAGCTAGATAAATAGATACGCTAGTCCAAGGCCAAGGGTGTCAAACTCAATCAGCGCACGGGCCATATTGAAAAAACACAAATCATTTTTCGGGCCAGACATGACCTATTTGTTTTTAAATAGGTAATTCCGCTTTATAATGTCCACTTATGTACATAGGATGCTGTATATAGCATTTTAACATATTAAAAGAAAAGAAGAGATAACTCATATTTGTACAGCCTTTGCTGATATGCTTGCAGATGTACATAATATGCTGCAACCCTAATAGAAAAGTATTTAGCTTATAATTACAAATAACAAAAACGTAACTATTGGTTGTTTAGCACATTTAGCACTGCATTCATCACAGGTGCGGTTGAATGTAGCATTGTTGTAGGGTGCACTCAAAATGTCTTGTAGCTGAGTAGCCAGCCTAGGCTACTGCTCAAATGTTGCTGTAATAGGCCTACATGTTTCTCATTTGCATGGTGTTTCGTTGCAGGTTTTGTTTTTTGGTTATTCATTGTCAAGCAAGCTTTGAATACCGAAGCCAAACTGCAACATTTTAGTAGCCTAGCTAGGACTGTGGTATGTGCCTGCAGAACAATTGATGTAGAATTCACTGATGCCATAAAGTAGATGACTCAACTGTTGACTCATTTATACTTGCTTGTGTGTCCTATTCGGCCCGCAGGCCATGTGTTTGACACGTGTGCTAGCCTAATAGCCACGTTATGACTGACTTCATTGCCATTGCAAGTTTGAGCCTTAGTTACAGTCGTCCGTTTTTGTTCAAAATACTGAGTCATTGAAACTGAAACAGTGCATCCTGAATGGGTGGAGGCAGCAAACAATGTAGCAGGCCAGCTGTGTTAAAATGCTATTTTATTTGGGACTATCAAGAAATGTATTGGTGAATTATATGAATAATGCATTGAACTGCATCCATCTATTCTGTATTGGTGAATGTTATTAATAATACATTGAACTGCATCCATCTATTCTGTATTGGTGAATTATATTAATAATTAATTTAACTGCATCCATCTATTCTGTATTGGTGAATGATATTAATAATGCATTGAACTGCATCCATCTATTCTGTATTGGTGAATTATATTAATAATACATTGAACTGCATCCATCTATTTTGACAACAAGCCTTACTATACATCAAATAAAATATGTATATTTTTCTGCATATCTAAGCATACCTATTCAGCTGTCTGTATCCTCCTGACTGGTGTTTTTCATTTTTAAATAGACTAAATATGCTTCTCTGCATCTCTGCTAAAATCTGGGTAAAATATTTAAAGGAACGTGAGTCTTATTCAGTACATTTAGTTATTGCTTGCTTTTCTGAAGTCTACCAACCTTGCCATCAGGCATGCCAGCTAAGATCGTTAGACAAGCTAGCTACTCTAACTTTATCGATAGCCTGAAATGGCTTCTTGGCAGCTGCTTTTAGCAACGCCAGTATTTACACACTAGCATTGCTGGGAATTAGCTTGCAAAAAAACGGAATAGTCCACCGGACTATTGTCTGTAGGCTTGGTCCTTATGCAGGGGCGGATTTGAGGAAACATCTAATGGAATGTATAATTAAACATGCAATTCCTCAGTGAGGTCAGTTCCTCTCTGCTTACCTCATGTCAAAATAAACATTTATTTTGTTATTTCTTTTTCTTCAGGTATGACGCACGTGACATGAGGTAACCGTAGAGGAAGTGGGTCTATAACAGACCAGTCTGTTTAAATTCTATTATATGTTTTTTCTGAATTGCTTGGTAGCTAGTTATGAGGTTGGAAGATAGGTTCCCCTATCTGGACTAGCTGAAGCCAACTTCATAAAATTGATAGGTGGCTAGCAGTATTAGCCTGCAGAGAAACAACAACAACAGGACAAATCTGAGGGGGGCATGTGATACACACACACACACACACACACACACACAGACAGAGACTGAGCGGGCCACCACAGAAGGTGCACAGATGTGCCTTCGGCTACAACAGAGGTAGGTCTGTGTGTGTGTGTCTGAAATATGTGTGGCCGGACGGAGAAGGGAGACAGCTTGCAGTGGCGTTCTGTCAGAAAGGACAGAGACTAATATTCATGATCCGTGTTCTGTTTTTTGCTTCAAGACTTCAAGGCTCTATGTGTGAGTTGTGATAAGAAAGGCGTGTAATCCAGTGTGTTCCACATTCAGGGTGGTTTGCTTCTCATGTGACACTGAGTGATGGATTTGTTTGCATTGGGGGAAAGGGAAAAAAAATCCATATACTGTTTTGATGCTTGGTCTCGGCCTGTGTCTTCTTAAGGCAGTGCCACAGCCAGACAAAAAACACCTGCTTGACCAGACTGATTCATCTAAATATGTCTTCACGTTCTATCATTTCTTGATTTTTCTGCATCAGTATGTAGCTATATGAAGATGTGATATGTGTCTCTGTGTGTATGCCTGTGTGTTTGTCATTCAGTGTTCCATCAACATATTTTGGAATTAATTCAACTAAATATCTTGAAAGCAAGCAAAATGAAAAAATGGACCCCATCCGCTAATCAAAAAATGTCTTGGTCCATCGTCAATGGTGGGCCCTGCTCCAATTACCATGAGGCCCAGGAGTCTAATATAGTCCAGCCAGCGGACTGAGCTTGCTTGTTCCAACAGTCCAACATACCACCCAAGGTGATCTCATCCATCCATCATGAATCGTACGTTATGCTATCATATGATATTGCCACCAGCTTTTGGGCTCGGTCCATGAGGGTACTATGGCATCATGTCTCTGCCCTGCTGGCCACCAGGCCAGCAAGCTGTTCTCCCTCTCCATGTCCTCTCCACCCCTTTCTTCATCTCTTCCTCCTCTCCTCTCCTCTCCTCTCCTCTCCTCTCCTCTCCTCTCCTCTCCTCTCCTCTCCTCTCCTCTCCTCTCCTCTCCTCTCCTCTCCTCTCCTCTCCTCTCCTCTCCTCTCCTCTCCTCTCCTCTCCTCTCTCTCCTCCATGTCTACAGCCCTTCTATGAGTCCACCACATCACAGCCCTCACAAAACCTAGTAAAACGTGTTTATCTCATGTTATAAGTTTCCTTCCATTAAAATCATGTTTTATAGGATGAGGTCTCCCAGCATGGTTGAAATTATTTTCTTGTTTATTCCCCACAATCATGAGCAAAAACGAGGACAACATGGGAGGGTGCTGTGTGTTACTGTAAGTCATTTAGGGACCCAGTCTTCCCAGTAATGTGACATAGCGTTCCCAGTAATGACTGTAGGTAGGGGGGTAGTGAGAGGGGGCACCACCACTCCCCCAACAGTTCCCTTTCATCTTCAGATAAGTGCCATACCTAATCAGGTTAAAGCAGCGCATGCCGCAGCAAGGAGGACGGAAATTCCAGCCAAATGGTAACGTACGGTATCTGTTCCGCTCTCATGCGTCGCATTCCACCGGCTAATTAAGAGTACATATCTGACCCTGGAGAGAACGTCTGTATTAGTCCAGTCAGTGTGGTCCATCTGCACACTCTCTCTCTCTCTCTCTCTCTCTCTCTCTCTCTCTCTCTCTCTCTCTCTCTCTCTCTCTCTCTCTCTCTTCTCTCTCTCTCCCTCTCTCACTCCTCTCTCTCTCACTCCTCTCTCTCTCTCTCTCTCACACTCCTCTCTCTCTCCTCTCTCTCTCTCTCTCTCCTCTCTTTCGTTCACTTTCTCTTTTTCCAACCTCCTCCTTAATTTGCCACACAGATGTCACAAAACATAAGGAAACTCTCTTTTTCTTTCTTTCTTTCTTTCTTTCTTTCTTTCTTTCTTTCTTTCTTTCTTTCTTTCTTTCTTTCTTTCTTTCTTTATTTATTTATTCTCCTCCGACATTAGCCCCTCATCATTACTGACAGGCTATCAGTTGTTCTCAGTTCAGATTATGTACTGCCAATGACCTCCAGGTCACGGCATGCCACTCCCCACCACTTTCTCTACCGCCACTTTGTCTTTGCTTCCACTGAGCTACTTCAATGGCTTTTTAGGCTTTGCTGACTCGGAACCAAAGATACCATCGGATGCAGGCAGCCGTCCCCCCCATTCTTTTCTCGTTTTGTGTTGCCATTGCAGTTTGGTTGCATAGTAATTCCAACTAGCTAAACCTGCTAGTTTGGCGGAAATCTCTTAAGCTAGTAATTCGGCGATGTAAAGATATATACCATAGACCCAGCAACTGGAATAACTTATCCTTCATTAAGGCAAAATTAACATTGTTTCTGATGAGCTCCACATGGTCTTGATGGGAATTTCCCTCATTGTCCCCATACCACCGCACAGTGTCCTCAGATTCATGTAAAATGACTTGGTTTCCAGACAGAGGACTCTTCAGGAGGGGAGTGGGGTTGCTGTCAAATGAATCATAATTATATTATTATAGTATCGTGTTGTGTGACGTTAGTGTCGCGGTGTCAGATATCACACATAATCCTTCATCGTGACTGAAGGTTTTACTGGTGCAGACAAAGGTACGCATTCCAGGTAATTTTCTATTGATCCTGTTTTCTGTGTGTGTGTGTGAGAGAGAGCGAGAGCAGCCTCTGTTGCTGCCTGGAGGATGCTTGAGGCATCAGAGCATGCCAAACCACTATCAGCAGTATCTTTTATAAATATTGCAGATAGATTGTAAATTCCATCAATGTAATTGTCTGCATGACTTCCAATCCCCCGTATATGTTTGACAAATATTTATATATATATATATACACATATACATACATACACACATAAATACATATAAACGCATATACATACACATATATGTTAAATAAAGGTTAAATAAAATAAAAACATATTGTCCTTAATTTCTTTCCAACCCTACCACCCCTCCTCTAATTGGAGTAAACTAATGGACAACAACGCTTAGGCCTCTATTTCCAGATTATACATACTTTATACGTTTTATGGACACAGTCAATTTTACAATAGTTCTATTCTGTTTGTTTTTACTCCTATCAGCAGTATTTCATGTTTTCAGAGCTGCAATTTATGTCTAAACGTTCAAGAAAGACATTAGACCACCGCAACTGAACATGCTTTTTCTAAACGCCAAGCTAAAGGTCACCAATATTGTTTTCAACTGGAATTTTCCATTTCACCATTTTGAGTGAAAAGCCTCCTTGTTTAGTTAGCGACTTGCATCCATTGTCTATGTTATTTACAGCGGAGCCAGAAATATTCACTTTATGCCTCATCATCTGACGCAGGCAGACTGTCCCACACACAGAGTCTCAGGAAACTACCCAGAGAAATACACTTGCAGTGGTTTACATTGCAACAGAGAGAGAGGGAGAGAGAGAGAGAGAGAGAGGCCACCACTCACTCTGGACTCACATCATGATTCTAACCTGTGTGCAAGTGGATGTCAAGCCGCCACATTTTCCAACTGGACTGTGCTCAAGAGCAACACAATTTGGGGTTTGGCAGGCGACTCAAAGAGCGCGATTGAGCCCTGGTGGCCAGTGGCTGACGGGGCGAAGGAAAAGGGAGAGAAGGAAAAGGGAGAGAAGGAAAAGGGAGAGGTAGAAGAGAGGATAATACTACTAGCCTGTTTTTATTATGGGGCATTTACAATTTATGAAGCATTATGCAAAGTATAGCCATGCTCTGTGACAGCTTACGTGCTGTGAAATCATCGGTGACACAAAGATCACAAGCCTGAGGAGAGACCAAAGTTGCCTAAAGCATACGATAGATCAATACTGTGTCTGCCAGCTGTAAGCTAAAATCTCTTGTGTAAATGCTTCATAAATTCTATTTCACTTGGTCATGCCATGGTTCTGCATGCTTTCCTAATGCTTTGTTAAGTTGATATTCCATGTGCTTATAGTCAGTGTCTAAGCAGCACTAGAGACCAATGGGGATGAGAGGGGAGGAGGAGGGTCGATACAGTACATGAAACTAGCGTGGCTACGGCAGCCTTTCATGACTAGGAAAGACAACACACTTATTGTAAGATCTTCTGCGGTCGGCACGAGCACTCTTTCTCTCTTTGAAGCGTTAGTTAAACAAAAAACAACAACTTCTAAATGCTTCCAGATACCAAGGACTATTATTAGCTTGTATTTTTTTTAAGTCTACTGCTCTTTTTTTGGAGGATGGAAATGAAATAATGTACAGTGGATGTATATAAAGGCTGGATGGATAGATGCTGTTACTGTAGGCCGTCAGTGTAAAATAAGAATTTGTTCGTAACTGACTTGCCTAGTTAAATTAAAGGTTAAATAAAACTCCCTGTTCTATGCTATTCTTTATTATAACTCACTTTTAGCGTGTGTTTTTGGCCATACCTACTCATTATTTTAAACATTACTCACTGAGTGTCTACTTCAGACATTCATAATTCAGATTTAGACCTCTGAAAATGAATATAGACAAACCAATGTGTTGCCACCCCTAAAATTATTAGTCATTTGAAATGTTACATTATACAGTATATAGCCTTGTTCCGCCGTTGTAATGCAATATCTAACTACAGTTTAACCATTAGGGATCCAACCCAGGACAAACAAAGCTGACTGACAACATCCCTGGAACTCTATTCTACTCTACTCTACTCTAATGTGTGCCTGTGTGTGTGTGTGTGTGTGTGTGTGTGTGTGTGTAGTGCGATGAGGCAGACATGTAAAGAATACCTCCCTCCCCAGGGGCCAGGCAGTGATCTGTGACTGCAGACACCAGAGAACCACCACACTGCAGGGTCAAACGCCCTGTCGGCCCCATCACACCTCAGACGTCCTGGGCCCAGTCGCCCCTCCACACTGCTGGTGCCTGAGGACTTGTCCTGTCCACACTAGACACGGGTCAGCAGAGACACGAGATAGCAATCTCAACAGAGGGGGAGGTATCCTCTTAAGTGATATGACTGGTGTGTGTATGTGTGTATGTGTGTGTGTCCCAGTGTGTGTCCACTGTCCACACCAGGCAGCCAGGTGGTCCTGAGAGAGAAAGCGAGGGAAACCTGAACATCCTGGTCACATGATCCCAATGCCCTGGTGCTGCTACTCCTATACTACAATGTGAAGCCTGCATGGCCATAGAACTGACTCCTGGGCCCATATTCAGAAATCTAAGATCAGGTCCTCCATGTTTATGTAATCTTATTCATTGTGATCTAAAAGGCAGTCCGGATCCCAGATCAATCCGGATCTTAGATCAAATGGATCCTAGATCAGCACTCTTACTCTGAGACTTGGTGAATACGGGCCCTGATCTCCGTGTTCAGGGGGGAAACCTAACCCCTCTTCACACCCTGTGGCTGCAGCTGCCTCCTCCTATCCTCCTCCTCTCCCCTCTCCTCCTCCTCTCCCACAGGACCGACCCCAGGCTTCTTTTACACTCCACACTGCTTTGTTCAGGGCCCTACTGAACAACCTTTTGGACAGAAACCTGAGTCCATGAAATATGACAAGGAGGGTGGGACAGGGTGGGCTAGTATGCATTAGGCACACTACCCAGGCTTCTGGTGAGTAAAGAAAAAGTCCAAACTGGATCGCAGTCCTCATGATGCATTCTTTACCTCCCCTGTGCCTCCCCAAAGGCTTTATATAGACCACCAACCCACCAGTCTGGAGTACCATTTTAATTGGAGTTACTTATTTGATACAGTTCTGCTACGTTCAAAAGCATCTCCTCTCCTATCAGTGGCGACTGACGATGCAGGGATGGGGGGACGAGAGGAGGAGGGGGTCCCCGGACAGCGTGTAATAATGGCCTGTCATTTTTCATCAGCATTCCGTGGGCTGCATGACCCAGGGCCAGAGCCGGAACAGACACGGACCTGACACACAGTGTAGAAATACATCACTGGGGTTAAAGGGCCACACAAGACCCTGCACCGTGATTACACACTGAGCTAACGGATCACATTCTCTACAAAGTGTGTGTGTGTGTGCGTGTGTTTGAGTGCTGCTCTGGATCAGGCTACCCTTCTGAAGTTATTAGAATTTCAGGCTTTCCCCATTCATCTCCATATCCAACAACGACAGGGACTTTGTTCTCTACGGTGTACGTCTTGTACCATCAGGATACATTTCATGCTGTTCGGGAGAGAAAGTCAAGCACATGAGGCCACCCCAGAGGGCCTTCAGGAGGCGAGACTGGGGGACCCCCCCCCTTCAAATTAGATCACAGGTCCGTCTAATCAGAGACAGCTTAGCTTTGTGGATGGAAACTAGCCGCAAACCTCATCTTCAAATGGCTGTTGCCTTTTTTTAGAGGCCCTGCTGTTGAATAAGAACAGGATAATGTCTTTACTGTACTCCTCATGGCCACACAACCAACAGAGAAAGAACCACAGAACAGAACAGAACGGAATGGAAGAGTGAGTGTTTTCTAATAGAACAACCGCCCGACTGACTGACTGAGCTAAAACCCGCTTCTTTTGAGTGACAACACACATCTCAGAAGGTGGGGGACCGACATGTCAAAATGCTCCGACCGACATGTCAAATTGTGAGATACCATTGCATGATGAAGTAGGGTGTAACACAATATCTCACTGACTCCCACTACCACCACCACCACCATTCTCTCTCTCTCTCTCTCTCTCTCTCTCTCTGTCGGTCAGACACATGGATTTCTGGAAAAACATGGAGGAGGTGAGAGCTGGAGCCAAGTGGTCGTTGAGAGATGCAGTAATGAGACATAATGAGTAGAGAAGATGCCACTGGAAGCCCGCGGTGCTGAAACAGATCCAATACGGAGCTGATTTAATAACAGATAAGAGTGACCCAGGGTGGAGGTGATGAAAGATGGATATGGCGTCTGGGTGTTCGGGGGCCACTCACTCATGTTGAGAAAGAAAGAGGGGTAGAGAGAAAGAGATAGAGAGAATGAGACAGAGCGAGATAGAGAGAGCAAAGAAAGGGAGAGAGAGAGAGAGAGAAAACAGAGAGGGGGGACGAGAGAGAGATAGAGAGAGAGCAGAGAGTGAGAACGCAGAGAGAGAGAGAGTTGGGAAAGAGAGAGAGCTAAAGAGAGAGAGAGGAGAGAAAGAGAGAGAGAGAGAGAGAGAGAGAGAGAGAGAGACAGAAACAGAGACAGAGACAGAGACAGAGACAGAGACAGAGACAGAGACAGAGACAGGCTCACTTCAGGGACCACCATGACATTCATTAGTGCAGCTCTGTCGGGCGCTGGGTATGTACATAGTCAATGGTAGGCTTCGAGGGGACTCCTACGGTAGGAACACATATAGCTCTTGTCTTGGCAGTAGTACTGTAGACTAGAGAGAGAGAGAAAGCAGAGAGGGGG
This sequence comes from Thymallus thymallus, assembly GCA_023634145.1. Classification (NCBI taxonomy): domain Eukaryota; kingdom Metazoa; phylum Chordata; class Actinopteri; order Salmoniformes; family Salmonidae; genus Thymallus; species Thymallus thymallus. Next base: position 5,598,477 of record CM042424.1, on the reverse strand, counting down.
GGAACGAGAGAGATAGATAAGTGAGAAGTGTGGGGTGACATAGAGCCGACCACAACGCATAGCAAACGGCAATCATGGCATGTCACAGCCTGGCCTTCAGCTTGTTTAGATATCATTAGGTAGACTCTGCTTCAATTGCCCGAATCTCTGCTGCTGACAACACACACAGGCTGGGATAGAGAGGGAGTGTATAAAGTAGACCTGAGACACTGGGTGCTGCGCTGTGCTCTACCATAGCCTTTGGTTGCATCCCAAATGGCACCCTATTTTCTATATAGTGCACTACTTTTGACCAGAGCCTACAGAGAATAGGCTGCCATTTGGGACACAGCCTTTATGTCAAATGTATATTAAAAAAAGGACAGAAAAAAACAACCCTGAAGAGATATGATCTGTCCTCTCTACGCTGCCCATACATTATTTTAAACGACTTCAAACCAGAGCTGTCGAGGGGGTCGACTCCTGACTGAGTTTGTTAACAAAAGCAGAACAGACAGAAGACAAAACAACCAGCATGTATAGATTCCTGACATGGTGATAACATCGTGCCTAAAACCTATATAAGAGCAGCTATTCTCTCCTCAGATACCGGTCGTGGACTCTGAGTAGACGACGTCACCGGCAAATTAAACAGTAATCAGCTCACTGATGCCCTTAAACCTCCAGGCTAGGCTATTACTAAACATGGAAAAAGAGAGCAGCAGTTCCTTCCTTCTCCTGGCATCCCCTTGTGATTATCACTCTGTGTGGAAGCATTCATTTTGTTCTCAATTGTATATCAGCAATAAGCCAGCCTACTTATTACACTGGTAATGATAGATGGCTGCTCTGACGGAGAACACAGAGGTTACCTACACCGGCAGTACCATGCCAGGGCAATTGGGTCCACATTTAAATCATGTCAAGGGTAAAATTGGGCCATAGCTATTCATTACAAAGTGGCGTAAAGTCTAATTCGGGTCCAGTCGTGGTGTCTGGGTGGTTAGTCTATAGGCTACAGAGTCTGTGCTGCTCTCTATCTATCTAAGCAGACGTATCATTGTACAAAATGAAACAAATGTGTTTATTTCTGTCAGTGGTGGACAATCAAAATTGGAGTGACAGGCGGACAGGCGGAGAGACATTCACTCCCAGGGTTGTTTTTCTATTGTCCCACCAATAAACAGGCTAGGACGGAGAACGCCCAGTCAGCTGACTGATATTTTCCTTTACAAGAAATGGATATGAACAGGGCATGAACAAAAAAAACACAGACCGTCTGAAAAACCTAGAGACCAAAGTATTCCATCAATCTGAATTGCTTCCTGGAAGGTAGCTACAGATGTAGGATCTTAACTTGATCACTCTTTTTTTACTGAGAATGTTCCTGCACTGCAGGAAATGCAGAATTGTAGTGTATTTTAGTTTTTAAAAGGCTTCTAAAGTTTGTCATTTCCACTTTGAAATTTCAGACTTGATTTGCCCAAACGAAAAATGTATCAAGCCCTATGATAATAATTAACATGTCCTGTTGCTCCAGGATTCGTTCCCTGCTGTAGAAAAGTGGATCAAATTAAGATCCTACATATGTAGTTAGCATCTCTACCTGCACTCAGTCTGTCACACAGAGAGCTAAATGATGATGTCAAAGACCACCTCTTAAAGTCATCATGGATAAAAACAACGACAAAGAGCAGCATGTCGGCAAAGCAAATATCTAAGAAAACAAGTCTTTCACTTCTCTCGCATTAAAACAGCTGTCTCTGTCTGTCTATCTGTATGTCTCTCTCTCTCTCTCTCTCTCTCTCTCTCTCTCTCTCTCTCTCTCTCTCTCTCTCTCTCTCTCTCTCTCTCTCTCTCTCTCTCTCTTTCTCTCTCTCTCTCTCTCTCTCTCTCTCTCTCTTTCTCTCTCTCTCTCTCTCTCTCTCTCTCTCTCGCTCGGGCCAGAGAAGTTATTAATGCTGAGTGTTCATTACAGCTGTTCAAACACCGGCTGGCTAAATGACCCGTGGTTTAGGAAAACACGCAGATCTACTCCGGCAGTATGTGCTAAAATAATCTGAAGGGGAGCATAATAACGTTTGTCATAACTCATGAGATGCTGCTAGGGCCCACTGCTGAGAGGGATGGGGGAGGGAGAGAGGGAGGGAGGGGAGAGAAGGGAAGGAAAGGGACAAGAGGGGCTGGTGGAGCAAGGGATGGATGGAAGGATGGAGAGAGACGACAGGCTCTGAGAGTAGACAGAGACACACCATGCCCACAAACCCAAACAGGCAGTTATTTGCACCAGGCAGGAGTAGGAGGACAGAATCAGGTCCAGACTACATCCCTCCTTCTCTCTCTCCCTCTCTCTCTCTCTCTCTCTCTCTCTCTCTCTCTCTCTCTCTCCCTCTACCTCTACCTCTCTCCCTATGACTCATCTGAGAGTGCATATGTGGTAATAAGCATGAGATGGTCCGCCACCATCGTGGCTGAAACCACACAGCGCAGCGGGGATGGCTGGCCCAAAACAAACCAGCCCTCAAAGGGACCAGTGGGATGGAAGGGGTGGGGTTGTAAGCTGGGGGGGCGCGTGGATGTGTCACACTTGGAACTCTCCTTAGCATTACCAATCCCTTCCAGGGAGAGAGAGAGGGACAGACAGAGAGAGAGAGAGAGAGAGAGAGAGAAAGGGAGAGGGAGAGGGAGAGGGAGAGGGAGAGGGAGAGGGAGAGGGAGAGGGAGAGAACACATTCTACTATACTGCAGCTTGAAGAGGGGTGAAAAGGGGCTGCAGTGGAACAGTGTCACTCTCCTTTCTCTCTCTCTTTCTCTCTCTCTCTTTCTCTCTGTGCTGTGTTTTGTCTCTCAAGGTGGTGGTGATGGAGATCCACTCTCCTGCTAATTAGTGAACTGCTGTGGGACGTCCTCAGTCAACTATAGTGGGGCCCAATTGGCCCCATGACACTAAATTATACTGTCCACACATCAATTAATTCAACTCAATTTTCTCCACAAACAAAATGACCGATTCATATATCATCACAAACCCTGTAAACCAAATAAATGCCTTCACCATTTATGTATGTTTTGGGGTTAATGTTATTTGCCTGAAGAGTGTTTCTCCACACTACAAAGTGTCTCTTTACATTTCGTTATAGGGTGATTTATGTGTGTAGAGTGGGGTGTGTGAGTGATGGGGCATTCACTGTAGGGCTGTACAGTAAATGTACAGTAAATGAACTGTATATTGTTAAACACTGAAAAACATAACATTATGTTTTGTTAGTGTGTGCGTGGTGGTGTGTGTGTGTGTGTGTGTGTGACTGTGAATGAGTCTGAGTGATTGAGTGAGTGAGTGAGTAAGTGTGTGTGTGTGTGTGTATGTGTATGTGTGTGGGTGTGTGGCTAGGTTGGGCTTGGGGGGCTATCATGCTATTCCCACATTGCCAGACATGGTCAGTACCTTCATTCCCCTGCTTGTCCCTGGGCGTGTGCTGCTGCATGAGACTGCTGGGATGCTGTTCTGCTGGGTGGACTCATTACACACAGTGTGGGCCCTGACAACATCCCAAATGTTACCTTGTTCCCTAAATAGTGCCCTACATAGGGCAACATAGGGAATAGGGTGCCATTTGAGACACAGACCTTGACTCTGAGGCTGTAGGACTGAGGCACTGAGGGCCAGGCGGGGTGGGTAGAGGTAGAGGGAGGGGTAGTAGGGTAAAGGTGGGGTGGAGGGGAACCCTGCGACGCACCCACCACGCGCTGCTGACCGGTTGTGTGATGCTGCTCCTAATGGTGACTGGGGTGATAGGGGTTTCACCCCTCTCTCTCACACACGCATACACACAGAGACAGAAACACACCCCTTCACATCCCCACTGTGAGTAATGGGGCCCTCCAAGGGCCTCTGTCCACAATGGAGAACATACTGTATAAACCCCCTGCAGTTGCTCTACTAATACACATTACTCTGTGTAACAATCACACAATCTGTCATCTTCACCACATTGTACAAGACTATGATATGGTGATGTTATGTAGACTATGATATGGTGATGTTATGTAAATGGGTAATGTTATGTAGACTATGATATGGTGATGTTATGTAGACTATGATATGGTGATATTATGTAGACTATTATATGGTGATGTTATGTAAATGGGTGATGTTATGTAGACTATTATATGGTGATGTTATGTAAATGGGTGATGTTATGTAGACTATGATATGGTGATGTTATGTAGACTATTATATGGTGATGTTATGTAAATGGGTGATGTTATGTAGACTATGATATGGTGATGTTATGTAAATGATATGGTGATATTATGTAGACTATTATATGGTGATGTTATGTAAACGATATGATGATGTTATGTAGACTATGATATGGTGATGTTATGTAAATGATATGGTGATGTTATGTAGACTATGATATGGTGATGTTATGTAAATGATATGGTGATGTTATGTAGACTATGATATGGTGATGTTATGTAAATGATATGGTGATATTATGTTGACTATGATATGGTGATGTTATGTAAATGATATGGTGATGTTATGTAAATGATATGGTATTCAGTTGATACTGCATGTCTCATAACATACTGCATGCTGCTCAAATACCATTAATCTTCTATTAAAAGATGTTACCAACCAACAGAGAAAAAACACCACCAGTCAGTGCAGCCAGATCCAAGCCCCAGTCATTCAGCCAGTCAGCCAGTCATCTATCCAGCCAGCCAGCCAGCCAGCCAGTCACAGCCAGTCATCCAGGCAGTCATCCAGTCATCCAGCCAGCCAGCCTGCCAGCCAGACAGCCACTACTAGAGCCAGACCAGACCTGGACATCTGGGAGGAGAAACAGGCCAAATCTCTCTGTTGTTCTCTCCTATTACTTCTGTCCCTCCGTCTCTCTGTGCTCCAGAGCCTGGTTACATCATCCACAGGCAGTGTTCTTCACATTTCAATAACACTGCCACTGAAATATCTCTCCCATTAGCTCCCAGAGAGAGAGAGAGGGGGGGGGGGGGGGCATGAGAGATAAATGGGGGGGGGGGCAATTAAAACGAGAACATAAATCAAGAAATCAGAGAGTTGGTGAAGGAGGGGGTGTGTGAATGTGAACTGTGAAAAGAGGGGATATTAAACATTTGTAAGGTGCCAATCAGCATCCAACCCATGGATGGAGGGAGCTTTCTGTCCCCCCCCCCCCCTCTCATCTGTGTGTGTGTACGGAAGGGAGGTTGGTTGTAATCCTCCTCAGTGGATGTGTAGTGGGTAAGCGCTGTATTGACTTGGCCCGGCCGAGCTCTCCTTTCAAGCCCCATTCAGCCGACAGGGGCCCGGGTCCCACAGCCCAGCCATAGCAGACATTTTTGTGGTGGAATCATTAAACCCACGTGCAGCTCTCTTTCTGTGGTCACTGGGGGTCGTGCTCTTCTGCCTTTAGCTGAATAAATCATAAAGTTTGCCGGGGACCACACAAGAAGAAGCCCCAGCACCAGCCCCAGCCAGGCACAAGACACATGAACACAGCCCCAGACCTTGTTATTTTTCAGGGAAGAAAACACCAGAGGAAAGATAGAGAGAGACAGAGAGAGACAGAGAGAGTGCGGGAGGGAGAGAGAGAGAAAGAGAGAGAGAGAGAGAGAGACCTGGGCCCTGGCAGTAATCCCCAAAAAGACTAAAATAATGATTTTCCAGAGAATATCCAGATCTCAGGGAATTAGACCAAAGTTCTCAATTGTTACTAAATACATAGAGACTGCACAGACTACAATTACTAAGGTTTAAAAATAAGCTCAACTGGACGCCTTAATGATGCAGTGAATGAACTGAGAGAGAAAGCATGCAGGGCATTCTACGCCATTAAAAAACTAATTCAAATTGAAATACAATTAAAATTTGGCTAAAACTAATTGAATGTGTCATTGAACCAATTGCACTTTATGGCAGCGAGGTGTGGGGTCCACTTGCAAAACAAGATTTCACCCAATGGGACAAACACCCCATTGAAACCCTGCATGCAGAGTTCTGTAAGATTATCCTACATGTCCAGAGGAAAACTACAAACAATGCATGCAGAGCAGAATTAGGCAAATCTCAAATACAGTGACCCCCCTCTCATATCATTACCAAGCCATGCAATACCAAGAGCAAAGCAAAGAACAGAGTCCCCTCATCCAGCTGGTCCTGGGGCTGAGTTCACAAACCTGTTCTACTAACACACTGAAGAACAGAGTCCCCTCATCCAGCTGGTCCTGGGGCTGAGTTCACAAACCTGTTCTACTAACACACTGAAGAACAGAGTCCCCTCATCCAGCTGGTCCTGGGGCTGAGTTCACAAACCTGTTCTACTAACACACTGAAGAACAGAGTCCCCTCATCCAGCTGGTCCTGGGGCTGAGTTCACAAACCTGTTCTACTAACACACTGAAGCCTCAGGACCAGAACATCCAATCAATCAGATCAAAACAATCAAAACAAAACTACATTACTTATTGGGAAACACAAGCACAAAGCAAAATGCAGTGCTATCTGGCCCTAAATCGACAGTACACCGTGGCAAACTATTTGACCATGGTTACTGATCAAAACCTTAGAAAAACCTTGACAAAGTACAGGCTCAGTGAGCACAGCCTTGCCATTGAGAAGGGTAGACACAGGAAAACCTGGCTCCCTGTAGAGGAAAGGCTGTGCACCACAGCAGAACCTGAGAAAGAGCTGCATTTCCTGACAAAATGTAAAACGTGTAAAAGAATTAGAGAGTGTAATTTCCCCAAATTTGAAACCCTTATTGAAGGTTTCAAAGCCCTCTCTGATGAGGAGAGGCTGCCCCGATGCAGAGAGCTGTGGGTTGGCAGAGCACTACATTGCTGCCTGCAATAAGATGAGGGACAGTGTCTGACAGACCAACCAACCTGCTTATTGTTATTGTTCAATGTATGATTATTTTAAACCTTGGTTTTTGTTGTTACCGTTGTCCTGTTGACAATATTGATTATTATTATTATTATTAATTATGTTCACATTGTAAATCTCCAAAGTAAGCTTGTATGTACATTGTTACATCATGCCAATAAAGCAAATTGAATTGAATTGAATTGAAATAGAGAGAGACAGAGAGAGAGAGGAGAATGAGAGAGAGGAGAATGAGAGAGAGAGAGAGACAGAGAGAGACAGAGAGAGAGAGAGAGAGAGAGAGAGAGAGAGAGAGAGAGAGAGAGAGAGAGAGAGAGAGAGAGAGAGAGAGAGAGAGAGAGAGAACGAGAAAACTAAATGAAAGACACAGTACAACAACAACAACATTTGCTAGTAACATCAATTCTGTTATGTAGTAAATGGAAAAAAAGCAACATTTTTCTAGCCAGGCTCAGGAGCATCATAAAGACGGATCCCTCTCTCGTCTCGCTGAGACCGCAGACTAAGTCTACATCCCGAATGGCACCCTATTCCCTACATAGTGCACTACTTCTGACCAGAGCCCTAAGGGCCCACGTCAAAAGAAGTGCACTATCAAGGGAATAGGGTGCCATTTGGGACGCGTCCTGAGTCAGTCAGAGAGCCAGACCCCCGACCGTATTTAACTAGGCAAGTCAATTAAGAACCAAATCTTATTTACAATGACGGCCAACATCGGCCAAACCTATGCGCTGCCCTATGGGACTCCCAATCACAGCCAGATTGACTCAGCCTGGATTCAAACCAGGGACTGTAGTGACGCCTCTTGCACTGAGATGCAGTTCCTTAGACCGCAGCTCGGGAGCCCCAAAAGTAGCAGCACAGTGTGTGTGTGTGTGTGTGTGTGTGTGTGTGTGTGTGTGTGTGTGTGTGTGTGTGTGTGTGTGTGTGTGTGTGTGTGTGTGTGTGTGTGTGTGCCGGCTCAATTACTCCCGTGCACCACTAAAACAGATCCTGTTTATAAGCACTACAACATCCTGTGCGATACCCGGGAGCTCTGGGATTGGGGGGGGGGGGGGTGTTAGTTTATGTTCCGTCAGTGGAATTCTATTTACCCCCCAACCCCTCCCCCGCTACCCCCTTATCGGCTGTGTGAACTGATCAGACAGTGAGGTCGGGAGAGAGCGGCGGGAGGCTGGGAGTGACAGTTTCCCGTCAACTAGGAAACCAGATAAAGATCATTACTCTGAATCCAAACTGTGCTATCAGACACGGAACATCAGACAGCAACATCCATCACTTGTGGTGAATGTGACTCAACCACAGCACAAAAAGACATTAACAAGATAACATGCTATGTACTTTACCACCCAAGAGCCAACACACAGTACCCATCCCAACCATCAGCCAGTGACTTATGTGAAAGAACACAGCAGCCTATCAGCATGTGATCCTGTATTTAAACCTTGTTTAAACCTCTCACGCATGTCACAGTGAGACATGTAAGAGTCAGCGGTACGGGAGAGAACAGAGAGAGAGAGAGAGAGAGAGAGAGAGAGAGAGAGAGAGAGAGAGAGAGGGAGAGGGGTGGTAATTCTATCCTCACCTTTAGAGGGAGGCCAGAGCACCTATTGACCCCAGGCCACACATTTTAGGTGAACTCTGACCCCGTGACCACACCGGTGGGTGTTAGGTGTGTGTGTGTGTGTGTGTGTGCCTGCCCCGACCCTTCCCATCTATTACGCAGTGTGGCCTGGCTGGGAGGGAGGGAGGGAGGGAGGGAGTAGAGCCATTACCTGGAGATGGTATCAGTGTCAACAGTGGGTGGGGTTCCTGATCCCTGGGGTGTAGCCACTCACTGAGGGCCAGGCGCCTGCCTCTCTCTGTGAAACGTTAACATGAAACAACATGAGAGTCTGGATTCTGATAACGAGAGGAGAGCGCCTGCTGGTTGAAAAAATGTATTTCCACATTGGAATAGCTATAGGGGCTAAAGGCATGTGTCCTAATCACGTATGGTGATTTAAAGATACAAACGGACTCTCCAATCAGAGAGTTGATCAGCTGTGCTACTCCATTAGTGAAGACAGATCACTCTGGTCAATTGGTGAAAGAATGTTGACTGCAGTCTGTTGCCTTATCAAAGAACCGGTGATCTGGAAATGCCTTGCTGCTTTGTTAAGCGTTCGTCCACATTATCTCTCCTGTAATTGTGCATTGTAAAAGCCATATCTCGCTGGTCTCTGGGGGTTTGTCCCAAATGGCACCCTATTCCCTGTCTAGTGCACTACTTTTGACCAGGGCTCTGCTCAAAAGTAGTGCACTATCTAGGGAATAGGGTGCCATTTGGGACCTACACTAGGTCTATTCCCAGTGGCCAGTCCACCATCTGGCTCTTACAAAGATCAGTCAGGAGGCCATGTGAACGAACTCCAGCGGATCAGCACAAGATAATGGATATTTAATCTCACATACGTTTTTGGCAAGTTCTTTTAGCTAAATTCCCATCCTTCCCATCTCTGTCTCAAGCAACTGTCAAACCGACTGCCAGAGATGCTGCCAAATCTTAAAAACCAAATTACTTTTGGTCATCTGAAATGTGTTCCTTCCTCAAGTAAAAAAAAAAGCAGTTAAAAGGCATGAAGTTAAAAAAGGAGAAATGTAATTCTCAAAAAGGATGACATGCTTTCATTTGTGGTTGAATGCTACAACATCTCTACAATAGAGGTGGAAATTAATGCAAACAGCCAAGGTTGTTCCCTAAGCTACCAAGTAGAAATGGTTCATTGAATCAGAGGTTCTGGCATCTCTTTAGTAAAGCACAGGTGTATGGAGGGCACAGCCAAGTCTTTGTACAGACAGACAGAGTACCACTACATTTTCACTAGGAACACCTGCTCTAGGCTGTTCTTCAATTTCTAAAAAGTCTGAAATGAGTGTGTCAGTTGATTGACTGGATGCAGTATGTAGGTTTGGAGTATTGTATACTCCATAATATGAACCTAAATTCAACAATTACTTTCAGATTTGTGTATTGTTGTGAATTGTTAGATATTACTGTACTGTTGGAGCTAGGAACACAAGTATTTTGCTACACCCGCAATAACATTGATTTGGAACAAGACTATTCACTGTGATACTACTGTATTTGAATACAAAAAGCATGAAATATGGCTTTGAACTATGAACAGAATGCTATTTAGGCATCACCACTACTAGTCCTCTTCCTACCTCTTCCTACACCTTTAAGTCTCCACACTGTATCTCTAACAATCCATCCTTCTGTTACATCATGTGAACAGGTGGCTGGCAGCCTCCAATCCAGGAGCCAACACATCACCTAACATGACGCTCTCTGTCTCTTTGATTGCACAACACCAGGGAGCGTGTGTAACTGTGGCTTGTCCATCCCTGCATAGTTCAGACACAGACAGACAGAACTCAGACAGACAGACAGAGGGGTAACAGACAGATAGACAGAGACGTAACTGACAGACAGACA
>CM042424.1:5485604-5585604 GCA_023634145.1 Thymallus thymallus | reverse complement strand
GGTCCTCCCTGGCCCACCGCCAACAGCACCAGATAGACAGCTCCTCTTGTCAGCCATGATGACTCAACAAATAAAAAGAACACCACGTCCTCATTACCGGGAGGGTTCTTCGCACTCCTAGATAAAGTTTGTTTAGCATTTGTGTTAGCTGATATAAAAACCATTTTATCTTTGGAATTGGATAGCGTGGCCTCCTGATGCTGTTCAGCTCAGCCCCATCACTGTGCTGGAGGTGGAAAACACATGGAGGACGGAGGATATAACAGGTTCAGGAACACTATCCATGTTCAAATAAACAGGAGTGTGTGGGGCCTTGGAGAACAAACACGTATTCATTAGGGCTTCGTCTCTCCATCTCTCTCTCTCTCTCTCTCTCTCTCTCTCTCTCTCTCTCTGCCATGCAGGCAGAGTGTGTGTTTGAGCAGCAAGACTAGCTGCCCCCCAATTAGACAATCAAACAGCTCCAGTGACCCTTGGCTCCCCCACCATGGGCCGCCTGCTCCCTTGTTTACCCCAGGACCTGACTGATGGATAGTATTGTTTGGCTCTGTTGTGTAGGTTATAAGGGATATATTCTGCAGATCCCAAACATGCCACACATGGCCCTTGGGTCAATAACACTCATATCAGTCCGGGGCCCCTAAATGGTAAAAGGGTTAGTGCTAGCAAGTCAGTGCCAATGTGTGTGTGTGTGTGTGTGTGTATGTGTGTGTGTGTGTGTGTGTGTGTGTGTTGTGTGTGTGGGTCCTCCAATGACATCAGCCATCGGCAATGACTTACCCCCCAGGACCAGACACATAGGCTTAGTGAAGCATGCCCCACCATGACCAGTAAATATTTAGCCAGTCTACACACTACCAGTCCAAACAACGCTTCTAAACAATTATCAGGACATCCTCTTTGTATTATTGCATCAATACCATAGATAACATGTTCATTTAGTATTTTCTTTTCAAGTCACGAGAGATAAATATTTTGTCGATTTGAGATTGCGTACCACCAGCGCTGTAGATAGTGGCTAAGATACCGCTACATACCTCCCAAGTGGCGCAGCGGTCTAAGGCATTGCATCTCAGTGCTAGAGGCGTCACGACAGACACCCTGGTTTGAATCCAGGCTGTATCACAACCGGACAGGATTGGGAGTACCATAGGGCAGTGCACAATTGGCCAAGCGTCGTCCGAGTTTGGCCGGTGTAGGCCGTCATTGTAAATAAGAATTTGTTCTTAACTGACTTGCCAAGTTAAATAAAATACTTATTTTTGAATATATCAAACAACAGAAAAGGTATTCCAAACACAATATCCTACAGGTATGTGTCTGTGTATGCTGTGCCTGTATGAGTAACCCAACCATTGCCTGTACCATATAAGTCTATGGCCTGAACATAAGACTTTGGCAGTGTTTGAACTTATATGAAAACAGCATTTTCCTGCGGTTCATATGCACACAGAAAGAACAGACCCAACCAGTCAGACAGAGAGGGCAAAGCAGACTGTGTGTGATTTGGTTCACAGTGTCTCCTCATCAGTGACCTCCAGACAGAGGTAGAGTGTGCGTACCAAATAGACCCCTATTCCCTATATAGTGCACTACTTCTGACCAGGGCCCATTGTCAAAGGTTCTGTTCAAACATGGTGCACTATATAGGGAATAGGGTGCCATTCGGCACGCAGACAGACAGTTCCAGTGTTGATTATAGCACTCAGACATTGAAGACTTCCCCTCTCCACATGACATGGCTCACAGAGCCCATGGAGGCTGCTGGGTAAGAGGACCACAGAGGTCGTTTAGCGAGCTACTGATAAATCCAGATACATCTCATTGACTAAGTAAATATATCTTATGGACTAAACTACCAGCTCTTAAGGTGATTTAGCTCAGGGTGCTTTTTAGTCTTTCAGTTTTTATTATTCATTCGTTATTTATCCTCTTATGTTTGTTGTGTAGTAAATATTTCAGGTTTTATTTTCATTTTTTTTATTCATTTTTTTTCCTGTGAAACACATTGCGTTGCATTCCATGTCTGAAATGTGTTATATAAATAAAGCTTGATTGAATTTGAAGTGCCAGTTTTTCAATGTAAGGCCATCATGCATAACTATACAGTATGTAGACAAAGACCGCAGAGCAAAGTAAACACACAGTATAGTCAGACACTTCAACTAGAGTTGATTTAAGGGTTAAACCTGCACACAGAGCTCAAGTGTTTGGATGCTCTTGGTGGGATACAACCGCATCAGCACACTGTCCAATTCACCATACAAATATTTGGAAGCTTCAAGTGGTGTTATTCAGCAGTCTCCTTCCGTCTCCCCCTCAAAACAGCATGGAAACTGCAGGTTGAGAAAGATTGTAAAGAATTTATGTAAAAAAAATCCTTGAAATGCATCTGAGCGTTGCGCTATGGTACGCAAATGATTTATGATCAATAGTCCTAGCTCTAGCTGCTGGTGCGGGTGTATCTCACACGCATTGTTCAAGACGACCAGGTCAGCTTTCACTTGGATATCAAAATTCACAGGCAGAGAGAACAGCAGAGAGAGAGCACTCTGCTCCACGGTGGGCCAACTCCACATCTCCATCCCAAATGGCGCCCTATCCCCTACATAGTGCCCTACGTTTGACCAGAGCCCTATGGGTAGTGCGCTATGTAGGGAATAAGGTGCCATTTGGGATGCAGACCTCATGCGCCACAGGGATATAAAGCCTCAATTTAGTTAGCCTCTTAATAAAAACCATACCACATGGCCCTGTGTCTTGGCTTGGAGAATTATAAGAACTTCGAACAGTCAAAGACGTGTATGTACAGCGTGTCAGAGGGATTATTGAATCCTAGTCTGCTATATAGTACACTACTTTTGACCAGAGCCCTAGCAAAAGTAGTGCACTATATAGGAAATAGGGTGCCTAGCCTATAGCGCAGCTTAGTGTGGCGGACCGGTTTTGTCAGCGGCCGTGGAGCTGCATGACACTAAATGAACCACACTTCCCCATTGGCAGTGGCGCTCCCTCGTCTGCCGGTAGTGGAACAAGAACTTAAACCGTTTTTAGATCACCACATAGTTTTATAAGAAGCCATGTCACACAAGCTGTCACCACAACTTTTCATGTATTTTCGTTCAACAATATTACATTTCAGAGCATTGTCTTTGTTTCTCATGATGTATGATGAGTTTAAGGAAATAATTCCAACACACTAAGTAATTTCAAGTAATCATTGAGATTTCACTTAAAAGAGCTGCTGTCTGTCTGTCTGTCTGTCTTTGTGCTTGCCTTGCAGCTAACCACCCTCTGTGGATAAAGCCCTGAGCAGACAGAGTCTCGTCTACTAACTCCACGACAAGGAGACAGTGTCCTGCTGACACTGCCGAGCCAGAGACGCTCTGTCAAAGACACAAGATGGACGGCCACTGGAAGGAAGCTCTTTATCAGAGTCTTTATACATCTTAAGTCAATAAAGTATACTTAAATTCTTTGGTGGTCCTCTGGTCTAGGGATATCAGCATCTGGAATGCAGCACAGTAGGAACCACAACCAAAAACCCCACCACACTGTATCTTTGCAATTAGCTGAAGATAAACTTGGCTTGTGCACTGTCCTGGTTTATACTTTGTTCCCTAAAAATATTTACAAAATGAGCTTCCCACATAAAGCTTGAAAATTGGCTCTGGCTAATTAATTTGTTGCCTGTCTTTGAATGGCCATGGGAGTAGTGAGGGGCTGATGGTGATGTGTGTGTGTGTGTGTGTGTGTGTGAGACGGAGGGAGTGGGGGTGGTCTGTGTGTCTGCTGCTCTGTGGAACAGTCTGTCCATCCATCCAACTCTCTGTCTGTGTGTCTGCTGCTTTGTGGAACAGTCTGTCCATCCATCCAACTCTCTGTCTGTGTGTCTGCTGCTTTGTGGAACAGTCTGTCCATCCATCCATCTCTCTGTCTGTGTGTGTGACGAGCGCTTGAGGAATGAGGGTGAGACGTGCGGTGGCAGACAGGGCGGTGACCCCACTACTCTGGAGGACCTTGTTGAGAGAGGCCTGAGGCTTGGGACTCGACTGCTCAATCACCCTGACTCACTGCTCAATCACCCTGACTCAGCCCTTCCGTCAGTGGGGCCGTCACAGAGGCCACGGCCATGGCACAACCATCACCCAGTGGTTAATGACAACCTGACGGCCAGAGGAGAGATGGATGGACCTGACTAACACACAGATGTGCATGACGTTTAGCCATTAAGCAGTTGTTAGGTGATATATGAAACGTTAAAAGAAGAGGTGAGGAAGAGCTAGCCTCACGACTCACACTAAATTATTCCGCTGCTCTGCCATTCACTACATACTATAGTCTGAGACTGTCATGATTTAAGTTGTTTGTGATGACGAGGGGTACGAAGGGTGTTGTACAAAACAAAAGTCATCAGTGATTGGATCATCTCTAACCAATCAGATTATCAAAGCCAGTCTTTCTGGACCAATCAGACGGCCCCGAATGTGTTCGCATTCGGTAAAGCGTAGGGATGTACTCAATTCCAGAGTCATTGCAGATAAGAAACTAACGTCCGTGGGCGTCGCATAGCATCTGGCCAGAGCAAAGAGTCTGGCTAGTCAGGATAAGGAAAATAGTCTGGGTAGTCAGGATAAGGAAAATAGTCTGGGTAGTCAGGATAAGGAAAAGAGTGGGTAGTCAGGATAAGGAAAAAAGTCTGGGTAGTCAGGATAAGGAAAAGAGTCTGGGTAGTCAGGATAAGGGAAAGAGTCTGGGTAGTCAGGATAAGGAAAAGAGTCTGGGTAGTCAGGATAAGGAAAAAAGTCTGGGTAGTCAGGATAAGGAAAATAGTCTGGGTAGTCAGGATAAGGAAAAGAGTCTGGGTAGTCACGGATTTGGAACAAAAACACCCTGACATGAGAAGCGGGATGGCTGCATTATGACTATGACTCAAGGCTGGTAATCAGATCCCAGACAAAAGGGGAGGTTTTCAATTTGGGTTTTGATATAAAAGAACAAGAGAGATTCAGACAACGAGGGAATATTACTCTGAAATGAGACCTCAAAAACTATTCCCCGGGACAATAAAACTCAATCAATGACTTTGTGGTGTGGTGTGAGCAGAACCACCTTCAGCTCAACATCATCAAAACAAAGGCCCAACCGACTGCAGTCTCTATACAGGGGATGGATGTGGAAATGGTTGGGTCATACAAGTTCCTGGAATGGGCTGGTAACACCGGGGCTCTGTACAAAAAGGGCCAGAGCCAACTCTACTTTCTGAGGAGGCTCAGGTCCTTCAACGTGTGCAGTAAACTACTGCATACTTTCTACTAGTCTGTGGTCTAACAGTCTTTTTTTTCAGTGGTGTGCTGGGGTGCCAACATAAAGGCTGGTGATGCTTCTCGGGTAAATTAGCTGATCAGGAAGGCTAGCTCTGTTCTGGGGATTAGCCTTGACACTCTAGAGGAGGTGACGGAGACAGATCCTGGCCAAACTGCTGGCCATCATGGACATCGTCACCCACCCTCTGCATGCCGTGGTTATGACGCAGAGGAGCACTTTCAGTCACAGACTGATCCCACCACGGTGTGCCAGAGAGCGCTACAGGAGGTCCTTCCGGACAGCAGCTATTAGACTATTTGATGCCTCACCGGGGTGCCGTGCCGTCGGCAACATAGACCCGGAACTGTTGGGGTGTTAGGACCTAGTTTAACAATTATGCATCCATCCATCCGTGAGTAACTCTCTGGTCTGTAATCACTCATTCACTCAGGACTTATTAATTCAGCACTCATTCATTCAGGACTGTATGTACATATTCATGAACAGTTGTTATATCATATCATGTGCAATATTGTAAGTAATTCTTGGACTGAACTTACGTAGTCATTCACTCAGGAATGCATATTAGTAACCTGTCAGTTGTATCTTTATTCATTGCTTTTAGTGTATTGAATGTAAAATACGTGCATTTATCTGTAATTAAACCCTGCTCACTAAGGACTGTATTTTAAGGGAATTACTATTATTACCCTAAATTATATCATACACACATTTAGCTATTTAAGTATCTCTTCCTGTGATTTACCTGTACAGTTAATGTAACCATGCAAATATTCACTTACCTGTACATTTAACCAGACTGTATATTAAGTAAACTATTATTACCCTCACTTATATCATACACACATTTAGCTATTTAAGTATTTCTCTGCCATCGACCAGCATAGTATAGTAAACCATGCAAATATTCCTTATCTATCTATATCAACATGCAATATTTTGCATATATTTCATACTATCTATCTATCTATCTATCTATCTATCTATCTATCTATCTATCTATCTATCTATCTATCTATCTATCTATCTATCTATCTATCTATCTATCTATCTATCTATCTATCTATCTATCTATCTATCTATCTATCTATCTATCTATCTATCTATCTATCTATCTATCTATCTATCTATCTATCTATCTATCTATCTATCTATCTATCTATCTATCTATCTATCTATCTATCTATCTATCTATCTATCTATCTATCTATCTATCTATCTATCTATCTATCTATCTATCTATCTATCTATCTAGTCGGGTTCCCAAACCGTGACCTTTGTGTATCGGGGAAGAAAGAGGAAGAGGAAACATTCCAAACCAACACACCTAAACTGCCTCCTTCTCCACCTCCGGAGTGGTTGTACCATTCCCTTTTCCTTTGTAAAACAACCCGGTGCAAAGAGTCCATGTAAACCAGGGTTTCACAATTGAACCACAAGCTCCTGGGAATACCACCACATTACAGACGTCTAGGGAAAGGTTCAGGTTGAACTACCACCGTACTATCCCACCGATCTCCCATCGTGTGGAATTGATGGAGTGAGGAGAGGACCACCTTGGAAGTATCAATTTCCATAATGGTGAATAAAAACGGTTTCTACTTCCCTTAATCTAAATAAGAGCTCCCATTTATTTATCTATCCGAGGATCATATCAACCTTTTTGTTTGAACTATAAAAGTTGAATATAAGTGGAGATAATGCAACACTTCAGACTAGTTGCCTCTGATGATAAGTCTGTGTTTATAGAGTATTAACAGAGAATTGATGCTGCCACATTTGACGCCGCAACAAGAATTCCGAGCATAAACCAGCCGACGTAGTTAATAAGGAAAGGTACTGACATTGCTTAGATTTTAAACTGCGTCAACAGAAATCTCACCCACCGTGTATATGATCAAGTATTTACACAAGTATTTGCTAACAATGCCATTTCAGAAGACCAGAACTATTTGACTTTCGTCCTTTCCAGGAACAGAAACAAAAATTGTGCAGGAACATTAAAACCACAAATGTATGCAGTTTACTTTCAGGGCTTTCTCGTTGAATATCTAACAAGAGATGTTCAGTCCAAAGCCGATGCTTTGTTAAGGACCCGTTAAAAAGTTGTGAAACCCATCAAGACAAAAACCGGGATCAGGTCAAATAGTAATTTCCCTTCAATATGTGTGTTGCGGTAATGGTGGTACTCGGTCCTCATTTGGCACATACACATACACATGGTAAAACTTTCTCCTCCCTCCTCCTGGCTGCTTAGGATGACATAAGGTGAGAGAGGAACACTCACTAGACTGAAGCCTCTACCTGATGGAGAGGAACACTCACTAGACTGAAGCCTCTACCTGATGGAGGGAGGAACACTCACTAGACTGAAGCATCTACCTGATGGAGAGTGGAACACTCACTAGACTGAAGCCTCTACCTGATGAAGATGGGAACACTCACTAGACTGAAGCCTCTACCTGATGGAGAGCCTCAGAGGCCAAGCAGGAACAGATGGGCCGAGCCGAGCAGAGCGGCGCGTGGGGTACTGGAGAGGAGAGAGGGAGCATCGACAGGCAGTCAAGGACCACCATCAATGCTGCTGCTAGCCTGCTGCCCACACCAGACCACACTTACCACTATTCTCCTCCCATTCATTTGCAGTGCATTGATGCTAAACTGTAATGAATCTGCA
The DNA here is from genome assembly GCA_023634145.1 of Thymallus thymallus. Lineage (NCBI taxonomy): Eukaryota > Metazoa > Chordata > Actinopteri > Salmoniformes > Salmonidae > Thymallus > Thymallus thymallus. Next base: position 5,577,599 of record CM042424.1, on the reverse strand, counting down.
ATTTGCACACATATGTGAAGGAGGGAGGGGTAGAAGGATGGAGGGATGGAGCATACATGGTTCTACTTTGGGTCTGTTGTTAACCCCGACTGGAAACATTTACAAATAATTGGACTGAAAAAAGACAGCCATCTGTTGGATTAACCCTTCGCTAGCCTGTAGGGATGTGGCACCTCCTAGGATGGGGAGTTTGAAGAAGAGAGACAAAAAGATACAAGGCATTATGCGAGTGACATGTATTTCTAGTAACACTATAAAATCAGAACTATTCTACCCGTGGTTACTCAGTTTCTCTAGAACTGTGGGGAACATAATTAGAAGAGAAATGTATCATTGAGACAAGGAGAAAGGCGGAGAAGCATTGCGGTGTTCTCTTTAAGAAGTGTCATGCATCTCAAATCATTAGATAAGAGAGGAAGTATTATATTTGGGATGGAGGAGTACCGCCCGCCCGCCCGCCCGGTCGGTTTGGCCCACCACGGGTCAGGTCACGGGTCAGGTCATTGTTTTGAATGTCCCTGTTGGACAACCTCACTGATCAACTCTACTACTAGGTTTCTTTTCCTGTAAGGAACACTGCAATCCAATGCTGCTACGCTTCATTTCCTTCTCAGAGGCAGGGGAATTGCCTCCCTCTCTCCTACAATATGTCCCTGACATGGTAGTGGATAGGGGGGGGGGGGGGGGGTTGAGGCATCGAGTGTCATGTAAACAGTCTCAGGACTACTTGGTCTTCTCGACTTGCACAACAACCTGATGGTGTCTCGTGCCACCGACCAGCGGGCTGCATGCAGAGCCCCTGGGTGGCTTCAGTTACTCACGGTCCTGTGTATACTTTAGCCTAAGTATCTCCAGACTCATCAGAGCTAAGGACATTCTGCTGGGGTGGTACAGGACAGAGACAGCAGGGTGGGGAGGACAGGGCAGGGGGGAGCTGGAGGGAAGGCAGTGTGGGCCCGGGTGTGATGGTTGAAGCACAGTGATTTAGAGGCTGTTGATTCCGGGCAGGCGGCTGCCGCCACTGACCCACAGTGGATGAGTCCTGCCGCCGCGTAAGTCACTCCACTTAAAACGTCCTCATGTGTTTAGATCCGTTCAAGTGGAAATCGGCCACACACACACACACACACACACACACTGCTGTAAATGTTCTACTGGATCTGTGCTTTCTTTCCTCTCCCCCTCCAACTAAAGCGTTCGTAAACAGATGGTGAAAGCCTCATTAATCTGTTGTCACGACTATTAATGGCATTGTGAACAAGTTCCAAACCCTGGGCCATTAGAGCAGGTGTGAGAGTCACACAGTGCTTCTGTGTGGTGATAGGAAAGTAAGGGACAGAGGAGATGGATGAGGAGTTCAAAATGATGCTTTCTCATTAACAGCCATACTACCACTGAGATGGAATGATAGAATAGCCAGTTAGTCTGAAATTTAAATAATCAACTGTCACTTTTGACATCAAACTTAACATTTACTTCACACTTTATCAGACACTTCCTTACTTCAAAAACACAAAGAACCTGAGTTCACTCACTGCCACCATCCACTACCACTACAAGAAAAGCACAGAGAAGCACACAAACTCTGATCCGAGTTGTGGCACTATCCAACTCCACATGCTTATGATAATGACTAACAGAACGCAGTGAGATTCATCACAAGACAAATACAGCTGACACTCATAGTTACAGCCACACAGAGCGAGGAGATGGATTGTTCCAGTCAGTGCATGTGTTTCTCATTGTGCTTACAGTTCATACTGGGATTCAGCATATGATGAGGACTACAACCCCCCTAACTGGCAGCCCACACACACACACACACACACACACACACACACACACAAACTGCAGCTCCTGAGATGAACCCAGCTGGGGCTGGATGGGACCCACAGTTAAGAGTTAGACACCAGAGAGGCTTTAGGAGTAATAATGAGCTGTGAGGCTAGCGGTGAGTGAGTGAGGTGTGAGGCTAGAGATGCCTGGAAGAGGGATTGGGGAGTGAGTGAGGTGTGAGGCTAGAGATGCCTGGAAGAGGGATTGGGGAGTGAGTGAGGTGTGAGGATAGAGATGCCTGGAAGAGGGATTGGGAGTGAGTGAAAGGTCTGAAACAGGGAGGAAGGCTTTTACCTGAACGTGTCCAGATTAGGTAGCCTACTGTTCACTTACGGTTTGAATCGTTTTGAAACTTTTTGTAGGCTTTCACCTGAACTTGTCCATTGTGGATACACAGATTTTAAATAAATGTTTTGCAACTGTGTGCCCTATTGACCACGACACAGAAATGTAAGCAAAGCTATATCCCCATGATGCGGAGGAGGAGGAGGAGGAGGAGGAGGACCATAACCCAGTGGGATATTCTATTCCTCCCTCCGTCCATCTGAGGATCACATGCTGAATGAGACAACGAGGACGAGAATTTCCCAACTGACCCTGCTTTCTCGTGGGTCAATATTTTGGTTTTGAATGTTAAACTTAAATGAAATCTTTCCCATTTCATTTAAACATAAAAACACAAGCAACACAAACTGCATTAGACCAGGTTTTCTAGACTATGGTATTCCAACGTTGTTCACGTTTATAGTTTCATCTAAAAACTATAAGTTAAAAGAGCTTTAGCAGGGCGATAGGCCTTCAGATGTGTATACTAATATGTCAAAGGAATTAGTGTGGGAAGCATCCCAACAACAAAATAACAAGATAGTTGAACATGGCTGTTTGTATGTGTAGATCCAAGCCTGTTGCCACTCCGTGACTATGGGACACATTGTTAACTTATAGCTGTGGTCTGTCTTCTCCCCTCTACCCTGTGATTCTCTCTCTGCTGCCTCTTTACACGTAGTCCCGGCGTCCCACAGCTGCATTCCACATGTTTTCACGCTGTTCAACAATGCGGCTGTATGCCATTCTGCTGTTCTCAGACCTGCTGTGGTTCTATTCTTCTTCTTCCTCTTCCTCTTCTTCCTCGTCTTCCTCATCTTCTTCTTCTTCTTCATCTTATACAACACGCCAACCAGCCCTCCCAGTCTCAGCCAGCCAGTCCGCTTTCTCTTAGTGCGTACTGTACCGCACTGTAAGCCACGGATAAACTCGGTTCCAAAAATGTACAGTGGGGTAACACAAAAGAATGCTGTGAGGACAGCTTCAGAATGCAGGGAAGGTAAGAAGGGGGGTAATTCTTCAGGTCAGATCTGGCAGGCAGGGGCACTGCCCGGGTCATAGCAACACAGAGTCATTTCCATAATTGCCCCACAGTCAAATCAGGCTGGATTCCTCTGGAGCGCTCTAGATTCCTGTAGATAAGCAGCCTACTGGGCTCTGGTCAACGACCCCCAAAGAAGAACAGGTGCGGTAATGGAAGTGGTTTCCAGCTCCTCTGTGTGTTTCCAGAGTTTTTTGTTGTTGTAATTGCCACAGGACATTCCCCTTGCCTTTCGGATTGCTATCGTGTAATCTCTCTGAAGAGAGAGGCGAATGAAAGAGGATTTGTCCTGGGTTTGGCTTGGTCTTATCAGTGGTCTTCAGAGGAACAGCAATACCTTTAATTACAGGCGTAGGGTAGGCGGCAAATTGCTGACGTTGGGGTAACGCTGCCAGGCAGTTTTAACAGGCCAGGCCAGGTCATGTGGTGTCCATGTGATTGGTGACAAAATTTGTTTGCAGTCATTTTGAAACATCAATATTTCTAGCCGGAAACATTGTATTTTTCATGTTCATTCCCATTTCCTCATGATTAACCAAAGGTAGAAATTAAGATTGAAAATGATCAGAAAAGTCCAATTACTTTAAATATTGACTGATGGATCAATGTATCAATAATCGATCAGGTGTGACCTCACTTCCGGATTTCAAACTGCTTCACAGCTGTGGGCCAGTTGTGCCAGACAGCTTCCTTGGCCACCAAAATTAGGCTCAAACCACTTCATCTGATGGCAATAGTGTACGTTAACGTTTCAGAGAATTGGTGGGGGGTTTGATGTGTTTACTTTTACATTAAGATATGTAGCCTAGTGTTGGCTAATGCGTGCCATTATGTGGATCACGTTCCCGAAATATATTATCAAGTAAGTGCTACAGATAGGATGCAGAACACACATGAAACGACATGTGCAATAGACTTTACAATCCTAGAAAGAACCATTTCTAGAATGTATTCTCTTACGCACTTGACTTCTCAATGTCACCTCTTCAATTCTTCTGTAGGCTATCACTGACGACAGCCCGCCCTGTGCTGACAGCCAGGTATTCATCGTTCCGTTCCTCCGTTGTATAAAGCCAAGTGCGCGCACTCGTGCTGTCATACGTCACTGTGCTCGCTCCTCTTCTCGCGCGCTGGTTAAAAACAAGCAGGAAAGAGCAACGGGAAACATGTGAGCGCTCTGAGGATCTAGTGAGAGACAATTTTGCGCTTACTTCTTTGACCCAATGCACTGTGCTGAAACGGATTTTAAATCATAAGGAAGGACACAAATTAAGCTTACTGCAATTCTCGGAGTTAGCTCATTGTTTTCTTTACGAGAGATTTGCTTTTTCTGTGTTATGCCATCATAACCAGCACTACCATTAATTTATTTTAAATAACACTTTTTTCTTTAGCAAATATTTAATTCTGATTACTTCATGCATATACCTTTATTAAACTAAATTATTATAATCGTTTACCTGTGATAAAACATATATAAATATAGATAATAGAGTATTTTGTAGGTTTGCATCGTTGCTTTCAACAGTGATTGCTCTCATTTATTTTGGTTCCAACGTTTTTTCAATATGAGGCATTTGAAATTTGTACTCGTGTTGGCTATCGCAGTCAACGTTTGGGATTGTGGAGATGCGAAATTTGGCGAGAAGGGGGAAATAAGCCCGAGGAGAAGGAGATGTTACGACGGGAGCATGCCCAAGCGACTGAAGAAGAGAGAAAGAAAACTGTCAGTGGACAGTGCAAGCAGCGGGGAAGTTTGTCACAGGTTGTACCCTCGTGTGTCCTGCTGCCCAACCAGGCGTTCTGCTTATCAGATAGTCCACCGGCGGGATGCCAAGGTATGTTGGGCTCGTTGCATTCTTTCATTGTGAGAGCTGTCTGTAGGCTAATGCCAAACGCCCCGGGGAATGCATTTACTGCGTTGTGTGTCTTTTCGACTTGTTGTTAACAGTAGTAGAATTAACGATATATGAGGGAGGTGGGACTGTGAGGTGAAAGTCAACCGTAGTCCACATACACATTCTGGCGTTGTCCTGCTATTCTAGGCAGTTTTTTAGATTTCTTGGTCTGTCACGTTAAATATGTAGAAAATCCACAAAACTGTAAAAACAAATTAACATTATTTCTCGGCTAACTATGCTGTTTAAAAGTGGGAAATTATATAAGCCTCCTGTTTGTTGGTCTCGAGCGACAAAATAACACCACACGAGCGCAGTCCAAGTGAGTCGACTATCGTTAAATTCTACAAAGTTTTTATTTGCATTCTACACTGCAGTTATGCGCACGTGTGGCTTGTTTGTCAGCGCGCTTAGAATGTATTTTGCAACAATGTTGCACGTTATTATGTTTTTCTTATTTCCAATCAGTTCCTGCACATAATGTGTGCGTGTGCTGCACATAGCCTGCGCTGATGCCCGTTATTTACAATTTATGAATTATCGCCATGTGTAACTGCATGGACAAATCTTTAACATAGTCTACATAGCCTATGTCGAGTTCGCTCTATTCTCGTGTAAACCGGTCCCAACGAATCGACATATGCGGCTGGGTGGTATCTCACTCTGTGTTGTGACAAAAAGCCATATTGAATCATTTAATTTGCTCAAGTCATGCAAATAGGAGGAAAAAAACCCTCAATGGAACAAAAAGAACCTCGACTTCTCCTCCTCCCCACTACACTGCCCACACACGGAGCTCTTTTTGCTTATGGCAAAAGAATAACAACAACACCATTGTGTTTGTTGGTTTCACTAATGGGTGAAGCTGGAGAACATCACTCTCCCCCCTCAGTCCCTTGGCTCTGTCCAAGTGTTAAGGCTGCTGAGAGGGTATTATTTGTCCTTCACTCCCCCCTCTCACTCCCACCCCAACCCCCTCCCTAACTTACACCTATTCCCGAAGGACAAGTGTTTTGTTTAAGATTTTTAACACCAGTCTTAGTGTTGCCTACAGCACAGCCTCTTTTCTCTGGAGGGGCTATGTGTGGTGGTCTCTCCCTCTCCCTCTCCCTCTCTCTCTCTCTCTCGCTCTCTCCCTGTGATTTCTGATGGTGAGACCTCATGAGGCTTGTGCAGCCCACATTGTCTAAGATTGAATGACAAGCAAATGTTTTCAAGTGTGACCTTTGTGCATTGATATGTTTGTTCCGGCAATTTTACTGACAAAAGCCATTGTGCAGATCCTATCAGAGAAATGAGTCCTCCTGTAACAGCTGCTCCTCTACAGTGATCTATTTACACATTGGCTTTTTTGATCAAGTCTCTGTGTCCATGTGAACTGGCAATATTGTGTTATTGATGTGTTACGACGCCCCCATGCCAAGGTATGTCACACAGATGGATGTTGTACGTGTGTGTGGGTCTGTTTTGTTTACCTTCAGAGACGTGTGTCCCTTGCGTTTCTTTTCCCCCAGTAATACTATAATAGCACTCAGACAGACTGGGATCGAGCCTACTGACTGAACATTTCTCTCTCTCTGCTTTTGAGTAGCGAGTCGGTGGTGATATTTTAGCTGCTAAACACAACAAACAAAGGTCCTCTTGTTCTGGTTTGTGGTGATGGCAACATTGGAGCCCATCCCAGCAACATATGGGCACAGGGTATGGCTGAGAGCCCACAAATGCTCCTCTCCACGGACTGTGTGCCAGGCCCATGGCACGCCGAATCAATGGGCAATTTAGAGCAGGAGGGCGGGCAGGCGAGCTGGCAGGCATGCCCATGGTGGTAGTACACATGGCTTTGGACGGGTTAGTAGTAGTAATAGTAGAGTAACATATACCACTTATCCAAATTGACTTCAAATACAGTGAGTGCAGACGTTTTAGTATCTGTGTACTGCGGGGATCGAACCCACGTCGTTGTTGGCGTCAAGCTATTACCAACTGAGCCACACATGACCACTATAGTTACAGAGACCGAGAGACAGTAAAACACATAGGCGTGGCCAACCAGGTTTTAGCCCAAGCTGAGCCTACCATGCCTAATGCTGGGTTAGGCTGAGCTGCTCTGCACTCTTTATTAGTATAGTATTAGTATATTTATGAGTGTATTTATGAGTATATTTATTGCTTGTTCATGGCCGGGTTTATCATCCTCTGTATGTGCTTCTGGTAAGTCCTAATCACCCGTGTTTTACACTGTCCCTCATGAGAGGAGTAGAACCAACATTATTTGGCCGTCTCTAGTCGTGGTCATGAGAGGAGTAGAACCAACATTATTTGGCCGTCTCTAGTCGTGGTCATGAGAGGAGTAGAACCAACATTATTTGGCCGTCTCTTGTCGTGGTCATGAGAGGAGTAGAACCAACATTATTTGGCCGTCTCTGGTCGTGGTCATGAGAGGAGTAGAACCAACATTATTTGGCCGTCTCTAGTCGTGGTCATGAGGGGCTATAAAACAACCAAAGGGCCTATGTTCAACCTGCGGTCACAAAAAGGTCTCGAACACGACCGCAGGGTGGCCGTATCGTTAAGTAACATCTTTGTCTTCCAGATATAGGTTATTGTTGAACTGAGAGAGAGAGAGAGAGAGAGAGAGAGAGAGAGAGAGGGAGAGAGAGAGAGAGAGAGATAGGGAGAGAGAGGGAGAGAGAGATAGAGAGAGAGAGAGCGAGAGGGAGAGAGAGAGAGAGATAGGGAGAGATAGAGCGAGGTGTCCATATGTTGGGCCCGGGTCTGCAGGCCTAATTGACTAGGACAGACTGCTAATTTGTTGGTACCAGTGCGGGAATGATGTCCCTGTCTATCTCTAAATTGGTGTTTACACACAGACGGACCTCACACAGCGCAAAGCACTACCAGCCTCCCTACTGCCTAAGCAGCACACATGTCTGGATGCAGGACAGATTACATTGTGTTTTATTACACCTAATTTGTTACGTAAATAATCCCTGCTAATTTCTGGGGTCTAAATCTCTTGTTTACTTTTGTTTAGCGACCTAAGTAACGCTTCAAACCCTCTAATTCGCCTCCATTCATTTTGGCCCCAGCCGCCCTGACATGTGAAATGTTATTTGAACTTAACTGTTTGTACGCTTAGCTAAACAAGTTGTGAGAGAGAGAACATTTTTCTCAGAAAGTGCAGCGTAATCTGGGTTTAAAAAGTGACATTAAAAGGTAATCAAGCCTAATTTTGATGTGGGCATAGTTTCTCTGGAGAAGATTTTGACATAGTTTTTCAGTGTACCATAAATAAAGCTGCAGTGGTAGATCATTAAAGTTAGCTTATATCATCTTCATGCTAATGTCTTACAATAATGTTTATTATAAACTGGGTGGTTCGAGCCCTGAATGCTTATTGGCTGAAATCCGTGGTATATTTAAGCAATAAGGCACTAAGGGGGTGTGGTATATGGCCTTTATACCACGGCTAAGGGCTGTTCTTAGCCGTGGTATATTGGCCATATACCACAAAACCCTGAGGTGCCTGATTATACCACGGGTATGACAAAATATTTATTTTTACTCCTCTGATTATGTTGGTAATCAGTTTATAATAGCAATAAGGCACCTGAGGGGTTTGTGGTATATGGCCAATATACCACGGTGAAGGGCTGTGTCCAGGCACTCTGCGTTGGTTCGTGCATAAGAACAGCCCTTCGCCGTGGTATATTGGCCATATACCTCAACCCCTCGTGCCTTATTGCTTAATTATACAATATCGCTGACATGCCAGCAAATTACAAGCCATGTTGAGGTGTAAAACATTCATGTTCACTAAGTCCGTATTCTAATCAGTCATTGTTATTTGTTGCGTGTGGTCCCTCCCCCTAGATCTTCACCACCAATAACACGGAGTGCAGCCGTCTCCTGGAGGAGATCAAGTGTGCACACTGTTCGCCCAACGCCCAAGTGCTGTTCCACTCCCCCGAATCGGACAAGGTCCCCCTCAGGGAGCCCCACCTGCCACGCCTCTGCCAGGACTACTGCAGAGAGTTCTACTATACCTGCCGTGGACACATACCAGGTAACCATTCTACTACACCTATCACTAAGGGCTCCCAAGTGGCGGACTAAGGCACTGCATCTCAGTGCTAGAGGCGTCACTACAGACAACCTGGTTCAAATCCAGACTGTATCACAACCGGCCGTGATTGGGAGTCCCATAGGGCGGCACACAATTCGCCCGGCATCGTCCGAGTTTGGCCGGTGTAGGCCGTCATTGTAAATAAGAATGTGTTCTTAACTGACTTGCCTAGTTAAATAAAGGTTAAATAATAAAGAAAGAAGATATACCAGGTAACCATTCTACTACACCTACCACTAAGATATACCAGGTAACCATTCTACTACACCTACCACTAAGATATACCAGGTAACCATTCTACTACACCTACCACTAAGATATACCAGGTAACCATTCTACTACACCTACCACTAAGATATACCAGGTAACCATTCTACTACACCTACCACTAAGATATACCAGGTAACCATTCTACTACACCTGCCGCAGACATATACCAGGTAACCAAGAAGGATGATGATAGTGCCACCGCTACCTCAGTCACTTTTTGCAGTGTATAGGAGGAGTGAGGCACACATATGAACACACATCTCTCTCTCTCTCTCTCTCTCTCTCTCTCTCTCTCTCTCTCTCTCTCTCTCTCTCTCTCTCTCTCTCTCTCTCTCTCTCTCTCTCTCTCTCTCTCTCTCTCTCTCTCTCTCTCTCTCTCTCTCTCTCTCTCTCTCTCTCTCTCTCTCTCTCTCTCTCTCTCTCTCTCTCTCTCTCTCTCTCTCTCTCTCTCTCTCTCTCTCTCTCTTTTACTGACACTCTACATACAGCCTAATGTCTAAATACGGCAATATTAAGATTCTGAGCAGGTCTCCTCAAGGTCCCCGCTTGTAAGTCAGCAAACAGTGTTGAACATATAGGTAGCTTGGTTTTACTTATGCAAGACGCAGTGAAGCGTAAGGTCTCAAGAAGGAATATTTATTTATGTAGGCTTACCTCATCTGACCTCACCTCCACTTGGTGGTTGAGCCTCCCTGCCTGCCCACCTCACGCCCTCACACACTGGGAGAGCCTCGTCTCAGTCTACCCACCCTGGCTGGCAGACGTTGCCTACTACAGCCGTCAGCCCAGCACTTTGTTAATTAGTCTGACTGCACACTTTAGACCTGGCAATCAAGAGCAGTGAGGAACAGTTGTTGTGCTTCTCTCTCTCTCTCTCTCTCTCTCTCTCTCTCTCTCTCTCTCTCTCTCTCTCTCTCTCTCTCTCTCTCTCCCTCCCTCTCTCTCTCTCTCTCTCTCTCTCAGCACGTTGTTTTATTGCACCAGGTGGACAGGATTTATTTTCTTGCGCTAGCCGAGTTGTACAAATGTGTAAATACTTTGTGAGGATCTTTAGTCACACTTGGACTGGTTTACTCACATTTAATCAAAGTCTTCCTCAATATCTTCCTAAGTCTATTGTGTGCAAAAACGTGCGTGCGCACACACATAACCACACACCCTAAACAAAGTCCCAACAATCTGCCAGAGAGCTGAAAATGATTGATTTTATGACACTTTCCCTCCCTGGTCCCGTCCTTCTTTGGCAAGCCCTCCTGAGCTGCCCTGGCTGACGTCAGCCCCCTGGCTGTGCTGTGCGCTGTTTGGGGATGTGTAAAGCTGTAAGCACCCTGGCTACGGTCTAGACATGACCGGCTCTGACACCTTGCGCCACCAAGGGAGCTCCTCACTCACAGCCTCAGACACAAACTGCTCCCCTGTACGCGTAGGCAAGGCAACGCCAGCCCTGGAGGAAGTCTCCTCCCGATGTGGAATAAGCGAGGAGATGACATGGAGATGACATTACACGCCGTTTCGTCCTGGTTATGATGGTATTGTGAGATGATAGGAGACCTGCTTGATAGGCCGCCCTACCTGAAAGCTCCCCGTCCTCAGAAGTAGGGCCTTTGAAGGGCTGTTACCTGTCTGCCGTGCCTCCCAGTGAAGTGCACATTCCTGGTGATCAAACGGCCGCTGCTTGCCCCAGCCAAGTCTTCTTCCTATCTGTGTCGCCACGGCAGATTAGATCTGCTCGCGATTTACTGAACAGAGAACAGTTTCAAACAACATGTGATGCCTCTACACTATCAACATCACCCCCCCCCTGTAAAACACGGGTATATACTTCCTGTATATAACCTCCTTATTGTTATTTTATTTAGTTATTTAGTTTATTTAGTCAATATTTTTTTAACTATATTTTCTTAACTACATTGTAAGTAAGCATTAAGGTCGCGGTAAGGTCTACACCTGTTGTATTCGGCAAAGAGAGATAGAGAGCGATGGAGAGAGAGAGATGGTGAGAGAGATGGAGCGAGAGAGAGAGAGAGACACCAGCCAGTGAGTTGACAGACAGCAGTGAGACCTTAGAGTTAAACCCAGAGCTTCATACCAGGAACTTGAGCCAGAGAAGGAGTCAGTCAACCCCCCCCTCTCTCCTCCATCCATCCTTCTCTCCCTTTCTCCTCCTCTACGCAGATCAGCATATGTGGTGACGAATGACACATTTATTTTTCTACAAAGGTTGTGTATATGTAAAGCTGCTGAAGTGCATCAAGATGTCAAGTACTTTGGGTGGCCACCCAGGTTGTCTTGGAAGATAACCAGATGGAAGTAGAACTTTAGCGCTAGCTCACTGCCTGGGATGTGGACAGAGGTTGTTTTCACTCTATCTCGCTCTCTCTTTCTCTCTCTCTGTCTCTATTTCTCTCTCTCTCTCTCCATTTCTCTCTCTCTCCCTCCCTCTCTCTATCGCTCTTTCTTGTTTCACCCAGGCCAGTACAATAAAACTGGGCCATATTGTGGAGGGAGAGAGAGAGAGAGAGAGAGAGAGAGAGAGAATGCAGTGCTCGGTGCCACATGTTTATGGAAGTAGTTAACCATAAATTGTCCAAATTGGATGGCCCTCTAAGTACGTATATTTCTGAGGTTTTTCCTCCAATCGATTTAAGAGTTCCTTTATGGATTTGTGTTCTTTTGCCTTTTTGGGGGGGTATTACATCAAAGTGCTGACCAACAGTATTAAATCAAAGTGCTGACCAACAGTATTAAATCAAAGTGCTGACCAACAGTATTAAATCAAAGTGCTGACCAACAGTATTAAATCAAAGTGCTGACTAACAGTATTACATCAAAGTGCTGACCAACAGTATTAAATCAAAGTGCTGACCAACAGTATTAAATCAAAGTGCTGACCAACAGTATTAAATCAAAGTGCTGACCAACAGTATTAAATCAAAGTGCTGACCAACAGTATTAAATCAAAGTGCTGACCAACAGTATTAAATCAAAGTGCTGACCAACAGTATTAAATCAAAGTGCTGACCAACAGTATTAAATCAAAGTGCTGACCAAAAGTATTAAATCAAAGTGCTGACCAAAAGTATTAAATCAAAGTGCTGACCAAAAGTATTAAATCAAAGTGCTGACCAAAAGTATTAAATCAAAGTGCTGACCAACAGTATTAAATCAAAGTGCTGACCAAAAGTATTAAATCAAAGTGCTGACCAACAGTATTAAATCAAAGTGCTGACCAACAGTATTAAATCAAAGTGCTGACCTAACCTGAACGTTAGCTTTTACTGTGTCTTTACATGTCCTCCTGCTCCTGTGAAACTCTCTCTCCAGCTCCACAATAGGCCGTGTACTTAACCCTCATTTCTCCATAAAGACATTTACGGCCTGAGTCTCACTTTAACCCCCACTCTGTCTCCCCCCTCTCCCCTCTGCATCTGAGGTCCCGGCATGACCAGCATGGTTAAGATAACTGCAGTCACAAAGTAGGTGGGTGGCATAGGCCTGGGAGTGTGTGTTCTGAGTGTGTTTGATCTCTGTGTTGTGTTTAGATGTTTAGTGGGATATCCTATCACCTCCAGTGGTAGCGTGGTCAGCCTTGTGGTCGGTGTGTGGGGGTGGAGAGACAGTCCTGTTTGTGTTTGTATCACTGCTGGGTTTGCTCTCCTCCTCCGCCACTCTGAGGGTTGTGTTGAGGGAAACAATATTGGCACGGTTGTTTTTAGGTCGTGCACGGCTTTTAAGATCCACCGCTCGCTTGCGATCTTTTCACCCTGTTAGTGGTTTTGCCCTGCTAGCACAATAACAAAGGGGGGGGGGGCTTCCTAGAATCTTGGAATAATGTTGTGACTGTGGGACTCTGAAGGTGGCCAATCAGGCAGGGTTGGGTTGGGGATATTTTCCCAGATCACTTTGTGCCCCAGACCCTGGTGTTGAACCAACTATAGCTACAACTAGCAGCTCCAAGAGAAATCAAGGTGGTCTGGGGAAATAACTGTGTGATGGGGGCATTTTTGCTTTGAACTTCCCCAAAGCACAAGCAAGCAGTGGAACACATTTAATCAACATTTGGGAACATAATTTATTTATTTGGGTTTTGAGGCAGACAGAATATTTCTATCCCTCTTAAACATATGGAAAGTTAGTGTTTGGAAGACTGGCCTGTTAATTAAACATGGACAGTGTTGAATTAGAGTTTCTCACATTTCACATGCTGCGCCCATATGCCTGCCGCTGGGCTGAGGATGGCGAAAGCATCTAGGCTGTGGCCCAAATAAGCACTGTTTAAAAGTAGTGCACTATATAGGGAATAGGGTGCCATTTGGCACGGGCCCCTAACAGTTCACTTAATTGTATCAGAATTTAAGCCTATGTTATATTTAAATATTCCAAATATCTGGAAAGCTGTTATGTATCCCTAGCAGTTACCCAGGTGAGGTAGAGCTGCGAGCCATAGCTAAAGGGGTCAAACAGCCATAGCAACAGGGGTCAAACAGCCATAGCAACAGGGGTCAAACAGCCATAGCAACAGCGGTCAAAGAGTAAAGGTAAAGATGGATGGGGCCTCGGAGTTGAAGACGTGAGGAACAGTCTGAACAGCATATTCCTCCCATTCTGCTCAGAACTAACCCAGTAAGCATGTCTGGCCTGCTAACACATCCTACTACCAGGTGTTTCTTCACTTGTTCAGCCCAGGCCTAGCCCGGGTTTGGTTTGGCTCATTCAGCACAACTCTGAAAACAACCGTCTGAAGACTTAAGGAACTAAAGCTGTGTAAACATGAATTAAGAGCAACTAAACTACGAGGGGATTTAGCTTTAGCTCTCTGGTAAGTTTGATGATGATGTTGCGTCATGGTTTGAATGAGGTGTGATGTCATTTGACTTGAATCGTCTTTCTCTGTCTGAGGGCCGCTGTCTGTTCCATGGTGTTTTTCAGAGCTGTTCCAAGCCGATGTGGATGAGTTCTGTCAATACTACGGGAGGAGGGATGGAGGCCTGTGCTTCCCAGATTTCCACCGAAAGCAAATCCGGGGCCAGGACTCCAACTACTTGGGAGATGAGAAAGTGGAAGACATCAACAGGTTTGTAAAGTTTCACTTTCATAATCTCTTTTACTTGTGTACGTTAGGAAGAGTGCATTTAAGGTATGCTTTTTAAATATTGAGTTGACCATCTTAAAAGGACGTGTTCAGTGAGTTGAGGAAGTGAGGCCTTAATGGGTTTTGTGGCACCTCCACACTCTGAACCAAGTGTGCCACTTTGACTGGCCACCACTGGTCTCGCTCCAGGCGATATGTACTATGAACCAGGGTCATGGGAGACATGCCAATGCCATGCCTGGATGACCCCCCCGTCCCGTCCCGTCCCCTCCCCCCACCCACCCTCTTTACCCATCACCCATCTCCCCAGTCATCACCAAAGCCTGCTGTTTGTTCAGGGTGCATTGGCCCAGGCTTTGGCCAAACAATGTAAATGCTTACCCTGCGTCAGTGCAGGGCTGCAGGCCAACCCTCCCTCACTGCTAGCTAGCGGCTGTATGTCATAGACAAACTTTCACCTTTTGTCTGCTCCAGTGGAGAGAGAGCCTCTGAGCTCCCCGTCTGCGTCCCAAATGGCACCGTATTCCATATGTAGTGCACTAATTTTGACCAGAGTCCTATGGGCCCTGGTGAAAAGTAGTACACCATATAGGGAATACGGTGCCATTTGGGACGCAGACCCTGTTCTAGCCCACCTGGACATGTGACCGACTGACCGCCCTGCCACCTCGAGCCGGACCAGACCAGAACAGACCAGACCAGAGAAACTATGCTGATTCTGTCTGTCTATGAGGTCTAGCTAAGTGCTGTCTGCATTCCTGGGGTGATGGGGTTCTACTCTAGTCATTTCTAGTAATGACCCCTTGCTACGCTAAAGAGCACTGTAATTGTAATTGCACTGATCTCTAGGATGGATGGCCTGGATGGCCGAGGAGAGATATAGAGCTTCTGTTGGCAGCCGCTCATCTGAAGGGAGTCTTGTTGAGCTGACTCTCCCCTCTTCATCTTCTGCCTGGGGCCGGCCAAGAGATGATGAGCAAGGAGAGAGGGGGGGGCCATGTTTTAACCCCCCATGTCATCTAACATCATAAGTCTTATTCAGACCTCCCACTTCAAAACTGGCCTGGTGAGAGAGAAGCAGAGAGAGGAAGAGAGAGAGAGAGACAGAGAGACAGAGATAGAGAGAGACAGTGACAGAGAGGCAGAGATAGAGAGAGACAGAGACAGAGATAGAGAGAGACAGAGACAGAGAGACCGAGACAGAGAGAGACAACAAGAAAGAGAGACAGGGAGCGAGAGAGAGAGGCAGAGAGAGAGAGAGAGAGAGAGAGAGAGAGAGAGAGAGAGAGAGGGAGCACATCTGCTGTGTGTATGAACTTGACAAATGCGTCACCATGACATCATAGCACCAGACAGGAAACTGACTGAACTGACAACCCTTTTTCTCCAATGAATGTCCATCCTTCCATCAGACTCTCAATGGCGAATTCCGCCCGGCGATTGGGAATGTCTTGAAACAAGTGCGTGAGCAAGTTGTTGCAATGTTGTGTAATGGAGTTTGAATTTCCCACATCAAAATGTGAACTGTGGTTTACGCAACACTTGTTGCACAGCTGGAGACCCCTCATCCCCCATTTTTGCGTTGCTCCACTAAATTCACCCGTGGAGTGACATATGTATGTACAGTATGTATGTAGGCCCAATGCATATGAATCAAACTCACTGCCAATGGAAGAATCTAAACTCTTACTCAACCCTTACCCTAGTGTCATGCTATTGCTCCACTCTTACTTTGTAAATCACTGGAATTAACTTACTGCCAAGTCAACTCAATCAGTGTATGTATGTTGGGGGGGATTTTCAGTTTTTCCTCACTCTCTCTCTCTCTCTCTCACTCTCTCTCTCTCTCCTCTCGCTCTCTCTCTCTCTCTCTCTCTCTCTCTCTCTCTCTCTCGCTCTCTCTCTCGTTCTCCTCTCTCTCTCTCTCTCTCTCTCTCCCTCTCTCTCTTTCTCTCTCTTTCTTTCTCTATATATCCCCTATCTCTCTCTCTCTCTCCCCCTCCCCTCCTTCCTTTCCTCTCTCAACCTTTTGTTCCTCCTGCTGTTACCCAGGAAACACAAGCACAACTGCTACTGTGCCCAGGAGGTGTTGAGTGGGCTGAGGCAGCCAGTGGCCGTGGTGCACTGTGGGGACGGATCCCAGCGCCTCTTTGTCCTGGAGAAGGAGGGCTTCGTCCGGGTGCTGACCCATAACATGGAGCTGCTGAAAGAGCCTTTCCTGGACATCCACAAGCTGGTGCAGACCGGACTCAAGGTCAGTGAGGAACAAAAGATGCATCCCAAATGACACCCTATTCCCTAGTGCACTACTTTTGACCAGGACCCATAGGGGCACCTCAAGACTGGTACTTGGGCGCCCCTTGTCTCCACAATATAAATGCATCTTAACACCAGTTTTAACACCAAAAAGGTTAACTATCAATCTAGGGAGCGGACACAGAGGGAGAGCAACACTTAAGTGGTTTTATTTCTGTCTTACAAACATTGAGGAGAGGGAGAGAGAGTGGAACAGAGTTTTGAACACTCCTCAAACAGTTCTACTTCTAAGACCTTCCTCTCTTGTCTGCTAATTCCGACTTCCTTCCAGACTTAACCCCCCCTAAAAGTCTGCTCGCCAGTCTAACACGTCATTAAACAATTAAACATAACCATCAGCTATTTATTAATTGCCCTAACACGGCTAACTCACACGTTGTTATCTTTCAATTAGCACACACGTTGAGAACATTGCTAATGTGCTGCTAATTCGTACAAGGTGGATAAATGGCTTTTTAAGTGTTACTCTGTACTCTCCCCCACCAAGCTGTTTCTATATAGATGTCACTGGCCAATACTTTATAAATGGTGTTGTATGATATGATTTCACACAGCAATAGCCCCTCTCACAACAGTGGTCAACCCTGTCTGCACTCTCTCCCTTTCTCTCTCTCTCTCTCTCTCTCTCTCTCCGCCCTCGGTCGCTAAAGAAACATCTGGTGTCTGTCGAACCGTTCTAATAACGAGGGGTCTGAGGAGATTAACTGTGTTCACAGTACACACACACACACACACACACACACACACACACACACACACACACACACACACACACACACACACACACACACACACACACACACACACACACACACACACACACACACACACAGGAGAAGTACTCGCCACCCGTCCCTCTCTGCTGCAGTTTCCTCGAGACAGGAAACCATTGGCATGTCTGGTACTTCTGAAAAGAATTAGCACCTATCTGACATTTACTCACACACTCAGTCTGGCCTGCTCTGACCTCCCACCATCATGGAAGTCTAACTTCCAGAGAACAGGGGAGGAGAGGATAGAAGGGCCTGGAGCTGGGGCTCGGTTGGCTGGCCTCCCCCCTGAAAGATATGTTATACTGCCGTTTGGTTTGGCACCTTCTCCGAGAGAAGAGGAGCAGCACACCCATGAGAGCGGATCTACAAGAAATACAATCATCATCGCCTGCTCCTCCGTAGCTTTGTGTTGGCAGAGCCTCTGGGCAACAGTTGAATAGGAAGTCGTATTTTTTTCATCGACGTCGTCTTGGAAGCCCGGGAGGGTATTGGCGTAGTGGAGCGTGTGTTCCGTGTAGGCATCGTTTCAACCCCAGTAGTGTGTGTACCATCGACATGCAGCGTCAGGTTCAGGGCCAGTAGTTGGAAACATCATCTTTATAGCTGTGAAGGATTGTTAAGCTTTTGAAATGGCCTATAATTTACCATGTAATTTCAGGTTCAGTTTCAATTTCTCACCTGCTAGGACCTGTTAAAGCTATCGTAGCTTTTACCAGCTCTTACCACAAAACTTTACATTGAGACATCAACTTCTGCCGATGACGGTTAGCTACGTATGTGTCACAGACAGGTTTGGGGTCAATTCCATTTCAATTCTAGATAATTAAAGGAAGTACACCGAAATTCCAATTATCTTCAATGTTTTTCAATGGAGAAAATTTGGAAATGGAATTGGAATGAGTTTTTTCTTTTCTGAATTGACTGGAATTTAAAGGGAATTGACCCCAGCCCTGCTCACAGACTCTAGGATCATCTTCCCCCCGTCCCTGTAATCAAATTAATTGTGAGCTAAAAGGCAACGCTTAATACATACGGCCCCTGATGATGTTTATCCGTATCCAAGGCGATAGCTGTAGTTTTTGAATTTGAAAGTGAACTGATAGTGTCCAGAGATAGGGAAATGGCAGGAGGAGGAGGTGGGTTGTGGGTCGGTGGGGGGAGGGGGGGTGCACACTTTTTGGACAGGAAGTTTATCTATCACGCATGCCTCCCACCGTTCCTTTAGAAAGAGGACAGCAGAGATTACAGGGAGTGAAGCGGACCCCAGCGAATGGACATGCAAACAGGCCCACAGGGAGCCCAGGACGCCCCTGCTGCTCTGATCACCATTAAACCTAACTGCTAGCGGATAAAACAATCATTATGACCATTAGAGAGTGGCTTGAGCTCCGGCAGGCTGGCCGGCAGGCCCCCCACAGTCCTATTCTGTGATGTTGGCTGTTGGCTGCTACAAGGCTCTGGCTGCACTTGGCCCCCAGCACCAGGGGACCAGGGGGGCTACTAGTGGGGGCTTCCAGAGGGGGCTACCAGGGGGGGCTGAGGTGTTTACTCACTGCATCAACAGGACATACCTCCCTCTATACAGATAGAACACCCAGGAGCCTCAGGGGAAGTGGGAGATGAGGAGGGGGAGGGGGGGCTGGAGTGAGACTCAATGAGAGGGGAAGATAAGGGTTTTATCATTGCCCTGGCTCCCCTAGCTGCCACATGCTTTGATTGTAATGTTCTGTGGTTCCTTCTGCCGATCCCACCCGGTGACAATTAAGACAACCCGCTTAGACACAATGCTGCCGAGGGGGGGAGCGAGGGAGGCTCTCCTTCTCCTCTCTCTATTGCACCGTGGGTGTTCCTCGACACCCAATCTCCCCTTCCCCTCCCGTCATTACTTGGTTGTGTGTGTGTAACGCACTTGCTGGCGTCCTCTTCCCGGTAGGGAGCCTGCTAATTCCGACATTCCCCGCGACCCCTTCTCCCACACACAGAGTCCTCTCTCTAGCCCCACTTACCCTGTTTGACATTGTTTCTGTCCATCCGTCCCGTAGGTGTAGCAATCACCATCCTCCAAGCCCATTGGATCAGATACTCTCGTCTCTAACCACTGATTGCCTGGTTATGTTTCCCAGCTGCTTGGTGATTAAACGGAGGCTTGCGCCAACACTGCCAGGCTGTGGCTCAGATGTGGTGAAGGCGGATCAGCAGCTCGGCGGGCACAGTGGTAAACCGTGTGGCACAGTCCTGATCTGGGCGCTGGTTTCTTTTACGACTCGTCACACGGCATGTTCAGCACGTCTCAGATCAGTACCAACATCTGATCGTGTCATGCTGACTATAAAGCCATCGCAGTGTGTTAACTCAGGTGCTCAGCCAGTTAACTTGTTTTGGGGTTTTCTGTTTCAAGCGGGAACCACTTCCAGATGCTGCAGAACGAGAGAGAACGCAGCCCAGCATCCATACTTAATCTCCTTGCATCCAGCGGCCGCTGACAATATGCCGGCTTTGATTTCATTCATGGTGACACATTGCGTATGTGCAAATAGAGCGACGCCATCGTTGGTCGTTTACATCAGCCAGTGGTAAAGGCAATGGGACGAAAGAGGTTTGGAATGAAGACATCTGCTTTGAGCAGTGTGGGATCACCTAACACTCCTATTGAAGCGTATTAGCATGTGTGACAGGGCTAGGGGCGCGTCCCCGCAATAAAATATATTCACTGTCAGACAAATATCACACGCCGTGTTATTGTGCTCTGTCACACAGCATCAACAGCTGTTGGGCTAACTCAGAACAGAGGTTCCTCTCAGACTGTCGGGCTAACTCAGCCAGAGAGGACAGAGGTTCCTCTTAGACTGTCGGGCTAACTCAGCCAGAGAAAGCAGAGGTTCCTCTCAGACAGTCGGGCTAACTCAGCCAGAGAGAGCAGAGGTTCCTCTCAGACTGTCGGGCTAACTCAGCCAGAGAGAGCAGAGGTTCCTCTCAGACAGTCGGGCTAACTCAGCCAGAGAGAGCAGAGGTTCCTCTCAGACAGTCGGGCTAACTCAGCCAGAGAGAACAGAGGTTCCTCTCAGACAGTCGGACTAACTCAGCCAGAGAGAGTAGAGGTTCCTCTCAGACTGTCAGAGATAAGTGCCCTGCGGATGACAAATGAGCTCTTACTCCTACTGTTGACTCCCTCTGAGAACTGAAGCTCTGAAGCTGGGGGGGGCAGCAATGTTAATCTTACTATTATCCTATTTAATGTAATGGGAAGAGGAACCTACACGGTAATACGTCAAGAGAAAGTCGAGTGAAAGTCGCTGTTTATCAAGATGGGGTCGTAGATCCAAAACATTACTCTGTTGGCCGACTTGTTGTGTGATACAGGAAGTTGCCTCGCTGCCTCCTCCATTATAAAAGGGGTTTTGCGTCCAATCTGATTGGGCTGGATGGTTTAGTCTCTATAGTTTTTTCTCCTCTCTCTCTTCGTTATGAGACTGAGTGATCTCTGGTCTAAGCTGCGACCTTGTCATAGGATTAATGTGTGTTAACAGGTGGAGGGGGGGATTTGACTTGGCTCCCTGGTTTCATTGTGCTGGAGTAACCAGGGGGAGGTGGGGGACTGAATGAGTGTGAACATTTCAGATTGCCTTTGAGGTAAAGGGGGCTGCATTGTTTTTCTCCAATCAGCTCTCCTCGTGGTGGAATGTATTTTTGTGGAGATTGCCAGAGCCAATGAGTATCAAAAGGCGCTGGGCTAACAATGCAGGGAGCCAAACCATGCATCATGGAACTGAAAGGCAGCTGCCTGGCAGGATAGGAAACGGTAGCCTCTGACTGTGCTCCGCTCCCTGCTCCGGCTCCCGTTCCACAGCTCTATGGAATGCTGCTGATGTTCTGATGAGAACTCCAACTCTACCTCGCCTGTCTCTTGACACCGAAAAAACGGTGCTCTTACTATGGCCCCAAAAAAACCAGAAGAATAAAGTCCGGCCTACGCTGTGAATCTGGAGGCAGGTGTTAGTGGAGTGTCGACAGACAAGACAGACAGACAGACAGACAGACAGACAGACAGACAGACAGACAGACAGACAGACAGACAGACAGACAGACAGACAGACAGACAGACAGATTCCACCAGAACCCACTACCACACCGGGAGGAAGAATGATAGTGGTTGTAAAAAAAGGAGGAAAGCGGTTGGAGGAGAAAAGGAGGGAAGCTTGTTTTCAAGTTGAGGCGTTGAAGTGATTTGTGGAGGGCCTGACAGAGGTGTCACAATGACATCATCGGTGGCCATTGTCCCCCCCCCCCCCGCTACGAGGCTTTGTTCTCCCATGACCACAAAGGGGTGTGGTGGTCAGAGGACCAAGGGTTTCTGGAAATAGTAAAGGAGGCCAGTACACTAGTAAAGGCTGGTGGGAGGAGCTATAGGAGGATGGGCTCATTGTAACGTCTGGAATGGAACAAATAGAACGCTATCAAACACATGGAAACCATGTTTGACTCTGTTTAATTTATTCCATTCCCTCCATTACAATGAGCCCATCCTCCTATAGCTCCTCCCACCAACCTCCACTGCAGTACACCCAGTACCTCTCCTCTGACTTAACAACCCCACACAGTAGAGCTAAAAGACTATATGAAACCTTGCTTCGTTTATATTTTGACTGGAACTAATACTCTACACACAAACACTTCTCAGGTCGCAGTTGTAAATGAGAACTTGTTCTCAACTGGCCTACCTGGTTAAATAAAGGGAAAATAAAAAAATAAAATAAACTTCTAATGAGCTATTTTGTCTATCAATTAGAGCACAGCAACCTACATAGGTTGTCAACAATATCTCTGCTGTAGCTTTGGCAGGAGTTGAGATTGAATTGGGCTCTGTCCCAAATGGCACCCTATTCACTATAGGGCTCTGGTCAAAAGTAGTGCACTATTTAGGGAATATGGTGCCATTTGGTACACAGCTGTAGTTTCCTCTGTGGAAGTGCTTCTGAAACCAAGTGTTTGTTTCTTATGGCTTGGTGTTAGCTCTGCTGCCCTCCCTGTGTCTTCTGGTCCTGACCAGCAGTCATTAGCGAGAGAGCTAATATTTTAGCCCATTTACCGCTGCTGTGTCTTAGTGCTCTTTTAGCTCAGTATCATACGGCTCCTTCCTTTCGGAATTCTTGACCCGCTCCTTCCTAGTGTTTATGTGGGGAATTCAGGTCACTGCATCCCAAATCTGACACATGGGTCAATCATTTTAAGGTGAGGGATGGGAATGAGAATGGCTTCTTCATAATTGTCTTCTGTCAATGTGCAGCTTATTTCACCCGCTACCAACCCCACGTAACTGCTGTTATTTTGAGCAACACGGAATTTTACTTTGAGTAGTTCTCATAAATTCTTGCCGAGAGGAACTCTTATTTATTCGTCAACGTTCACATTTGTTATGCTTTACAGCGGAAATTGAAAGGACCCCGGTGTCTGATCATTGTAGGTCTAGCTCGTACTGAACAGGGCTGACGACACGGACACTTCCATCACATTCCATTGGAAGCGGTCATCTGTTCTGGCGTTAACATGTGTCCCGTGGCACTGCTGTGTTTGACTGGGTTCTGCCCTTCACCGTCCAAACAGTTTTTGGGGGATCCAGTACACTTGAACCAATTTATGATCTGTGTTGCTTGGCCTGTGACCCGGGACTACACCTCTGCTAATGCTGCCACACTGTAGGCCTAACGCAAAGGCCAGACCTCCTCTCTCTCTTTGCCTAAATTCCTTTTTAAATATTTTGAGAGGGAATTCCAAGAGGTTGACGCAGGCAGACCGGCATTGATTCTGTCTGACGTTGATACTGCTGCTGGTTTGTCTCCTTCAGTGAGGTAGACGTTCTAGGCGGTTTTGAGGTCAATTTATTTTGCATCCACGGCAGCCAGTATCAATGCTTCAACATACGGACAAAAAATGTAAGGGGGCACGTTTTAAACATTGTTAACACCTAAGCCTGGCATTCTGTTCATTCTTTTGTTGAGAGAGAGAGAGAGAGAGAGAGAGAGAGAGAGAGAGAGAGAGAGAGAGAGAGAGAGAGAGAGAGAGAGAGAGAGAGAGAGAGAGAGAGAGAGAGAGAGAGAGAGAGAGATATATAGAGGGAGAGGTAGAGGGAGAGATAGAAACACAAAGACCTGATTGCATTGCCTGGGGATTGAAACGCTATAGCTGCTTATTACAGCTAACTATGATGGGAGGACCACCAGAGTTGTGACTGATGTAGCTGCCTCCGGGGTGAGACAAAGGTTTACGTATTACACAAGCAATTTAGATGGTTTCTAAACATGTTGCCAAGACACTGGGAGCTGGCAGCTCCGTCCTTGTTTAGGTTCTTTTCTCTCTCTCTCTCTCTCTCTCTCTCTCTCTCTCTCTCTCTCTCTCTCTCTCTCTCTCTCTCTCTCTCTCTCTCTCTCTCTCTCTCTCTCTCTCTCTCTCTCTCTCTCTCTCTCTCTCTCTCTCTCCCTCACTCTCCCCCCCTCCATCTCTATGCTCACATTTTGCTTGGCGGGGGGGGTGGGGGGGTACTGAAGGACTCCGCACTTTTGTGTTCTCTATGAACTGCGAGTGAGCTAATAAATTCTTTTAGCCACTCAGCATAGCATTCACGGATATCCCCCAAAGATTACACACACAAATCACCGCACAATGGAGGCCGCCGGGATGGCCTGGGCGTCACAGGGGCCCCCGACCCCGTGGACAAGCTGGAGAGAGAGGGCTGGGACAGGGTGGAGTGGAGGGCGATGGAGGGGGAGCACTGGCTGGAGTCAAATGTTTTGTAATGGTTTGTAATGCAGTAGTCAATGAGGGTGGTGGTGGAGGTACGGTATGTGGGGAGGACAGAAGAGGGGTGTGCACTGGGTATCTATGGAGACCAAGATGGAAGGAGACAGAGAGAGGGAGTGAGGGAGAGAGAGACGGAAATATAGTGAGAAAAGTGGACAGAAAGAGACAAGGTGGAGGGGGATTGGCTGTGTGGTGTGGGCTAGGGGGGGTTGGCTTTGACTCTAGTTACTACAGCACAAGCAGGAGAAAGAAAGAAAGAAAGAAAGAAAGAAAGAAAGAAAGAAAGAAAGAAAGAAAGAAAGAAAGAAAGAAAGAAAGAAAGAAAGAAAGAAAGAAAGAAAGAAAGAAAGAAAGAAAGAAAGAAAGAAAGAGAGAAAGACAGAAAGAAAGAAAGAGAAAGTGAGGACATAATTAACTTGTGGGTTCTTTTTGTTTGGCCTCTGACTGCAGTCAGGAGATGAAAGGGGTCTGCTAGGCCTCACATTCCACCCCAATTACAAGAAGAACGGCAAGCTGTACGTCTCCTACACCACCAACCAGGAGCGCTGGGCTATCGGACCGCACGACCACATCCTGCGCGTGGTCGAGTACACCGTCTCCAGGTAACTAGTGGAGAAACCCATGCCAAACACTGACCATTTACGGTTCAACCACTGATAATACAGAAATGTCTTGCATGTGGTCGAGTACACCGTCTCCATGTAAAATCTGTGAAATTACATTGAATCAACGTTGAATTGACATCTATGTCCTGTGGGCACCTTCTCCAGGTAAAATGGGAGAAGCCAAACTAAACCACCCCCTAAATACATTAATTGACCACACATGGTTCAACCAATGACGATGCAGAAACAAGCAAAGCCGAAATTAGATGGATTTCAGTGTTGATATTCCTAAGGTAAACGTTTGCAGGTATAAAGTAGGGCTGGTAATTACCAGGGACCTCACAGTACGATATTATCACGATACTTAGGTGCCGATAAAATATGTATTGCGATTCTCACGATTCTATATGTTTTGCGATTCGACACTGTAATTTTATTGTAATGTTATTCAATGTTTCAAAGATATTGCTCATCATATGTCTTCTGCAGAGGGAAAGGGGGGCAGCCATGAGAATCGCAACATGACTGAGTTTTGATCAGTCATGGAAATAAAAGGGCTGAAAACAAATTGGCTCCCTATTTAAAAAGAAGATGGAGAACAAGCTATGAAAGGAAAATACTGGAGTTTTGGAGCAGGTACAGCCAACTTGCGCAAAAATAATATTGCGATATTGTCAAAACAATAGGATATATCATCAAAAATATGTAACTGTAATAATTTTTTCCCCATCACTAGTATAAAGTACAGTTGATGAACAGGACATTTTTGTTTTCTAGTGAGTTCTGAATGCAGCCCGCGCCAGCTCGCTGCCAAGTCAAGTCCCGCACCGCGAAACGCTTTTACTGACGGCGACAGCTTTTGCTTTTATAGAAAACTGTAATGGCGGCTTATAATTGGACAACCCCACTAATGACAGCTGTAGATGTTTGTGGCTCTGCTGGTGATATACCAGAGCTCCGTTGCACAACAAGCCGTGATTAACAAAGCAAACTACTCGTAACTAGACTAGTTAAAGTATTACGGTTTTATTATCATGATTACTTCACTTTTTCAAACGGCAATTATAATCTTGGCGGCGGTGGCATTTCGAGGAGGAGTCATGGCGTTGGTATTGGTATGTCACTCAGTGCGAAATAGTCAATCTCTTCCTAGCAGAGCAACGGCGCTGAAGAAAAATAATAGGAAACTCTCTGTCTAAATACCCTGCCCAAAATAACACACCATTAAACATTTTGTGGCTGTTAATATGAAGCCAAATCTTTTCTCTGGACTTGGAAAGTCTTCACTTTATGGGTTTGAGTTACAGCTTTGGGTTGAGATTCACCCCAACATCGTAGTAACGTCTTAACTCTGAGCTTCAATGATGCGTCAAATCTAAGACCCAGTGTCTCCAGACAACAAACTCATGAAACACTCCTCGTTTGCGTATTGTCGGGGAGTTAGCTTGTTTTTACATGTCAGCATTTTCTCCTGCAGTGGTATCATCTTACTTACATAATTGCTCTTTTTTCCATCCAGGCATTACATGGGCACCTCTCTGTTTAATCAGGAATAAATATATGTCTCAAATGTTCTTTAGCTATTGTCTCTATATGGATAATAGGCCCCGATAGTGTCAACATATGTTTAGGGCTCATTTTGGTTAATGAAGGGGTGTGTTATGGAGAAAAAGCCTGGATACGCTAATACCCCTAAGACTGTCCACCTTTGGTATGGGATGTATTGAAGAGTCACGTCAGCCTCTGACAATACACTCTAGGTTCCTCTCATAGAAATATAAAACAATACATGGGATCTAACACTTTTCTATGTAATTCTGTGAGTAGGAAAAACCCGAACGTCGTGGACAGTAGGACCACGCGGATGCTGATAGAGGTGGCGGAGCTGCACAGGAAGCACCTGGGAGGACAGCTGCTGTTTGGCCTTGACGGCCTGCTGCACATCGTCTTGGGAGACGGCATGATCACACTGGACGACATGGAGGAGATGGACGGCCTCAGGTGAGACCCAGGGGTCAGGGGGGTCAAAGGTCAAGGGCAATATGGAGGACATATTCTTCTATTGGTATCTTTTTATGGGCATCTTTATATGGGTATCTTTTTATGGCTATCTTTCTATGGCCATCTTTCTATGGGCATTTTTCTATGGCTATCTTTCTAGGGGTATCTTTATATAGGCATCTTTCTATGGCTGTCTTTCTATGGCTATCTTTCTATGGCCATCATTCTATGGGCATCTTTCTATGGCCATCTTTCTATGGCCATCTTTCTGCCTTTCTGATGGTATTTTTTAGGCCACTGTAGGACATTTCCAAAAAAGCGTAAAAGACAGTAAGTCTTCAGACATTTGGCAAGATGCAGCAATATGGCAGCAGTAAACCAAGACAGTAGCTACTTTCCTCCCACCTAATCATTTGTCCTTTCTTGTGTGTGCTGTCTGCAGTGATTTCACAGGTTCTGTGTTGAGGGTGGACGTGGACACAGACTTCTGCACTGCTCCCTACTCCATACCCAGGAACAACCCCTACTTCAACAGCACCAACCAGCCACCAGAAATCTTTGCCCACGGACTGCATGACCCAGGCAGGTGAGTGAAATGCTCCATGGCCATACCTGATACCTGTACCTGATACCTGATACCTGATACCTGATACCTGATACCTGTACCTGTACCTGTACCTGTACCTGATACCTGATACCTGATACCTGATACCTGTACCTACCTGCCCAGAGAATCCCCCCAATTCTTCACTATCTTCTCACATATTAATATTAGTATTTACTATGTTGTTTTTAATTGTGAGTGACAGTTCATTATGAGTGACAGTTAATTGTGAGTGACAGTTAATTAGGAGTGACAGTTAATTGTGAGTGACAGTTAATTAGGAGTGACAGTTAATTAGGAGTGACAGTTAATTGTGAATGACAGTTAATTAGGAGTGACAGTTAATTGTGAATGACAGTTAATTAGGAGTGACAGTTAATTGTGACTGACAGTTCATTATGAGTGACAGTTAATTAGGAGTGACAGTTAATTGTGAGTGACAGTTAATTGTGAATGGCAGTTAATTGTGAGTGACAGTTAATTGTGAATGACAGTTCATTATGAGTGACAGTTAATTATGAGTGACAGTTAATTGTGAGTTACAGTTAATTGTGAGTGACAGTTAATTGTGAATGACAGTTCATTATGAGTGACAGTTAATTGTGAGTGACAGTTAATTGTGAGTGACAGTTAATTGTGAGTGACAGTTGCACCTATTCCTTTCTAGTGTGTCTCTTCTCAACCATGGAAATGACCAGATCCCTTTGTGTCTGTCTGTTATTGTCTCGGTCAGTGGATGCCTTGTTCTGTGTCTTCACATGGTAAAAGGTTGATCATGGATTGACTCTACTTGGCTATGAGCTTCATTAGAATGTGTTCACCAATCATACTGAGTTGTAGCTGTGTGTGTGACATATGCAGTTATTGACTTACACTGTTTTATCCTGTGACAACAACCTCCCAAAGGTCATTGTTAATACTCAGGGAGTGATGCATCATCGCAGATGGACAGTGTCATGACGTTCCAATGTTTTTCCCACTTATCCATTCATTCCTGTCTTTCCCCAGGTGTGCCGTGGACCGGCATCATACGGATAACAACGGGAGTCTCCTGATCCTGTGCACGGACGCCAGTGGGAGGAACTCGTCGGCAGGGAGAATACTGGAGATCACTAAAGGGAAAGATTATGGTGAGTTCCTTCTTACAATGATTTTCGCTAACCACACTAAGGATGTGTCCCAAAAGGCACCCTATTCCCTATATAGTGCACTACTTTTGACCAGAGCGCATGGGCCCTGATTTAAAGTAGTACACTATATAGCGGACAGGCTGCCATTTGGGACCTTAACGAGCCTGAGAGTGACCTTTAGGAGTCTGTCTGGAATACATTAATGTTGCTTGTTATGAAAATATCTGTGTCTTCCTTACAGTCTCATTTTCGGGCCTCTCTCAACTTGGGAAACTGTGGAAGAATCTGATGGAATTCCTCACAAATTATCTTTTTGGATAACCTTTCATTTTAACTGTGTGTTCTGCTCGAGAAAAACGACTTCTGTTTTTTTGGAGTACAACTTGGATTCTTTCCTATTGTGAGAATGCGGTATTTGGTCGGCCTCCGACTTGTTCAGTACACAGTGTATCTGAGAGGATAAAGAAAAAAAAGTATCAAAGTTATTGTGATCCACAAACGATTCGTCCTCGAACATCGTTGCCAGGGGAATGTGAGTTTGTGTCCATGAATATGATTTATAGTTGTCAGCTACGATGAATATCTTGATGATGGGTTAGTATTGCTGAAAACACACTAAACAGAGCCATGAGGACCTGGGGTTCATATTCTCATTGGTGCACATCAAAAGGGAATAATTGACACCAGAACATGCTGACAAATGTTTTATCTGTTTCTTACACACACCCCCTCCTCCACCCAGCCAAGTTCAAAGCCCCCACCCATTCCATTTGCCACCTCTCACCCAGGACGGCCACTGATTGGGCCAAATTACCCCAGACCCTGGCCCCGATTATATCATTGCCATGTTGCAGGTTTCGTTCATTACTTCTCTGATTACAGGGAACTCCTCACGTCATAATGTCCATTACTCCCATAATGACTACATAAAGATTTACATTCATGTTGTCCAAAAAATACACTACAACTCCATCATCAACCTCACTTTATACGTTCAGTTTCAACGTTCATGTAGAGATACCGTGGCGGTTAAAGCCCTACATCGACATTACATTTTAATCCAGTTTAGCAAAGTTGTTTTTAACAAGGCAAGGCCTCAGTCACAGTAATTGAAACCACCCTCCACTACATGCTAATGGACTCATGACAGATGGCAGTAAATATGGATATCCTTTTCTCTTGCTACACCAACAGAGAAAACAGGGCTCATTAGAGTGGGCATAAATCACACCCAGGTCTCAGGGAGTCACAGTCATTAGGCTAGTCTCTGACCATGGCAGCTCCAGGTCTCAGGGAGTCACAGTCATTAGGCTAGTCTCTGACCATGGCAGCTCCAGGTCTCAGGGAGTCACAGTCATTAGGCTAGTCTCTGACCATGGCAGCTCCAGGTCTCAGGGAGTTACAGTCATTAGGCTAGTCTCTGACCATGGCAGCTCCAGGTCTCAGGGAGTTAAAGTCATAAGGCTAGTCTCTGACCATGGCAGCTAGAGGTCTCAGGGAGTTACAGTCATTAGGCTAGTCCACAGTCTTTGGCTGTCCCCATTTGAGTTGAACCCCATTTGGTTCCCAGGTATAACTCTTTTGGGTTCCATGTAGAACCCTCTGTGGAAAGGGTTCCACATGGAACCCCAAATAGTTCTACCTGGAACCAAAGTGGGGTTCTACCTGGTGGAACCTTTTTTTCTAAGAGTGTAGAGAATAGACAGAGTGAAATTCCCTGCTATGGCCATACTATATGAGTGTTATATCTAAGACGTAGCTAGTCATATCTTGGGCAAGCTGTCAAATGACAGCTATCTTACTGAAATAAGGGTTCCATAATGGAAAGAAGGGTTCCAAAAGGGTTCTTCAGCTGTCCCCATAGGAGAACCCTTTGAGGAACCCTTTTCGGTTCCAGATATAACTATTTTGGGTTCCATGTAGAACCCTCTGGGGAAAGGGTTCTACATGGAACCCAATAAGGTTCTATCTGGAAAAGAAAAGGGTTCTACCTTTAACCGAAAAGGGTTTCTCAAAGGATTCTCCTATGGGGACAGCCGAAGAACCCTTTTAGGTTCTACATAGCACATTTTCTTCTAAGAGTGTAGGCCCGAAAATATAAACTTTTGACAAATGCTATATGTTTCAAAAAGTACATTTTTGGTGGGAACACACAAATTGACTTAAAATAGCACCATCATTCTGCATTCGTTTTGGGATCTTGTAGAACTCTGTCTATGTGGCATATGGCACTGTATACTGTATATAGTGTACTATATATACTATAAATAAGGCCCATAGGGCTCTGGTCAAAAGTAGAGCCCTATGGGCCTTGGTTAAAAAAAAAAAAGCACTATAAAGGCAATAGGTTGCTATTTGGAACACAGCCTCTGTAATTACACTGATCTGAGGCCTGTGTATCTGTGTGTTTGTGTGGAGAACGAGGCGTCCATCTTAATGATACTGATCTGAGGCCTGTATCTCTGTGTTTCTGTAGAGAACGAGGCGTCCATCTTTGACCTGGCGACCAGTGGAGGAGCAGCACCTGTGGGAGGGTTCATCTACAGAGGCTGTCAGTCCAGAAGGCTTTACGGGAGCTATGTGTTCGGAGACAAGAATGGGTAAGTTTATACCTTTTATTGTCAAATGACCTTCATTAAATGTGTAGCTAGTTTGAATCAAACGTCATAGTTTTCTCATTCTGAACATTCTCGAACGGTTCTAGTGTCCATTGACTTTGGATTGAACAAACATAAACAGCTGTGTTTAGTAACCAAACGTTGCTATGGTGAACGTAACTCTGAGGTAAATACTACGCCAACTGACGTCCGTCCCCTGATTCTGCCCATGGTCACCGTGCCAACATAAACCCAGTGTTCCATCCACGTTGGGGGGAAAACATTACTATCACATTACTGATACTACTACGGCTCAAGCTCATTCACTGTAAATGGAGATGCGATTTCCTGCCCCGGTTGGTTGGTCCATTTGGCTACGGCCTCGTGTTGTTCACACGTCTCATTGGTTGATAATTCATCTTGCTCTCTTGCTGAGGTCAAACCTCGCCTCTTGAATAAACAAAGGAAATAAAGACGCTGAAGGAAGTACGCTATTGACACATCATGGCAGTGTGTTTGGAAAAATGACTCGCAGCCACTTCGTCTCATTTCAGTTTTTTGAGGGGCATGATGTTGTGAAAGGGAGAGGAGGATTTTGGCATCATGTTTATTTGGAAACCAAAAGGCGTGTTGTGACCGGGAAGGAAACAATGTGCCGGTTTTGCTGACCCCTGACCTGTGCTTAATGCTAGCATTACTGTAACAATGTGCTGACGTTGCGCTGTGTTTGTGCATATGTGTGCGTGTGTGTTTCAGGAACCTGCGGATCCTCCAGAAGGGCTCAGCAGCAGCGAGGGGACAGTGGCAGGAGAAGGCTCTGTGTCTGGGAACCAGCAGCTCCTGTGGCTCCGCTCTGGTGGGACATATCCTGGGCTTCGGAGAGGACCAACTAGGTCAGTAGAACCAGCACCAATTCTGTGTCCCAAATGGCACCCGATATAGTGCATTACTGACGAAAGTAGTGCACTAAATAGGAAATAGGGTGTCATTTTGGCCAATACATGTATACCCATATTATTTTATTTCCATTTCTGGGTCTCTCTCTCTCTCTCTCTCTCTCTCTCTCTCTCTCTCTCTCTCTCTCTCTCTCTCTCTCTCTCTCTCTCTCTCTACATCTTAGCTGATGTTATGAGTGAAAGCTTTTGTCAACAAAGGGTCTGGATGCAGAAGATAGATTGCAGAATGTTGAGCCATCCTGAAAATCCATGTTTACACCCAATGGCAGATGTCAAAACTGTGGAAAACTCTTGTTCAGAATTATTGGGGCATTGTATATGGAACAATGGTACATGTATTTACATAGTACATCCTTGGAGTGCGATGTCAATGTTCTACATGTTTCCACTCGGTTGGGTTTAGAAACAAGACTGCTCCAATTGAGTTTCCGAGATTAGGAAGTCAGCGGAAAAACGTTTTTCGGCATCTCAAATTCAAGTCGTTACTCAAGTGATATTCATGATATTGAACCAGAAAGCCAACAAAGGTCCCACACGCTGTGTGATGGGAACTAATACCTCCATCCCTTCTCGACGTGTCACCTTTCCTCCACGGCATGTTCCGGCAGCAGGATATTAAAGTCTGCTTGCTTCCTGAAGGATTATAAGGTAATTTCCATAAGATAGCACCAGGCCTCAAAGAGCCTACTGATATGGTATGTAGTTGGCCACCTGGTGATGAATGTTTATGATCTGTGTTATTGTTTACCAGCCTGCCAGTTATACCATCTTAGGTTAGGTTTGCTACATCAACAAACCCACTGAACCCAATTCATTGTAATTCCCGTTTGACAAAAGGAGTCATTGTGAACACATGTTCTCCATATCGGGATACAACAGGCACACAGGGTTAACCATGGGACTTGCCAATATCTTGCTGTGGTGTTAAATGAAGATTTTAGCTTTTGTTCATGATTTGCAGATGGGGGGTGGGGGGGGGGGGGGGTTGTAGGCGAATGGTGGAGGGCTGAGCTGGCGTCCCACAACAGGGACCCATTGACACATGTTTACAATTTGTCCCTCTTATGGAGCTGTGTTGTGGGCTTGCTTCTCATTAAATGGCTCGCCTGGTTCCAGTCAGGAGTATTAAGTTGTCCCGTGATACTCACTCTCTCCCAAGTCCCATGGCAAGTGCAGCTGCAGGGACCCTATTCTCTTATTCTCTCTCTCTCTCTCTCTCTCTCTCTCTCTCTCTCTCTCTCTCTCTCTCTCTCTCTCTCTCTCTCTCTCTCTCTCTCTCTCTCTCTCTCTCTCTCGTCTGTCTCGTCTGTCTCGTCTGTCTGTCTGTCTATCGCTCTCTCTGTCTCTCTCTCTCTCCCTCCCTCCCTCTCTCTCTCATCTCCATCTCTTTATGTAACTCCTGTTCTCCTCACCCCCAGGTGAAGTGTACATCCTGGCCACCAGTAAAAGCATGGCTCAGTCACACAGTGGGAAGCTCTACAAGCTAGTGGACCCTAAAAGGTAAAGAACACAACTTTCTTTCTTTGTGTGTGTGTGTGCGTGTTACTGGGTGTGTCTGTGGCCTGCCCATATACCCACATATAGTAGATGCTGTGGCAGTGCAGGATCACAACTTCACAGGGAGAGGGAACGTCATACCTCCCTCCATCCCTTCTTTTCTGCACCTCTCCGATACATCACACACACACACACACACACACACACACACACACACACACACACACACACACACACACACACACACACACACACACACACACACACACACACACACATGCACCAGGGCTCTTATCCCCTTGAACAAATCATCACACAACGGCCGGTTCCCCAGGCAACACAAACGGTAATTGGAGAGTAAGCATACCGTTTCTAACGCCAACATTACCAGCGGGTCCTGTTAGAGAGAGAGAGGGAAGAGAGAGAGAGGAGAGAGATGAGAGAGAGAGAAGAGAGAGAGAGGAGAGAGAGAAGAGAGAGAAGAGAGATGAGAGAGAGAAGAGAGAGAGAGGAGAAAGAGAAGAGAGAGAGAAGAGAAAGCATATGTCGCTTTCTGGGTATTTTCAGGGTTGCTAATACTCTCCTGGAGAGAACGGAGGGCACCTGTCGACGAGTGGGAATGTTTTCCTCATAGTCGAAGGGAGGGAAGATCTGGTGGTTTGGGTTTTAATGAAGGGATGCTGCGTCCCACCAATCCAGGTCGCACACAGTTGATATTGTGCTGGAGTTTTTGGTGATAAATATTACTAGAGGCGATGTGACTGGCGCTAAGGGTGGCTGCTAATCATTGTTGTATGCGTGCAGTGCTAAACATTTTACCATGTGTTTTACGCTATACATATATATATTTTTCTTTAACAAATTATGTTTGCGTCAAGCCAAGTACATGTGAAAAACATTTCTCCCAGCACACCAGGAGGTATTTACATGGGGTGTATGAATTCCCCCTTCCACCGCAGCCAATAACTGAGACATGTGTAGCCCTTGAATGTCACTGATATATAGTCTGAATAATGAGAAATTACATTGAACACAACCAGATCCTCTCACTTTCTAATTCAAACCAATCTTTCCACCCTCAACCAGCCACAAATCATCCAATCTCTCAACCAGCCACAAATCATCCAATCCCTCAACCAGCCACAAATCATCCAATCCCTCAACCAGCCACAAATCATCCAATCCCTCAACCAACCACAAATCATCCAATCCCTCAACCAGCCACAAATCATCTAATCCCTCAACCAGCCACAAATCATCCAATCCCTCAACCAGCCACAAATCATCCAATCCCTCAACCAGCCACAAATCATCCAATCTCTCAACCAGCCACAAATCATCCAATCCCTCAACCAGCCACAAATCATCCAATCCCTCAACCAGCCACAAATCATCCAATCCCTCAACCAGCCACAAATCATCCAATCCCTCAACCAGCCACAAATCATCCAATCCCTCAACCAGCCACAAATCATCCAATCCCTCAACCAGCCACAAATCATCCAATCCCTCAACCAGCCACAAATCATCCAATCCCTCAACCAGCCACAAATCATCCAATCCCTCAACCAGCCACAAATCATCCAATCCCTCAACCAGCCACAAATCATCCAATCCCTCAACCAGCCACAAATCATCCAATCCCTCAACCAGCCACAAATCATCCAATCCCTCTTTTCAACACACTGGAATGGAGAACTAGAGATTCTCATGTAGGTTTAGGTTATTCCGCTTAAGTTATTCCGCGGAAGAAAAATGTTTCCTTAAGTCCATTTCACTTTCTTGGGGGGTGTGTGTGTGTGTGTGTGTGTGTGTGTGTGTGTGTGTGTGTGTGTGTGTGTGTGTGTGTGTGTGTGCGTGTGTGTGTGTGTGTGTGTGTGTACTTGCGTGTGTGGGACAATAGAAACAGATCCCTGGCAAATTATTGCTAAGGTGATGACAGTACCACCCAAGTCACAATTCATTACGCCACAGATGTTTCTGCAGGCCCCTTGCTACCCGCTCAATGTTTTTTTTATGTTTTCTGGCATGGACACATTTTTCCCCAACAACAATTCTTTCCACCCATATTTTTGGGGTTGTTTAGTCTGTATAGTGGCCCCTGTGGTGTTTGGAGTCCGGCTTCTACACACACACGCACGCACACACACGCACACTCACTTCATTATTAGTATCTCGTTACAGGGAGGATGGAGAGGGGGAACGTTTCTGACCTTGCTGCGTTATCACGTCTGGTGGGACACCCGTCCTCCTCTACCCCTCCTGGGGTACCTGGCGTCCCGCACCCTCCTCCTTTACAGCAGACTTGCATTTTTGAGAGGCGAGCCTGTAGGGGTCTCATAACATCCACCATCCACCCACATGGTGTTTTCATTACATGTATTTTTGGGGAACAGGAGGGGGGCGTTAGGAGGCAGAAGGCTGGGACTGGGGCGAAAGAGGGAAATCACCTAAACCCCTCTCGATGTTTTGGGGTAATCACACATCCCGGGAGAGCGCTGACTTCATTTGTAGGTATTTGTTTGTCAGTCGGGTACCGTCCAATAATAAATAGTCCACCATGCGTCCCATGTGGACACAGAGGCAGAGTAGGATCATGTGGCATTGTTTACTGGCTCTACGGTGGAAGGAGACAGAGCTGTTTAAAAATACTTTGCGGCCTTGCCCGGGATTCAAACCTACTCCATATGCATCACACACACACACAATATGCTGTCTTCCTCTTCTTCCTCTTCCTCTTCTTCTTCTTCTTCTTCTTCTTCTTCTTCTTCTTCTTCTTCTTCTTCTTCTTCTTCTTCTTCTCCTCCTCCTTCTTCTTCTTCTCCTTCATCCTCTTCTTCTTCTTCTTCTTCTTCGAGTTTCAGCTCTGTTTCAAATGTTTATTTTTCTTTTAGCTCCTCCCCTCTTTCTTTCTCTAATTAGATCAGTGTCATGTCTTCATGTCTGATCGAGACATGCAATGCTTCATTGAATATGTCTTATCTCAATTGCCCTGCCACACGCAGTCAGAGGGGGGAGAGAGAGAGAGAGAGAGAGAGAGAGAGAGAGAGACTTTTATTTATTGCTGGTGCTAACATCCATTTAGAAGCAGAGGAGGCTTCATTCCTTGAGAGAGGAGAGACACAAACACAGCCTCCAGATATTGGGTGGGTTGGTTATGTGGCGGATATCACTGGCCACATAGTAAAGCTGTACTTTATGTAACTGCCAGGTTGTTTATCGTGTATAAGAATGGAAGGGACAGAAACACATTTTTATTCTAAACCAAATTCTATCCAGTCCTCACGATTCCATCTGGAACCTGAATGGGGGAGAAATCCTTTTCATAGCGAGACCATTGAAACAGTTAGAACTCCTGCTGATAACGATAATAAAAATTGTTTGTCTAAACAGGCTTTTATCCTGAGACGGAGAAAAAGGTTCTCCTGTGTCATAATAGACTTTTCGCACAATTTAGGGTTTAGTTTAGTCAGGTGCAGAGTCCTCTGATTGAATTGGGTTGAGTAAAGAGGTTGAGAAGCCCCAGTGGGCATAGAATAGGGCTCTGGGACCTCCTTTATGAAGTCACTATGGAAGTCACAAATTACAGGAAGCACTGGGGAGAAGGAGCGGGGAGGTGTGTGTGTGTGTGGTACGATAGTGCCCGGCTCCCGGCATGCTGGCAAAAAAAATCCAGCTCTTTTATTCAGATGTCCCTCCTAAATCTAGCTGCTACACTACTGAGGTCCTCCCCTTGACAAAGCTGCTCCACAGCTCCACTGAATGGCCCTGGCTCCTACAATACACAGTACATTTCTGACACAATTAAAACAAGGGATGAAACTACAAAGAAGCCCCCAAACAATGAAGGCGGATGACAAAACAGCCAAAGGACGCACACTGGGCCGTTTGATTAAGCCATTGTTGGGAGGCACAATGTACACCACTCCAGGGCTTTTTTCTCACATACACCTCATGCCAATCAAGCAAGCCCCCAGCACATAGCCTCAACACATTCCTTCCTTCCCAAAACCCTCCCCACCAACTCCCAGCCACCCATTACTATCAAAGCTTTAGGTGAAATAAATCTGATATTCACTAGAGCATCCCTCACTAATAGCATCCCCTCAATCAATCAGCTGTATGATCTGATCTGGGGTGACGTTTGAGGCGGTGACGTGTTATCAAGAGGGCTGTGTTGTGAATAAGAGGGAGCTGATCTGGGATCAGGCCCAGCAAATTGTCTCTGGCTGATGTCTCCTGTTCTGGAACAAAGGGGGAGGTGGGAAGGGAGGCAGCTGAGCCAAACAGAGTTCCATACACCCCTCCCCTCCCCCCACCACCACCCCGCCTTCCACCTCCATTCAGCCACTAGGACTACAATCTTTGGAAAAAAGGTGCTATCTAGAACCTAAAAGGGTTCTTCGGCTGTCCATGTAGAGGGTTCTACATGGAACCAAAAAAGGTTCTACCTGGTCCAAAAAGGGTTCTCCTATGGGGACAGTCGAAGAACCCCTTTGGGAACCAGCCAATAATGTATACAAACCCTGGATGGCTGATGCTATGTATTGGCCATTGAGAGGTTTTTGAAGCCACCGGTCGGCCATATTGGCACTCCCCGGTAGGAGCAGTCCTCCATAGGAATGAATGGAATTCTACAGTATTTAAATGAAACGTTTCAAGGACAAAATGACATGTATTTAAGTATTTATTTGTTGTAGTTGGAACAGTAACATTAGCAATAAAGAAATATATACTTTAAGGAATATATTTGTATATATTGATTTATATTTTTATCTCACATAATATAATTTATTCTGTAATAGAATAAATGTGGCAAAACGAATGTAGACATTAATAAATTCATTTAAATTTTTTACAATGATGAGGGAAGGTGGAGGAACAGTGGCTTCAAAACAGCGCCCCCTATCAGTCATCTCGTGTATATATAAATAATTGGGGCCCCGTTGACACTCAAACTAATAAGCCGTCCCTCCTTTAATTTATCAGTCTGTGTTTTATGCATGTGTCCTTGCTGAGTTGATACATTCCCACAGTGCCTGTTGACCCAGCTGCCTTTGTCAAGTGGCGCTCCGGCAGGTGTTGTTTTCACCCGGGTCCATGGCCACCCATGGCACTAATACAAACTGATGAAGAGCGCTAGCCGTGGCTGACCCCTGCCTGCCTGACACTATTAACAGTGTTGTACCCCAATCCTCCAGGGACTAGCTGTGCCCCTTTTCTCTCTCTCTCACCCTGGTCTCTTTCTCCCAACTCCATCACGCTCCCACCCTCTCTCCTTCTGTCCCTCCTTCTCTCCGTTTTTAACTACGTGCAGCCTGTCACAACAAAGGCCCAGAGTGTGGATGAGAAAAGGCACAGGGTTGGGTGGGTGCTGAGGGGAGCGGAGCATGGGAATCGCCCCCCCACCCCTCCACCCCCCTAGAGACCCCTCTAGGCTCTGGTACTGCCCCGGGACTGCCATCAGTCAATGTGGCTGTCAGAACAACACTCTCCCAGCCACAGGGTCCGATGCCCCACTCACACACCCCCAGGACCCTGACCAGGACCCCCTAACTCACACACACACACACAACACAGGAGCCAGGAGCCCCTCCTTTGAGCACTAACCAACAGAGAGAGCACTAAACAACCAGCCAGTATTATCTCTCTCTAGCATTATCTCTCAACAGCACTAGATATATCTCCAGCATTATCTCTACAGCATTAGATCTCTTCAGCATTATCTCTCTACAGCATTAGATCTCTCTTCAGCATTATCTCTCTAAATCATTAGATCTCTCTAGAGCATTAGATCTATCTTCAGCATTAGATCTCTCATCAGCATTATCTATACAGCATTAGATCTCTCTTCAGCATTATCTATACAGCATTAGATCTCTCTTCAGCATTAGATCTCTCTTCAGCATTATCTCTCTACAGCATTAGATCTATCTACAGCATTAGATATCTCTACAGCATTATCTCTCTACAGCATTATCTCTACCGCATTAGGTCTGTCTACAGCATTAGGTCTCTCTACAGCATTATCTCTCATCAGCATTATCTATACAGCATTAGATCTATCTTCAGCATTAGATCTCTCATCAGCATTATCTATACAGCATTAGATATCTCTTCAGCATTAGATCTCTCTTCAGCATTATCTCTCTACAGCATTAGATCTATCTACAGCATTAGATATCTACAGCATTATCTCTCTACAGCATTATCTCTACCGCATTAGGTCTCTCTACAGCATTATCTCTCTACAGCATTAGATCTCTACAACACCCAGAGAGTCCAGTAGCCAGAGTCCAGCACCCAGAGTGTGTGTGTGTGTGTGTGTGTGTGTGTGTGTGTGTGTGTGTGTGTGTGTGTGTGTCTGATGGATATGTCAATACACTGCCTGACTAAGACTTGTCTTGCCTCATTAGTCGATGCTGTTTAGCCCCAGCCACACACACACACACACACACACACACACACACACACACACACACACACACACACACACACACACACACACACACACACACACACACACACACACACACACACACACACACACACACACACACACACACACACACACACACAAGCTATCAGGCAATTCACATTTGAATTCCATCAAGTAGAATGCTACAATATTATTTCCAGATTTTTGTGCCCGGGCGTGATATGAAATGTTCATACTCTAAGGGCCAGTGCGTGTGTTCAATGTTTGTCTTGTTATCACAATATGTCTGTTTGGTGTGCTGACAGTTGGCAGTGTGGTTGGATATGTCTGCGGGTGTGTCCTACATCTGTGTATGGTGTGTGTGGGTGTCTGTGCGTGTGTGAGTTTGTGTGTGGTGTTTATGAGTCTCCTGTCATGAATTGCGGCAGCGAATGGCTGCCCCCGGTGGCCTAGACACACACACACGCACACGCACATGCACACACACACACATACACACACACGCACACACACACACACACACACACACACACACACACACACACACACACACACACACACACACACACACACACACACACACACACACACACACACACACACACACACACACACACACACACACACTGTGTCCTCAGTGGAAAGAAAACCCTGGTCCAGCCATTCAGTCAGTCCACCATTCCAACCTCCCAGCCTCCCAACCAAGACTCTCTCCGTACTCCAACATTATTTCTCCCCAGGACTCCTTTCCATCACATCAATGTTATGTAAAGGCATATTCTGGTTCCTCTGCCCTGTTTTGCATGGTTAAGTGTTCTGCTGCTATGGCACCACTGCTGCCTCCTCTATAGTGTGTGAATATGGGAAAGAAAGGCCACATATCTGTATGTAATGCCTCAGAGCAGTGTGTGTGTGTGAGCCTTTAGAGTGTGTGACCGTTGCCCTCCCTGTGTGGCCCCTGCAGGCCCGCGGTCCCTAAGGAGTGTCAGAGACAGGTGGAGGCCCCGGAGCTGCTGGGAACGGCCTGCTCACGGCAGTGTAAGAACGGACACTGCACTCCCACCGGGACGTGTTGCTGCGGCACCGGCTGGGAGGGACCCTTCTGCAGAGTCGGTGAGTCAGAGAAAAGTGCTGTTTGAAATGTTGTTCAATCATAACCTAGAACGTTAGTATAATGTGCCATAATAACCCCCTGCAGAGTAGGAGAGACCTTCTTTATAACAACAAGGGTTACACAATAATGGGAAGAATTCCACTGTATATCTTGAGTAATGTTGATGTTAATCAAATAGACTGCTTTGGATCCATAATGGGCCCTTAATGTTGATGTTAATCAAATAGACTGCTTTGGATCCATAATGGACCCTTAATGTTGATGTTAATCAAATAGACTGCTTTGGATCCATAATGGGCCCTTAATGTTGATGTTAATCAAATAGACTGCTTTGGATCCATAATGGGCCCTTAATGTTGATGTTAATCAAATAGACTGCTTTGGATCCATAATGGACCCTTAATGTTGATGTTAATCAAATAGACTGCTTTGGATCCATAATGGACCCTTAATGTTGATGTTAATCAAATAGATTGCTTTGGATCCATAATGGACCCTTAATGTTCATGTTAATCAAATAGACTGCTTTGGATCCATAATGGACCCTTATCACCTAAAGTGTTTATAAATGTTTTGTTGTTATCGCTTGTCATTGACCATACCTGTTATATGATATCCTCTCTCTCTCTCTCTCTCTCTCTCTCTCTCTCTCTCTCTCTCTCTCTCTCTCTCTCTCTCTCTCTCTCGATCGCTTTCTCTCTGTGGACACAGCTAAATGTGAGCCGGCCTGTCGTAACGGAGGCGTGTGTGTTGAGCCCAACAAGTGCCTGTGTAAGAGAGGCTACTCGAGCGCCCAGTGCGAGAAGGGTGAGAGGGGCATGCCTAGCGACCAGGAGAAGGACGGCCTCCTGGACCACATCATAGACATGACCTCGTACCTGCTGAACCTCACCAGCTATATCGTATAGGGGCAGGGGAAGGAGGTCCACTCCCACCTCTCCCCTGGCCCCCTAACAGAACCACCAGCAGACTCCAAGGAGAAGCCCAAGCAGAGCCTCCCTCCTCCGTGATTCACCCCTGAGAAACACAACCCCGTCTGGACATACCCTGTCCCCGTCACCACCCAGACTATGGTCATCTTCCTGCCCATAAGCTCCACACTGTTAAACGTACAGTAGGCTACGTACACCAGGCACCCAGGCCAAGCATTCCTCCAGAGACCATCACACAGACAGACACAGCAGCGTGATGGTTGAATGCATGGCAAATCGTAATCTGTGGTCTAATCGTTGGACCTCCACTACATAAGCTCTTTTATACTCGTCTTCTCCAGGAGAACGTTCCTCTCCTTCTCTCTCCCACTCTGGAACCCCCATGCAATGACTTGATATTAGCACTGCACTCCTGCTGAGAACAGAGGGAGACCCCCTCACGTCCTCTCGACACACAAAAAAAAAAAAAACGGCAGCCATTTTGACTGAAGCCTTACAAAGGGCGAGTCGGCTGAGCTGAAATACGGCGAGGCGCGGGGAGGAGTGGTGACTAAGTTAGCCCCCAGGACTGGAGAGTGGACAGCCCAGTACTGAGGGTTAGCTTTCACCAACAAAACACAGCCTACAGTATATACAGCCTTTACATGAACATGCTAATCTCTTCAGCATCAGCAATACAATAATACTGACACTGACTGAAGAGTTTCTGATAGTCTTACTGTGCCGTGTACAAAGGCCCCATACAACGTCCTGCGC
Source organism: Thymallus thymallus (assembly GCA_023634145.1). Lineage (NCBI taxonomy): Eukaryota > Metazoa > Chordata > Actinopteri > Salmoniformes > Salmonidae > Thymallus > Thymallus thymallus. The sequence goes on along the minus strand of CM042424.1, from coordinate 5,534,496 downwards.
TATCTTGTGTAAAGGCGCTTTATGAACGACCAGTCATGCCGTAATGTCACAGTAATAATGATGAGGTTTACGGAGTTATTGTTATTTTGTCGTACTGTTTTGTCCGGGTGATGTTTTTGTGGGCACATCTTCAGAGAAAGAGCTCCCTTATGATACTTCATATTACAGTGGTATAGATTTTGTTGTTCATCACTCACTTGACATGCTACCAATGTACAGAATGGATCCATAGCTGAAAAATTAGTGTCTTTGGATCTATAGAGTTTATATGGTTGTGTCCCAAATGACACCCTAATCCCTATATTGTGCACTTCTAGTGCGCTACATAACGGAATAAGGGTGCCATTAGGGACAGAGTCTATGACGTTGTTAGGATTGAGCTCATAGCTTTGTACTCCCAAATGTCAACGCCAGTTTCATACATTTGAAATGGAGTCATCAACTCCATGCACTGTAATGTAATGGTTTTTGTGTTTCACAATCAAGGGCTGACGATTATGTTGGGACTAGTACGGTGTCATACAGCAATGACATTGTCACACACACTAACACAGTGGCACGCAGCAGGTCAAATCTCACTCACTTTTAATCTCTCACACTGAACACACACACACACACGCTAATCAACTTCAGTGGGAATTATAAAGGGAAGAATTGCACGGAGATGTATATTTCATACATATAGAGCTGAACTAAGTACTACTTAGCCTTGCAAAATAATATAGCATTACTATTGTTTTGATAGAGGAGGGTTTATTTTTTTAACTGTAATAATATATGGGAGAGGACGGTGTTTGTAGAAAGTGGTTTTGTCTTGTCTTTTTTTTTTTTTGCTAACACAAAATGTATTCAGTGTTTTTCCCACTGTATAACGACACACAATGGCACGTGCAGTACAGATCGTGTAGTACAGATCGTTCAGTACAGATCGTTCAGTACAGATCGTGTAGTACAGATCATGCAGTACAGATCATTCCGTACAGATCGTGCAGTACAGATCATTCCGTACAGATCGTGCAGTACAGATCATGCAGTACAGATCGTTCAGTACAGATCGTTCAGTACAGATCGTTCAGTACAGATCATTCAGTACAGATTGGAGCAATATGTTAAAGGTAATGCATGTCTATACCTGAATAGAAGAGGTTGGAACCGATCACTGAGACACATAACACAAGGGTCTCTCTTTGTTTCCTTCCTGTCTGTGGCATTCAACTGTAGCATAACGGTCGGAGTTTGGTCTTTGTTTTAGAAATGATCCAAGTTTCGCTAGGCCACCAACTTATTGGAGCCTGTTCACAGTCAGATGAGAAGAGTTCCTCCAGGTAGATCAGATGAAAGATGGTTTCACACCAGACTCTCTACTCTACCTACTGAGAGATGTTCAGATAAGACAGATGGAATGATACAATTTGTCAAGTATGAACCCAAACTTCTTTGATCCACTTTGCGGTGAACTGTGATCCCTTAACAAATGAACAGCAGAAAGAAGAAGCCAGGGATCTAAAAGGTCTTCAGCGAGCCAAACGACAGTTAAAAAAAAAGACTATAATTATGTTGGAGCCCATCGATGTATTGTCTTACTTCAGAAGACTATATAAAACACTTTGCATAACGCCACTAATCTACGTGTTGATCAGGATTGGTTCATTTGATATGGTGCCATTGCAAATTCCTTGATACCATATTAATCTTCAGTCTCCTGACAGTAGTTCAGCAAAGAGCAAAGCAACCCTTTACATCTTGTGCCAATTAAGTCTTTTTTAAGTGCCTGCCCCCCACAAAATAGGAATGTCTTAATTTCTATGATCAGATTTTGTTTTGAGTTCCCATTCTAAGCATGGTTAGAAGTGTTCAGGCTTTTCCTCTCTCTCTCTCTCTCTCTCTCTCTCTCTCTCTCTCTCTCTCTCTCTCGCTCTCTCTCGCTCTCTCTCTCTCTCTCTCTCTCTCACACACTCTCTTTCTCTCTCTCTCTCTCTCTCTCACACACTCTCTCTCTCTCTCTCACACACTCTCTTTCTCTCTATCTCACACACTCTTTCTCTCTCTCTCTCTCTCTCTGTTTTGTTTTCTTCTCTGTATCTTCAATGACAGCAGTTGTTGAATCTCTGTCTCACCAGTGTTCTATCTGGTCTATAATGCGTCAAATGCAACTTAATGCGGTAAAAGTCGATATAATAATTTTAGCACTTAATGTGAAAATTGCATTTTAGCTGCTGAGACGGCGTGGTGTGAATAAAATAGAGTAACCGTCTTTTTTCATTATTTAAGTAGTTACACAAACAAAGTTATTTAAGTTCTCTACAATTGTTTTTACCGCTGTATGTGACGATTTTTATTTTGATCATGTATTGTAAATAAAAACCTAGGGCTATCTTTGTTTCTTTTCAGAAATATCTATATGTCTATTAAAGTTTATAGCATGTCTGAAAACCTCTTGTCACTGTGTCTGTTTGATGATGAGGATGAGGATGTAGCATAGAGCAGAATGTTTCTTCTTGAATAACAACCCAAAGAAATAGAGTCATAGAATCTATTCATTATATTTCTATGTGACTGACAAACTTTGCTATTGCAGGAAAGGAAATTATAGGTTGTTGCAGAATGATTACAAATGGAGACAGATTGAGGCCTTCTGCCAGGGTGTGGAACAGTGACCTCACCTTAAATGTATCCTCGTAATAATAGATCTGAGCACCCAGGGGTTGTCTACAGTAGCTAGTCTATTTGGCCTTAGATTTTGAGATTTCTGATATTGGTAGTAACAATACAAGCATGTGATGGTTGCTAAGTAAAAGCACACTATCCATTGACATAGGTTGCCCCCTCTGTTGTGGCCCAGTGCTGGGAACTGTCTCATTTAATGTACGTCACTGAGCATTTCACTGTTACAACTGTTGTTTACGAAATTGTATTTTATTTGACTCACAAAATTTCCACTTTCACAGAAGGTTTTTTCTCTAGCTAGGTAAAGCGTACAGGGGGATGTTGAGAATTTGTTTTGGGGGAAAGCCAGCCCGAGGACCAATGTGGATCATCGGCCAAAGTTTTCCCTAACGTTTACTTGAATGGAAAAGTCTGCAAGCAAAGTTACTGTTCAGAGATGGAGTGAGAAAGACAGAGAGAGAGAAGCCCTGTTTATATCAAAACAAATTGTATTTGCCAAATGCTTTGTGAACAACAGGTGTAGACTAACAGCTTACTTACGGGCCTTTTACTTACAGGTCTTCTTTAACCTGTCTCCTCCCCTTCATCTACACTGATTGAAGTGGATTTAACAAGTGACATCAATAAGGGATCATAGCTTTCACCTGGATTCACCTGGTCAGTCTATGTCATGGAAAGAGCAGGTGTTTTGTACACTCAGTGTACACAGGGTACCAGTACCGAGTCGATGCGCAGGGGTACGAGGTAATTAGGGTAGATATGTACGTATACTGTAGTTAGGGATAAAGTTACTAGGCAACAGGATGGATAATAAACGGTAACAGCAGCGTATGTGAGTTAATACAGATAGTCCGGGTTGCTATTGGTTACTATTTAACTATTTAACAGTCTCATGGCTTGGGGGTAGAAGCTGTTTAGGGTTCTGATGGTTCCGCATGCCGTGTGGTAGCAGAGAGAACAGTCTATGACTTAGGTGGCTGGAGTCTTTGACAATTTTTAGGGCCTTCCTCTGACAGCGCCTGGTATAGAGGTCCTGGATGGCAGGGAGCTCAGCCCCAGTGATTTACTGGGCCGTACTCACTTCCCTCTGTAGCGCCTTGCGGTCGGATGCCAACAGTTGCCACACCAAGCGGTGATGCAGCCAGTCAAGATGCTCCCAATGGCGCAGCTGTATAACCTTTTGAGGATCTGGGGGCCCCTGTCAAATCTTTTCAGCCTCCTGAGGGGGACCAGGTGTTGTCGGGTCCTCTCACGAATGTGTTTGTGTTTGTGGACCATGACAATTCCATAGTGATGTGGACACAGAGGAACTAGAAGCTCTCAACCTGCTCCACTAAAGCCCTGTCGATGTGGATGGGGGCGTGCTCTGCCCTCCGTTTCCTGTAGTCCACCATCATCTCCTTTGTCTTGCTGACAGATATTATACCTGGTTCTAACATGCGTCCTTCGTCCCGATCTTGTTCACATTCTGATTGTGACTACATTTTTTGACAGGTGTAAACAATCGAGAAACATTGTGATCTGACTGTGATCAGATCTTCCTGCCCACCTCTGGAGGTAGTCAAGCACGCATTGCGTAGATGGATCTGGACAGGGAAACCAGTTATTATCCTGCCCTCTAAAATCATTGACAGGTGGCACCAATGACTTATGTCATTAATATGTGAATTTAAATAAAGAAATAGATCTTTGTTGGAAATAATATCTGTCAAATAATTTACATACAGGGAAGGACCGGGACAATCTGGTCACAATACAAACACAGTAGACAGATAAGAGACTCAATTTAAAACATGTGGGTACAATCTGAAATATGGACTAGATCAGGACACCTGTTAGCGCCAGGTAGAACCCTTTTGTGAACCATAACTACAGGATCATTTGTAATATTATCAACATTCTCATCATAAAAACTCTTCCTTTGAAAATAAAATCCTGGGAAAGTAGCACTGAACTCAGTTCCATAGCCATTGTGTACAAGTCTTCCAATGAGTTGTATACAAGTCTTCAAAGGGTTCTCCTATGGGGACAGCCAAAGAATCCTTTTTTTTGGTTCTAAGACAGCTTTTTTTTCAAAGTGTATAGGTTTAAGGGAATGTCATTAAAGGACCCTTAGAATATTCGACAGGCTAAATGCATTGAGCATGAAGCTCAGATCTAAACTCTTAACTTCCCCTCTCCTTGCACACACACACACACACACACACACACACACACACACACACACACACACACACACACACACACACACACACACACACACACACACACACACACACACACACACACACACACACACACACACACACACACACACACACACACACACACACACACACAAACACACACACACACACACACACACACACACACACACACACACACACACACACACTGAAGCAACAGCCATCACTGATGGCATTATTAATTTCCTTCTGAAAATATCAATCAAGCTCCCTGGTTGTAACGACAGTGGAGGTGGACCACCCACCACACCGACACACAGTCCTCTCAGGCAGCTCCCTCCTTATTTAGAGTAATGCAATACTAAGTTGTCTGTGCACTGTTTAGAGCCAATCAAAATTGCGTAAAGTGGAACTGGGCAATTGTGCTTCAAGGTCCAAGCAGCTAGCAGGCAGCGTATATTTTAGTTTATACACTATCTGTGGCATGAATCATGACTTTTCATTTGGAACAGTTTTCTTTTCCCCCTCCCGTAAGGCCCTGGCCGGCATATCTGTCATAAACAGTGTAACCCAGCACTTTGAATAAACATGAGGAGTCTGTATGCTAAATATTTGTAGGACCAAGATGGCTGGAAGTGCATGTTATAATATTGTATACATGAGCTGAAGAGTTAGTCCAACCAAATTCTATGGGAGGACAGACAGGGGGAGACAGACAGAGAGAGAACGAAACAACAATTGAGTCTTTGTGATTTGAACAGGAAAGAATACATTAATTTATTTAATCATTTTCCCCAGAAACATTTTATTTCAGTGAACAGAACTCCAATACCTCGCAGAACAAATGTTAATCTTCGGTTTCAAAATGTTGCTTTTCGAAAATCAGACCACAGCCCTGTCGTTATCGTATTGGGAGTATAGGGGACTGATATGGCACGGTCAAAATAGAGCACTACACTTGTCCAAACCACATAGGGCTTCCTCATAAGGTTCTGGTCAAAATAATGTGCTACAGTGAGCTCCAAATGTATTTGGAAAGTGACACATTTTTGTGTTGTTTTGGCTCTGTACTCCAGCACTTTGCAATGTAATACAATGACTCTGAGGTTAAAGGGCAGACTGTCAGCTTTCATTTGAGGGTATTTTCATCCATATCAGGTGAAACGTTTAGAAATTACAGCACTTTTTGTACATAGTCCACCCATTTTAAAAGACCAAAAGTATTGGGACAAAATCAGTTGTATGTGTATTCAAGTAGTAAAAAGTTTAGTATTTGGTCCCATATTCACAGAACACAATGACTACATTAAACTTGTGACTCTACAAACTTGTTGGATACATTTGCTGTTTGTTTTAGTTGTGTTTCAGATTATTTCGGGCTCAATAGAAATTAATGGTAAATAATGTATTGTGTCATTTTGGAGTCACTTTATTGTTACGGATAATCCTGAATTAATCCTGAATAATGATGAGTGAGAAAGATACAGATGCACAAATATCATACCCCGCCCCCCAAAAAATGCTAACCTCCCCGTTATTGTAATGGTGAGATGTTAGCATGTCTTGTGGGTAGGATATATGTGATTACAGATTACATACACCGGGAAACGACTACCGATATTCCTCCATATGTCATACAGTAGTTCTACAGCACTGCAACAGCTGGCTAGTAATACAGTCTAGCCGTATCCATAATGGCTGAGGCCACTAAAATCTGTCAGTGACACTTTCTTGGAAGGAAGGGAGGGTATCTGCTCCAGCCTGACTTGACATCTAAACAGACTCTTTCAGGATGAATCATGGTTTCTATAGTATCTAATACTACAGTTCCATTTTACAACTGAAGGATTTACACACCGTGGCAGATATGCTGTACGCTAGGCTCTCAGTACTAAAACAACACATTTTGCTGCACATATCTGGTGTACGTGACAATAAAACATACATTTAATCAGTGCTTGTGTCATAGTATGTTATGAAGCGTTTATGTCATGCTATGGAGAGGTCATAACATGACCGCTTGAGAAAGATGGTTTATGAAATTGGGTGGAATTACATACATTATCTACATTATATACATTATCTACATTATATACATTATCTACATTATCTGCATTGCTCTCATGTGTCCAGTATTCCTTTTACTCTATCGCCCCGATTTAAAACAACACGCCCCACACCGCTTTGCAACAATATTGATTTATGTGCGAGAGCTGGATTTGGCCTGTGTAAACATCGGCGGTGGTTTCCGTGTGTGTCAATCCCTTGGTTGTGTATGTGGTTTTGTCACACCCCTAATTGCGTAGTGTATTCTATTACTTCATGTGTTTACACGGCTGACTCAGGGAGAACTACTGGTGTAATGCGTGACCGACCCAGGCAGCTGAACTCTCATATTCCCTGGACCGATCCACTGACTGATGAAGACATGCTTTCCTACAAATGTGCGCTTTTCTTTTCCTTCCCCCCTGAAACATTCAACCCCAAACCCTTATCACATATCAAAACAAACAAGGCAGAACCAAATCACTGCCCACCATGTGTCGGGTTTGATTGTGTGCCTGTTTCTTACAAATGCATCTCTCTCTCTCTCTCTTAGCCTGAGAAGTCTTGCTTTTATGGCATTTTTTGGCATCTCCCCCTCCCTCCCTCTCTCCCTCTCTCCCTCCCTCCCTCTCTCCCTCTCTCCCTCCCTCCCTCTCTCCCTCTCTCTCTGGTCCTGGTTCCAGATCACTGTTTACCTTTTCTAGGCCACAGTACTGACTCGCATCCATGAAATTATGCAATTAAGGTTCCCACTGGGTCGCAATCTGTCATGTAAACACAGAGGTGTGGGGTTGCAGGCAGGGAAGGTCGGCCCAGAGAGACAGGTAGGTGGGAAGGTCGGCCCAGAGAGACTGGTAGGTGGGAAGGTCGGCCCAGAGAGACAGGTAGGTGGGAAGGAGACAGGTCGGGGATGGGAGGAGAGAGATGGAGGAGGAGAGAGGGCAAGGGGGGGAGGAAGGGAAGGGAGGGAAGGAGTGGTGCGATGCGTACCCTCTTTGCTGGAGTGGGGCCGAACATGTCAGCTCACACACTGCTGGAGGAAGACAAGGTAGGAGGAGCTAGACTCCCCTCCATGCGCACTCCCTCCCTCCCTCCCTCCCTCCCTCCCTCCCTCCCTCCCTCCCTCCCTCCCTCCCTCCCTCCCTCCCTCCGTCCGTCTGTCTGTCTGTCTGTCTGCTGGTCTGTCTGCTTCCTCCCTCCCTCTGTCTGTCTGTCTGCTTCCTCCCTCTGTCTGTCTGTCTGTCTGTCTGTCTGTCTGTCTGTCACTCTCTCTGTAATTCTCAGCAGAGCTAGGTAAACAACTGCTGTGGGTCGGAATGGACCACCTAGGTACAAGTTTCCACGTTGAGGTAGGCTTTTCAAACGAATGCGGAGAAACCTTCCCAAACACATTAAAAAGAGTTATGCAAATGGATTAGGTCGGCGCTGGCGTGGCGTATTGTTATATTAATCTGTATAAACTGCATCTTGTCTTGGCATGGAGTTGTGTTTGCCTTATTCTGTTAATCTGCCTGTCTCATCGGAGCTTACATCACTGAGAGTCAACACTGCACCACCCACCCCAGCCCCACCGATAACACTGGAGCGCTGGGGTCAAGCGGACAGAGATGTGTGTGTGGGTGTGGGAGAGAAGGGTGTGTGTGTGTATGTGTGCATGTGTCGACCTCAGTGACACACACACAGACAGTCCTGTACAACTAACCTTGTGGGGACACACAATTCAATAACATTCAAAATCCTATTTTCCCTAAACCCTAACCCTAACCCTAACCCTAACCCTAACCTTAACCTTAACCTTAACCCTAACCCTAGCTCCTAAACCTAAACCTAATTCTAACCGTAACACTAATTATAACCTTAACCCTAAACCCGCTAGAAATAGCATTTCTGGTCCCCACAAGTATTGTTAAACACGTCCACACGCACACACACACACACACACACACACACACACACACACACACACACACACACACACACACACACACACACACACACACACACACACACACACACACACACACACACACACACACACACACACACACACATGCACACACATGCACACACACAACAAAGAGGGGTTAGCAGGTTGAAGAGTCATGTCCACTCCCTGACCACCCTAACAAGACAACGTCCCTCTGTGTATATTCCGTATAGCTTGTTTCCCCTCCAAAATAAAATCAAGACATTGGTTGCCAGATGCAAAGCGCAAACCCTCCTCTCCGCCTTCCTGTTCCAAGCGCCCTGCCTGTCTCATACGTATTTGCTGTTCGGACAGCGGCTCCAGAGCGAAGAGGAGAAAGAGGACTAAGTACAGGTGGAGTTCTATCCTTCCAAAGACGGGGTGTTCTTCCTGTGTTCTGGCTGGCAGCTTGGGTGTATCAATGAAGGGGAGCCAACGGCATCAACCATCCATCTGTACATTCGTCTATCTGTCCCTCCGTCCTGACACATGAACGTTCCTCCTCTTCTTCTTGCATTTCAATAGCAGTGGATCACAGGGATACTCTGTGGTTCTGACTCATGATGTTTACCATCTGTCCCTATGTCATCCTCTGTCATGAAGCTAGAGTGTGGGGACGATTTCGATATTTAAAAAAATGAAAAAATGATTTTTAAAAAGGCGTTTGTGAACTAACACTCACACTTGACTCTTTCCCGCTTAGTATCGCTGACTTTGCTGATAGCTAATTTGAGAAAAAATGTACTTTGACTGTGATATGTGGTTGTCCCACCTAGATGTCTTAAGGTGAATGCACTAACTGAAAGTTGTTCTGGATAAGAGCATCTGTTAAATTACAATTTTGTGTTCTTTTTTTATCTAGTGACTTCCTGTTCTCAACAGCAATAGTACATTCTTAATGTACGGCTGCATTGGTATTGTCTCTCTGGCTTCCTCTAACATGGTGGTGTAGAAATGAGGAGGAGGAAAGTGTGTCACACACACACACACACACTGTGTCCTCAGTGGAAAGAAAACCCTGGTCCAGCCATTCAGTCAGTCCACCATTCCAACCTCCCAGCCTCCCAACCTCTGATGCATCCCTGCATGCTCCAAATGAATTAATTATACATCAAAAACAACAACATTCCAGAAAGGGAATATTCCAGAAAGAACCCTGTCACAGAGACTCTCTCCGTACTCCAACATTATTTCTCCCCAGGACTCCTTCCCATCACATCAATGTTATGTAAAGGCATATTCTGGTTCCTCTGCCCTGTTTTGCATGGTTAAGTGTTCTGCTGCTATGGCACCACTGCTGCCTCCTCTATAGCTAAAGGACTAATCCTTGATTACAGATGTAGGATCTTAATTTGAGCCAGTTTACTACAGCAGGAAAACAATCCTGCAGCAACAGGAAATGTGAATTATTATGTGTATTACAACACATTTTGTGTAGGGGTTGATACCTTTTTCATTAGGGCATATCAAGTATGACATTTAAACCTAGAATACACTACAAGTTTGCATTTCCTGCTGTGCAGGAAAAATCTCAGCAACAAAAGAGTGATCAAATAAAGATCCTACATCTGTAGGTACAGAAACAGCCTGTGGTGGTGTTGTGATGTGTTTTTTTGTGTGCATCTCTACTCTAATCTCTCCCAAAGCTCTGTGTCCAATGGCTGTTCTCTGTTCTGTTCTCTGTTCTGTTCTCTGTTCTATTCTCCCTGCCGTCCCAACTGTCTCTCACCATGTCCTTCCAGTCTGAATGAAGCCAAAAGGCAACGGTGGCATGGTTGGAGAGAACATAGTGTTAAATGGGCAGGTTGGGAAGAATGAGGGAGGAGGTAGAGAGAGAGAGAGAGAGAGATAGAGAGAGGGAGGCTCCCCCTAGCGCAACCTGGTCTCAGAGCATTTTGTATTATTCTGTACGTAAATCCGAGACTCTCAATTTAGTATGATACTATACGTTACGTTTCGTATGGTATGTATTCATTTGTGAATGTCCATCATCCATTTCGTATGACATGTTACGGATTACAATTTGTATGATATGTTAGGAATTGCCATTCGTACAATATGTTACAAATTGTAATCCGAATTCACAAAACATTCAACATGTTACAAATTTGTTGAACGTATGATATGTTATGAATTCCATTTTGTTGTTAGCAAACTTTAGCTAGGAGGCTAAGTGGCCAACGCTAACATTAGCTAGCTGGCTAACGTTAGCTAGGCTAGGGGTTAAGGTTAGGGGTTAGGGTTAAGTTTAGGGTTAAGGTTAGAAGTTAGGTTAAAGGGTTACAGTTAGGGTTAGGGGAAGGATTAGCTAAAAAGGCTTAAGGTTAGGGGAAGGGTAGTTGCAAAGTAGCTAAAAAAAAGTAGTGGCAAAGTTGCCAGGCAAGGCATTGCGGGCCTCATATTTTCATATTTACCCTAGCTAACACACTAATATAGAAAATGCGCTGTAGGCAGTCGGCTACAGTCAGAGATGGCTTAACAATATTTTGACAGGGATTGCAGGCTTTTTTTGCCTGATTTAGATATGTTTCTGCTTATAGGCTAATTTCTGACACTTTGGTAGGCTATTTCTAAGTCAGCTTGTCGATAATGAGCTACATGCAGTTTGTCTTCTGTCATTAGCCTATATGTTGCCCTAGAATAATAATACTCACCAGAATTATGTCATAAATCGATAGAATTAATACTTCAATCTAGTTGACATCAGTTGACATAGGTAAAGTTTTCCCTGTCATCTCTGCTTCTTTCGCTGAGCAAAGACGTTGAGGGACCGTGGAGAAAATAAAAAAACAACAACATTTAGTTTGGCCGGTGGTAAGGAACTAGAAAGCTGTGAAAATGACCCAACATGTTTCTGATAAGATTTCAGTTCAGCTTGGATGCATATTTTATGTTGTTGAAATACTATCAGCTTTTATGATGCTGTTAGCACCTCTACAGATGGTACAGTATATAATTGCGCATTCACATTCTCTCAAGATGCTAAAATAAATAAATCACATTTATCCAATCCTGTTTCCAAGTCAACATTTTGCATACATTTGGTGTATAATTTTATGGCAAGAAATGCTTATTTCTGCAGGAGTTAATTCTACAGCTATGTGAACAGTATTTTAAGTCCCCTCTTGTGACTGTCGAATTTGTATAGAGCCTCACAACATACTGTAGGGCACTGCTGTCATGCTCTTTAACAAATTCACCAAATCTTTCCCAAACATTACTTTTCTGGCCCTCCCTTCTCTTTATTGTAAACTCTCCATTTCGCAACTTTTCTCTTATTGAATTTAACTCTGACATACCTAGTCTAGGAGCTGGTTGGTACCGGAACTGTCTCTGTGTTTTTCAATAAAGAGTCAGAGGGTTGATTCTGATTGGACTGTTGCTTAGGGTCTGTTGGTAGAGGATTTGAAAACAACTTACTATCTTTTACTGCTGACTGTGCTCATCTGGGCTCATATTCATAAAGCGTCTCAGAGTAGGAGTGCTGATCTAGGATCAGTGTTGCCTTTTTGATCCTTATGCATAAATGGACAGGAAACCTGATCATAGATCAGCACTCCTAATCTGAGATGCTTTACGAATATTGTCCCTAGCCTATAGGAGACGGTGCTATGTGGAAAAAAGGGGAGTTGTCTATCTTCCTGAAGCAGACAGAAGGTGGCAGTCCTCCCTCACAGCTCTGGTTGACTGAACCACACTGACACCCTTAGAACAACCTCACACTGTCACTACCATCACTGCTGCTTCAGGTGTCTTAGACCAACCTCACACTGTCACTACCATCACTGCTGCTTCAGGTGTCTTAGACCAACCTCACACTGTCACTACCATCACTGCTGCTTCAGGTGTCTTAGACCAACCTCCCACTGTCACTACCATCACTGCTGCTTCAGGTGTCTTAGACCAACCTCCCACTGTCACTACCATCACTGCTGCTTCAGGTGTCTTAGACCAACCTCCCACTGTCACTACCATCACTGCTGCTTCAGGTGTCTTAGACCAACCTCCCACTGTCACTACCATCACTGCTGCTTCAGGTGTCTTAGACCAACCTCACACTGTCACTACCATCACTGCTGCTTCAGGTGTCTTAGACCAACCTCCCACTGTCACTACCATCACTGCTGCTTCAGGTGTCTTAGACCAACCTCCCACTATCACTACCATCACTGCTGCTTCAGGTGTCTTAGACCAACCTCCCACTGTCACTACCATCACTGCTGCTTCAGGTGTCTTAGACCAACCTCCCACTGTCACTACCATCACTGCTGCTTCAAGTGTCTTAGACCAACCTCCCACTGTCACTACCATCACTGCTGCTTCAGGTGTCTTAGACCAATCTCACACTGTCACTACCATCACTGCTGCTTCAGGTGACTAAATGTTTAAGCATAATAATAATGATAATTTGGTGGGTGCTTATTTTTGTCAAGTATATATTTAGACGCATGTGTGAATTGGAAATGTGTTTCATGCATATCCCAACCCTGGGATAGTGGGTTCTCCCTGGTGGAGTTGTGGCCTCCATTCCCACATGGAACAAATACTGAATATGTGTGTTATTCAGTCACTATTCCAACAGTGTGGACTTGATTTGTTGCACAACAGATTCCAACACTGCTTGTTGTTGTTTCAGCCTGTCTGGTGGCTGTTTTGATAGTTGCTGGTTTAAAGGTTTAAATGCCACGCATAGTTGCTTGAAGTCTTTGGTAGCTTTGGTGCATCTGATAGAAGGGTTCAATATAATGTAAAAGCCTCATCATTTGAAATTGGGCTAACCCCACTTCTCCCTTTACACATACCATGATGCCACTGATCTACTCAACCTGGGGTCTGAGTTATGGAGAACTGTCTATATGAAGGATCTACGCTAATGGAGAACTGTCGGTTTCTATACCTTGTGTCTGAGCCATGGTGTACTGCCTGCCTGCCTGCCTGCCTGCCTGCCTGCCTGCCTGTCTGTATGTATGACCGATCTACTCTATCCATTTCTATACCCTATGTATGCGCCATGGTGTACTGTCTGTCTGTATTGCTGATCTACTCTATCCACTTCTATACCTGGCTTCTGAGCCATGGTGTACTGTCTGTCTGTATGGAAGATCTACTCTATCTGTATCTATATGGGGTGTTCTGTATGTATAAGGCTGAGACGGCCCCCCAGGTTGAGGAGACAGACCACCACTGCACTGAATAGCTATGATGTGGTGGGAGAGGAGTGTACTTTGGAGAGCTGCAAATGAACCATTCCCACAAAAATGCATGTGGGCATAGTCGAGGGTAGAACAATCCCCTCCAGTACATTATTGCACTTCAAGCACCCCGGGGCTTTTAAAGCAAACAGAGTGAGAGAGAAAAAGAAGGATGAAAGAGAGAGAGAGAGAGAGAGAGAGAGAGAAAGATAGAGAGAGAGAGAGAGAGAGAGAGAGAGATAGAGAGAGAGAGAGAAAGATAGAGAAAGAGAGAGAATGAGAGAGAGAAAGGGAGAGAGAGCGAGTGAGAGAGAGAGAGAGAGAGAGAGAGAGAGAGAGAGAGAGAGAGAGAGAGAGAGAGAGAGAGAGAGAGAGAGAATGAGAGAGAGAAAGGGAGAGAGAGAGAGTGAGAGAAAGGGAGAGAGAGAATGACAGGAAGAACCCCGCACTTGCCACACACTGCGCTATCCACACATATAGCCTATCCTCCCTCCCTTCCTCTCCTCCTCCTGTTCACCATGGTCACTAAGTACACTTCTCCTGTTGTCTTCCCTTCTGTCCTTGCCAGGCAGGATTGTGTTTCATTGTATCCTAATGACGAATGAGGTCTGAGGCTTGGTTGGGATTTTACTGGATGGTTTCTTCTACCTCGCGTGGGGATGGGCAGTGGTGCACTTGACCAAAAACACACCGTGTGTGTGCGTGTCTCAAACCCCCACCACCCCCGATGCCAAATGATTTAATCACTGTGATTGGTTAGATGTTGAAGGTTGGATGCCATGTGTGGTTGTGGAGGTTTAAATGCGTCATGTGTGTGTTCCCTGTGCAGTGCGTGGTGGATGGTGGCTCTGTAGTATAGTCAGAGGAACCCTGGGGCTATCTATCTACCACAGTCATCTCATAATTAGCACAAGGGGGTTTGGAGAGTGTTGCCAAATATGTGCCATTTACAGTAAGTCTTTACTTGCTTTGGGGTCGGACAAATTGCAGTGTTGATTTGGAGTAGGGGAGCTTGTTCCCTCAGGATAAACAAGCGTGATGTAATGCAGGCCTACATAGGGATGCAATCAGCTCAGTGTTTTGAAATAAATACATCTAACTTTCGTCTTTATCAGAGGAAGCAACAGGACAAGCATGTCTTTGCATTGCCCGTTGAAGTAATCTCCCAAATCAATTCAAAGCTTGTTTCTCTTTAACTGTCCTATGGTGCCTGGTGTGATCAATATTTGTTTCATTCAGCCCACCATGCAGGCGATTAACCATGATCTCTGCCTCTAAGTCTAATAGAACTGATTGCTGACTGATCATGCCTGGAAATAGTTAACGGTTAAGCGTGCTACTTAAAAGGCATTGTTTCTGCCGTTGTCACTGGTGATTCCCACGCGTATTATCACAAAATGGGCCTATAAACTCTGATTCCCGTAAAAAAAAAGCATGTTTCTTACATGAGAGAGACAGACCATGGGATAGACCTTGGGTCCAGAGTCAGTCAGGTCCTCATGTCGGCGTTAATCCGTACAGATTAAAACGAAATTCATGTGGGTAAACATTTATATATATAATTTTTTTTAACGAAATTGTCTCGCTATATTCTGTCTGTGTATTTATAATTTAGATGTGATATTCAAAGTTGCCCATCTCTCTCTCTCTCTCTCTCGCCCGCCAGGTAACCTGTCCCACCTATTGGACAAAATTCCAAAAGTTGCTTGACACTCAACCATAAAATTAACTAGGAGGTGACCTCGCCTTCCTCCAGACTCACCGCGGGAGACATGCTGGCACAATAACGTGTCTCTGAAATGCGCTCATTACAAAATAATATGTAGCTGTTTTATGAGCTGACAATTACCTTCGTGATATGATGATATTTACGGTTGTCAGCGCGCGTCCGTTGCGCCAGGGGTTGCTGGCTTTCACCATGCGTTTTATTGCGTTCTCCATGGCTTTTCAACAGGACAAGAGCAGGTATGAAACAACTATAATTTGCATTTGCCGCTAATTAAATTCTGTATGTGGTGATCATCATGACTGTAGGTTATTTTTATCTCATGACACCTGACTATCCAATTTTAGAGGCTTTTCTTTACTGTTCTAGTACTTCCAGTTTATTCTAAAGTCTGTGAATGGTTAAAACCACTTGGTTTGGGAGTAATCACTCAATAGTCTCCTTTTCCTAGCCTTATTACATACCACTTTGGTGTGGAGGTATGCACCCCTCAAAATGACTGCCTCTGGCATTTTGGACTGAAGATTGTAGGAAAGGTTTACCATCAGCTACACAGTAAATGGTATCCAATCTCCCCTGCAGTTTTGTTTATTTCCCTGTTTTTAATGAAACAGCAATTATTGCCATTTGGAATACAGTATGTGTGGGTCAAGGCGTCTCTCCACTGTATTTGAATCTAGAAGGTGTTTCATAAGTAGTTACAACTGCTCCAAATGAGTTCCAGTCATAGAAATATAATGCAATTAGTTATAGTTCTATGGTACCAGTGTGTTCCAGAGTTCTGCTGCATTTACTACAATGCTTTATAATAGTGACTCCGTATGAATATCTTGTTACCAATTGATTATAGATCCTCTTCCACAAGCATTAGAGCCTCTGCACTCCCACTTAGACGGAAGTTTACATACACCTTAGCCAAATACATTTAAACTCAGTTTTTCACAATTCCTGACAGTCAGTTAGGATCACCACTTTATTTTAATAATGTGAAATGTCATAATAATAGTAGAAAGAATGATTTATTTCAGATTTTATTTCTTTCATCACATTCCCAGTGGGTCAGAAGTTTACATGCACTCAATTAGTATTTGGTACAAGCTTCCCACAGTAAGTTGGGTGAATTTTGGCCCATTCCTCCTGACAGAACTGGTGTAACTGAGTCAGGTTTGTAGGCCTCCTTGCTCGCACACGCTTTTTCAGTTCTGGCCACAAATTTTCTATAGGATTGTGGTCAGGGCTTTGTAATGGCCACTCCAAAACCTCAACTTTGTTGTCCTTAAGCCATTTTGCCACAACTTTGGAAGTATGCTTGGGGTCATTGTCCATTTGGAAGACCCATTTGCAACCAAGCTTTAACTTCCTGACTGATGTCTTGAGATGTTGCTTCAATATATCCACAGAATTTTCCTTCCTCATGATGTCATCTATTTTGTGAAGTGCACCAGTCCCTCCTGCAGCAAAGCACCCCCACAACATGATGCTGCCATCCCCGTGCTTCATGGTTGGGATGGTGTTCTTCGGTCTGCAAGCCTCCCCCTTTTTCATCCAAACATAACAATGGTCATTATGGCCAAACAGTTCTATTTTTGTTTCATCAGACCAGAGGGCATTTCTCCAAAAAGTACGATCTTAGTCCCCATGTGCAGTTGCAATCCGTAGTCTGGCTTTTTTATGGTGGTTTTGGAGCAGTGGCTTTTTCCTTGCAGAGCGGCTTTTCAGGTTATGTCGATATAGGACTCGTTTTACTGTGTATATTGATACTTTTGTACCTGTTTCCTCCAGCATCTTCACAAGGTCCTTTACTGTTGTTCTGTGATTGATTTTCACTTTTCACACCTAAGTACGTTCATCTCTAGACGACGCGTCTCCTTCCTGAGAGGTATGACGGCTATGTGGTCCCATGGTGTTTATACTTGCGTACTATGGTTTGTACAGATGAACGTGGTACCTTCAGGCATTTGTAAATTGTTCCCAAGGATGAACCAGACTTGTTTTTTTCTGTGGTCTTGGCTAATTTCTTTTGATTTTCCATTGATGTCGAGCAAAGAGGCACTGAATTTGAAGGTAGGCCTTGAAATACATCCACAGATACACCTCCAATTGACTCAAATTATGTCAATTAGCCTATCAGTAGCTTCTAAAGCCATGACATCATTTTCTGGAATTTTCCAAGCTGTTGAAAGGCACAGTCAACTTAGTGTATGTAAACCTCTGACCCACTGGAATTGTGATATAGTGAATTATAAGTGAAATAATCTGTCTGTAAACAATTGGAAGAATTACTTGTGTCATACACAAAGTAGATGTCTTAACTGACTTGCCAAAACTATAGTTTGTTAACATGAAATCTGTGGAGTGGTTGAAAAATGAGTATCAATGACTTCAACCTAAGTGTATGTAATCTTCCGACTTCAACTGTACATTGTAGAATGCAAAGCTGTCATCAAGGCAAAGAGTGGCTACTTTGAAGAATCTCAAATATAAAATATATTTTGATTTGTTTGTTTTTTGGTTACTACATGATTCCATATGTGTTATTTCATAGTTTTGACGTCTTCACTATTATTCTACAATGTAGAAAATAGTCCAAATAAAGAAAAAAAGAAAAACCCTTGAATGAGTCGGTGTGTCTAAACATTTGACTGGTACTGTACATATACACAGTATGTTCAGTCATCCTGTTGAGGAGAGAAACAGTGTAGCAACACCAATAAGGCATTGATGACAGCAACTACAGTCATGGTAGTGCAGACACCTTGGGGTTTTACTTAATTGTGGTTGATGAACCATTAACCCACTCCTCCCCTCCATCCACCCACCCCTCCATCCACCCACCTATCCATCTCCCCTCCAACCACCCCTCCATCCACCCACCTATCCATCTCCCCTCCATCCACCCCTCCATCTATCCACCCATCCATCCATCCATCCATCCATCCATCCATCCATCCATCCATCCATCCATCCATCCATCCATCCATCCATCCATCCATCCATCCATCCATCCATCCATCCATCCATCCATCCATCCATCCATCCATCCATCCATCCATCCATCCATCCATCCATCCATCCATCCATCCCCCCAGGACAGTGAGGGACGAGTCTGGGCGTCTCGGTGGGCCGTCGGGGTCCGTAGGGCTCTGCAACTTCAGCCCGTCTACAGCCTGCTGTTTAGGCTGGAGGAATGTCAACGGTGTCTGCCAGCGTAAGTCAGCGGCCACTGGGCAAGTCATCCAGAAACCACAGCAATACATCAATACACCAGCTGAGGTTATCAGATGTCTTTATCTGCTCTCTCTGACCATCCAGCTGTGTGTAAAAAGCCCTGCAGAAATGGAGTCTGTGTGGGTCCAGACAAGTGCTCCTGCTCTGTGGGATACAAGGGCCAGCAATGTGACCAAGGTGGCGATCTCTGACTCTATATGATTCATGCATGTTGATTTCAGATTCTGTATGATTCATGCATGTTGATTCCAGATACCTTATGGTTCAAGCATGTTGATTCCAGATACTTTGTGATTCATACGTGTTGATTCCTGGTTGTTGATTCCAAATATTATTATTGATTCATGCATGTTGATTCCTGGTTGTTGATTCCAGATACTGTGTGATTTATGCATGCTGATCCTGATATGATTCCTAATTGATTGTTGTTAATTCCAGATGTGAATGAGTGTGGTCTCCCAGAGCGACCGTGCTCCAACAGCTGTATGAACACTCAGGGTAGTTACCGGTGTTACTGCGACCCCGGATACACCCTCATGACCGATGGATCAACCTGCACCAGTACATACCAGTTCAAACCGGTTTCTGCCAATTTTCCTGGTTCATGTCTCAACCATAGAGAGAATACCACACCAGGGGTAGAAGTCGCCCACAGGCACTGATCTAGGATCAGTTCACCCTTTTCTAAACTCTATCATTAAACACTAGGGGGTACAATGCAAAATTGTTAATTCTTACATAACTTCTTACATAACAAAATTGTTACATCCTTTCTGAATTTAAAAGTAATCCTAGAAGTAATCATCTAGTTGTTCAAAAGTAGGCCTATCTGTAATCTGATTACAATATTTTTGCTGGTAACGTTACAGTTACAGGTTTTTTTGTAATCCATTACTCCCCAACCCTGTGGGGGCAATATAGAGGAGCAAGTGTTATCATACATGATATAATAAATCTAAAGCAAGGATAATCTTTAATATGAGTATGACTCAAGACGAAACCAAGCTGGTTTCATATCACAGCTTGTGGGTCTATAGTTTTACAGTACAGCACATGGTTTGTGTGTGGTGGCATGTGTTTGTTCCAACCATCCAATTCTGCCTCTACTCTCAGCCAGTTTGTCCTGTGGTCTCTTCCAGAAGAGCCTGAGTGTTCCTCCGCCCGCTGCCAGTTCGGTTGCCAGATCAACCGGGTGGGAGAGGTGCGCTGTCTGTGTGCCCCCGGCCTCCACCTGGCCGCCGACAACAGGACCTGTGAAGGTGGGCTTCCTCGGCAACCCCATGGTAACCCCGTTGCCATGGCAACCACCCTACTCCTCCCTCCCCTATCTAGGTCCTTCAGTTCCAATGCCATGGGAAGAAGCAAGGGGGGACTGGGATTGGGTAACAGCCCAGAGTCGGTCCATTCCCTTGGCATTACTATGGGCTAAACTGTATGCTAGCCATGATCATAGCGTGCCAGTGTGTAGCTACTTGTTCTGTCTTTGGCTGTCATTAGAGAACAGGTGGAGAGACAGGTACCCATATGTACGCTACTAGAGGACATGTTAACGACCTCCACCCAGCTACTACTAACGGCGCTTACCCACTGAGTCTGTCCACAGAACGATAAACCCTGTAATTACCTCAAGTGTTAAGAAAACAGACCCCAGGTTCCAGTAGCTACACTTTACTCTTTCCCTTCTCCTCAGCCTACCTAGCGCTCGTTACTTTGAAGTCCCCTAGCTCGATAACTGTGGTGCGGTCGTAAAGTCCTCGCAGTAGACACCTTCTGTCCTGTTAACGAGGCCCAGCCTCCATGGTTGATCCTGAGAGCCATTACAGCCTCATTCTCACGCCACAGGAGAGTAGCTGTAGGAACTAATCAACCAGACCTGAGACCTCAGAGAAATCATAACAGTCATATACTGTAGGTAGTTACAGGGGAACGTATGTATCATACCGGTAGCATGGCAGGGAAATCACAGACTGACAGTCATACTCTAGGTCCTTCAAATTCAAATCTGAATTAGTTCCACTGCTTTAAATTACCCTCTAATCAGGAACTGATTTAGACCTGGGACACCAGGTGAATGCAATTAATTATGTAGGACAGAAAACCAGTAGTACTCCGGACCTCGTAGGGTTGAACACCCCTTCTCTAGGTAGTCAGCAGGGCTCTCTAACCCTGTTCCTGGAGAGCTACCGCCCTGTAGGTTTTCACTCCAACCCTGATTCGAATAATTAGCTGGTTGATAAGCTGAATCAGGTTAGTTACAACTGGGGTCGGAGTGAAAACCTACAGGAGGGTCTCTCTCCAGGAACAGGGTTGGAGAGCCCTGGCCTAGTGTGACATAGGCATTTTAAACAGGAATATGAGAACAAAGGCACAACCATAGCATCATCCATTTGATTTGATCCTGACAGGTTTAATTCCCCCCTGTTATTATGTACTTGGAACAACTCCTCAGTGTCTGAAGTGACATCATATTGTGGAATATACAGTATAAACTAATGTGTCTACATTTCATCCATATCTACATTTGAATCATATTAGAATTGTACAAGTTACAGAGAGAGAGAGAAGCACCTGAAAAGCATCACACAGCAGTGTACATTTCAAACCACCTGTACAAAGAACTCCCAAGATGGCCAAAGCACTCATTTGCTCTTTCTGATGTATAGGTAAGGATTGTTATGAGCTGAGAAAACAACCGTAGGTCTTTACAGCACTTTGAGCTGAGAAAACAACCGTAGGTCTTTACAGCACTTTGAGCTGAGAAAACAACCGTAGGTCTTTACAGCACTTTGAGCTGAGAGAACAACCGTAGGTCTTTACAGCACTTTGAGCTGAGAGAACAACCGTAGGTCTTTACAGCACTTTGAGCTGAGAAAACAACCGTAGGTCTTTACAGCATTTTGTCATATCCTTTTTATATGTTATATCTAGTGTGTGTATGTTGAGTTGTGGCCTTGTTGTGTTTTCTTGCAGATGTGGACGAGTGTCGAGGAGCGTCAGGTGTTTGCCCTCCCCGGCACACTTGCAAGAACACCTTCGGCAGCTTTGTGTGTGTGTGCAGGGAGGGCTTTGTGTTGGGGACGCTCCAGGACTCAGTGCAGTGTCGAGGTACGGACATCCCCCATACTGTACAGCAGGCTGTAAAGGCTCTTAGATACCAGTATTAATATTAACAGGGAATGTAAGGCTGTTAGATACCAGTATTAATATTAGCAGGAAATGAAAGGCTGTTTGATACCAGTATTAATATTAACAAGGAATGTAAGGCTTTTAGATACCAGTATTAATATTAACAAGGAATGTAAGGCTTTTCGATACCAGTATTAATATTAAATAGGAATGTAAGGCTTTTAGATACCAGTATTAATATTAACAAGGACTGTAAGGCTGTTAGATAACAATATTAATATTAGCAGGAAATGAAAGGCTCTTAGATACCAGTATTAATATTAACAGAGATCATTAGGCTGTTAGATACCAGTATTAATATTAACAGGGAATGTAAGGCTGTTAGATGACAGTATTAATATTAACAGGGAATGAAAGGCTGTTAGATAACAGTATTAATATTAACAGGGAATGAAAGGCTGTTAGATAACAGTATTAATATTAACAGGGAATGTAAGGCTCTTAGATAAAGAGTATCTACTATACCTGCTTTATGACATTAATATCGTTCCTTCTTCCAGCATCTCAGCAGATGGCCATGCGTCTCGTAAAAGATGCTGCGGTAGTGGTGGTAGTGTGTGTGTGTGTGTGTGTGTATGTGTGTCTGTGTAAGCCACAGACCCACTTTTCTCAGTGTCAGTGCTGTTTAAATGAATGACTACCTCACAGCACGCCCTCACATGTTCCTCTCATTTAGCCTACGTTTCATTGTCAAACAGACCGATCAGCTGTATAATGAGCTTTGGCTGCAGCAACCCAGTGAGAGTCCCAATGTATTTCTCTAGCTTGTCTTCCCTGCTCACTCAGCTGTGGTAGCTGTTATTGTTTATGCTTCCTTGGCGAACATTGCAACACCTATTTCCTGGAGCTTAGAAACAGACTAGTCGTTACTCAACAAACCCTTGACTTCATACTCAGTGAGTCGCAGGCAGGGGCCAAGTCAAGTCATGACTTCCTGCTGTCTCTCTGTATGTGCTGGTTGGCCGATAATGTCTTCACCTCAGAGCCAGTGAAAAGGTGGAAAAGCTATCCAGTAATACTCAAAACAAGCATGGGTCTTACTGTAAAACTGCATGGGTTTGGTCTCTGCTTTTCAGCTTGGTTTGGGTCTGCCAAATTCAGAGCCCACAGGCAAAGGAGAAGTAACACTGAAACACAGTCAGACTAATACAACAGAACACCTGTTTGTGTTGAACGTGATGAGTAGCATTGTAATTAGGGCCTGTAGATTAGAACATCTGGAAAACATTCTACAAACATCCACACGTGTCTCAGTGTTAGATTCAATGGAGAATTTACTGATTTGAATTCAGATCTGTTGATACTTTAGATATAGTTGTTTAGGTTATGATGGGACGGACAAAACAATACTTCTATATTGATGTTGATACTCTTAGCTTTATGGCTTGGTGCTGATAATCATCCTCTTCTCATCATTTCATTGTATCCTTCTCTCTTTCCCCAGATAAGAACGAGTGTCTGGACAGTACTCATCTGTGTAGCCGCCATTCCCAGTGTTTCAACACCGCTGGTTCCTACACCTGTCAGTGTCTGGAGGACTACTCTGGGGATGGCCACACGTGCTGGCCCCGGAGAGCCTCCCAGTCCAAGACCTCCATGTACTACCGGTACAAACTCTCCAAAAGGACCAGGCCCATACAACAACCACAACAACCACAACAACCACAGCTCTGACGGTGCCTCTGGTTCTGACTGATAACACTGTTGTGAAGTAGTTGCTGGCAGCCATTTTCGGTTGAGCAGTGTCGAAGCAGAACAGGAGAACTCTGGGAGGAAAATACATTTGTGTTGACGCAGCCTCATAGGACAATTCGTGAGGTAGATTGGGGATAAATGGGGTAAATTGGGGTGGAGTTTCACTATCACAACATAGTGAAAGAAGAGTAATGCTAAGAATTCCTCACACAACTGGAAAGTGTGGTAACATTCTGTTTTAGCCTATAATTTGCCAGGCCTCTCTTCAGTTAGTCAACAAAGTCCCTAGATTGCTACTCGGCGCCATTAGTGGTTTACTGTTTGATGTCAGTCAAAGTCAAAGAAGCCACTCATTTGACAAACACACTCGTCAAGGAACCACGCTCTGTAGTCTCTGCCTGCTGCGCTTCAGACTCAAAACGTTCTGTGATGACATGGAATTTTCCTTTGTTTAAGTTTCCCAGTTTATTGTCTCGGAAAAGGTCATGGTTAAGAGGTTTCACACGCTCTGCCATACTGCTGCTTTGGCATTTGTAACCAATTTCACAATACACATATTGTCAGCATAAGGGATCTTAATAGGGACTTCATGTAGTGAGTGATTAGCTAATTTTCTGACAGGCCAGTGGGTGTACACGAAACCTCCCATTCTGTAATTGTTTTCCATAGGAACTATTCTTTGAGAGGAGCGTATACGTCATTATTTGTTAATAAAAGGCTGACCTCTGGTGGAAAGATAAGGGAGGATATTTGTCTTCTCGAGAGCAGTATCGCCCTGAATTCTCCATAGATGGAATTAGAGATAGCAGTATCACCCTGACTTCTCCATAGATGGGATTATAGATAGCAGCATCACCCTGACTTCTCCATAGATGGGATTATAGATAGCAGCATCACCCTGACTTCTCCATAGATGGGATTATAGATAGCAGCATCGCCCTGACTTCTACATAGATGGGATTATAGATAGCAGCATCGCCCTGACTTCTCCATAGATGGGATTATAGATAGCAGCATCGCCCTGACTTCTCCATAGATGGGATTATAGATAGCAGCATCACCCTGACTTCTCCATAGATTGGATCATTGATAGCAGTATCTCCCTGACTTCTCCATAGATGGGTTCATAGATAGGCTGTTGAAATGCATCTATTTGTTGAGTCATATTAATTAATTAAGGCACTTTGAGAGATCGGCTGTTTGATGATGTAAAATGTCTGGAATACAGGTATAATTGTTGAATGGGGACCAACCAGTAAAGTGTGTTATTATTATTGTTGTGTGGGCTCTGTAATGTACTGGGGTTTCTCTTATTCTTCACAAGGAAATGGAAGTCAATCGTGGTTGTAGACGTTTCATGATTTTGGATTCCGGAGAGTAAACTGCCTTTGAATCCATATCGGGCCACAATAATACTAACATGGTCATGCCTACTTCATGACCTGTCATGGCAGGAAATCAGGGTAAAACAAGCAGCCACACACACACACACACACACACACACACACACACACACACACACACACACACACACACACACACACACACACACACACACACACACACACACACACACACACACACACACACAGCAAGAGAGCACAGACAGGTCAGACCAAACAAACCAAATGTCTTGTTTCTCAGCACCTCTCTAATCCCCAACCCTTTCTACAGTGACAGCATAATGACATGTCCCACTCCTGTACTGTCTGCACTCCCTGAGGTTGCAGTTACAGTGGGTGGTGGTAGGGGGCACTGTGTTGTGTGCTATGTGGTCCCCAGTTCCAGTGGTTCTGGTTGTGGTTGTACTAGTAGGGCTCTATCTGGCACTGTGAGTGTCTGTGGCTGCAGTGGGAAGAGGCAGCTGCTGGATGGGCCCTGCCGCTGACCCCATTCCTCCCAACAGCAGGTGTCATGTCGCGTTGCCCTCACATGCACACAGATGCACACACAGATGAGGGTGTGTTTGTGTGTGTGTGTGTGTGTGTGTGTGGGGGGGGGGAACCTGGAACTACTTACAGCATAGCTGAGAACAAAGGGGGGGAGGTGGGAATCAGACGGAAATGCAGCCTCTTGGAATAACTCTCACCACAATGCCCAGACAGAATCCCAAACTCACCCCCAGAAGCGCGAGAAAACCTGGTTTCTCTCTTTCAAAGCAGCACAAATAGAAAACATTTTAGATGAAAGGTTCCAGGCCCCCTTTATGAAAAGGACCTCACACTAAGTTGTGTGTAATTCCTACCAGAAACAGGTTTATTTACCAAAAAATAATAAGATTTTATGCCAAGTGGCTACAAATAAAGGACAACAAGGAGTGGGACGAGAGGAAGGGGGGACAGAGAGGGAGAGAGAGAGAGAGATAGAGAGAGAGAGAGGGAGAGGGAGGAGAGAGAGAGACAGCGAGAGAGAGAGTGAAAGAGAGCGCGAAAGAGAGACAGAGAGAGAGAGAGAGAGAGAGAGAGAGAGAAGAGAGGAGGATCAGGAAGTGGAATGTTTATCTTTGCTTGTGCTTGTTCTTCTCCGACCTGTGTTTACGTGACACACTCTGTTTTCACATGTAGGAGGAGCTACGGGAACACAGCACTGGGACCGTCTGCAGAGAGAGAACAAAAATAGGAAAACAATAAATATGCTAATTTAATTTGGACATCTGCGATGACAACAAGCTCTCCCGTCCTGCGGCCTGTGCTGTGTGTGTGAGGGAATTCAACAACGTCCCTCTCGGCTTTCATTATGAAACAATATTAACATTTTCTGAGCAAGTGAGCAATGGCTCTGACAAGTGCAAAGAGCCAACTACAATACTGGGGAGAGATGGTAGTAAGAAGAAACCTTGCCACCCACGTTGCTGAAAGAGCATGCTTTCAAACACAGGCACTGAACTGCAAAACCACTAAAACCCCTGTCTTACCCATACTGTCCTATTCACTAGGTGAAATGGGCCAGTCTTTTCTCCTCCGGGTCTGGCCCATCAGCCAAGGGATTTTCCATGGCTAATGCTGTATTATGTACCCGGTGTGGGACTGGGTTTGTGTCTCAAATGGCACCCTATTCTCTATATAATGCAATACTTTTTACCAAAGCCCTATCAATAAGTAGTGCACTACATAGGCAACAGGGTGCCATTTTGGGACCCAGTCTGGGACTGCCATTGCTTCGACAGCCAGACAGTCATGGTCACAGTGTGTTTCCATGAATTATTATTCCATGAATGAATAATTAAAATGATAGATGCTGACCTGGCCCACTCCAGGGAGCTCCGGCACAGCTTGAGATCATGTCGTAAAATTATAAATCTTGTTAGAGACCCATATTACTCCTGATTTAAGCTCGCCACAAACACACACACACACACACACACACTCAAACACACATTTGATCTGCGTAGAGCAGGCGTGATATACTGTGCTATTACACAGCCTAGTGTGATGACACTCTTTCACAGGCCATTAGAGTCACTGTATAGAACCTGCCAGAGTGCTGTCAGAAATGACTGTGACATCATGCCTATATCCTCGAGCTCACATCTATATTGGATTTTCCATGTTATATATCACTGTCTATACACACTGTCTATAAACCTAAAAGGGGTTTTCGGCTGTCCCCATAGGAAAACCTTTTAAAGAACCCTTTTTGGTTCCAGGTAGAA
Source organism: Thymallus thymallus (assembly GCA_023634145.1). NCBI lineage: Eukaryota > Metazoa > Chordata > Actinopteri > Salmoniformes > Salmonidae > Thymallus > Thymallus thymallus. The sequence continues at coordinate 5,506,952 of CM042424.1, read as the reverse complement.
CCCTTTTGGGTTCTATGTATAACTCTTTCCACAGAGGGTTCTACCTGTTATCCAAAAGGGTTCTACCTGGAACCAAAAAGGGTTATCCTATGGGGAAAGCTTTAGAAACCTTTTGGAACCTTTTTGTGTATGTATCACTGTCTCCAATGGAACATGTCCATGTACACATATTCCATCTTCCACACTAGGGCGTTCATCGCTTTTGTTGAACTCCTCATTTATATTACTAACATTCCTGACTGATGAATGTAACCCAGCTATGTGGTGGGTAACGTGTGGCTGAAAGATGTGGAAATACCCCTCAGACTTTGAACCTCTTAATAACTTCACTCCCAGGACCCCCTGGTTTCAAACCACACACACACACACACTCTCCTCCAAGGGCCCCAACTCTGCCCTTTACCAGTGACCCTAATTAATCTACTCACATCTACATGATGACTTTGAACTCTGTTTGCCCAGTATAAGTAGTATAAATTGCCCACAATTGCCCCCCCCCCCCCTCAACAATGTAAAACAATCGGTACACCCAAATCATGGGGGGTGCAATGAAAGCTGAGGTCCAGCCATGTCCTGCTCTGCCCGAAATACAGGCTTCCTAAATCATTCCTAATACATGGTCAAGGGATTATCCTGGCAGAACAGGAAAGACTTCCAGCTAATCTATATTGGAATGCCTGGTGAGGACAAGGTAAAGGAAGTGGCCGAGACGAGGAGGGTTGCTGCTCTTGGAAGCCAACACTCTTCATTATTTTTTTTGTACGGCAATTAAGGGGCGGACGGATGCGAGAGAGAGAAGCTAGAACCTATTTCTGGTCCTCTGGAACAACAAATTTGCCTTGAAATTACAGAAGGCAGCTATCACTATTGTGTAATTTTGTGGTAACAGGAAGGTTTCCGAGCACCAAACCTGGAAGTTGGCAACGCGGGAAAACAATAACACTAGGGATGTGTAATGAACACCTGATAATACTGTGTCAGTTGGTGGCCCGACCTTATATGGTATTTCCTGACCTCTAAAATGTTTTAATTAGGCCAAGATCACCTACTATTATGGCGCAATTGGTATTTATTTGCCTTGCTGGCAGCAGGGTGCACCACTGCCCTGCGCTTAATTTCCCAAGCAGCTCTCTAAAGGCATAGGGGGATACTGAGGTAGGGAGAAGCCCACAGAGAAGGAATCAATTACATGAAGATTTAATCAATGGGGGAAAAGGGCGAAAGCAGTAAATTTAGTTTACAAAAAGGCTGGTCAATAACTCAATTCAACTGTGCAGAGAAGGCAGCTGTTAGTGTGGGTTTAGGAGGGGGGAGGAGTTGGGGGTAGAGGGGGAGGAGTGTGGGTGTGGGGGGGGGGGGGGGGGGGGCGTTCTGGCAGGGACGAAGATGGGCGCAGTTTTAATTAGTTCTGTATTGGAAGTGGAACAGTGGGAGCGTTGTGGAGCGGGACGGAACAGCTGCAACGGGGTGCAGGGATCGCTGGCTGGCTGGCTGGCTGGCTGGCTGGCTGGCTGGTTAGAAGTCTGGTTGGGCTCTCCCTCCATCCCTCCATCTAGCCCTTCTCTCCTTCTCTGCTGTGCCAGCTCAGGTGTTTGGGTCTGCCTGGGGAGCAATGGGTGGCACACACGGTTGTGTGGCTCTGCGTTGGTTGGCAGCGGGTGGGTAAAGGCCTGGGGCTGGGGGTGGTGTGGGGGAATGTATGAAAGGGCCGGTGGCTCACTGGGCAGTCTGCCCCAAGGGGATCACTGTATGAGAGAGGCTGGGAGCCAAAGGCCTGTCACCAGCCAGCCAGACATCCCAGCGCTCTGCCCTGTTCTTACAGGGCCAGGGCCCAGGGGCAGACACAGACAGGGAGACTAACTGTAGCCATGCTCCATGACCTGACCACGCTGTGGTACACACATGCATGCATGCACATATGGAGGAACTCATGGAGGCACACACACACATAGGTTAGCGTTTTTCCTCATGAATCTTGTTCTGGAGGCAGCTCTGCAGAGTGGTCACTAGCTGGCGCAGCCACAAAGTCCTAACATCTGATTTAAAACCTAGCCTTAACCCTAACCTTAACCACACTGCTAGCTCTAATGCCTAACATTAACCTGAAATTAAGACCATAAAGTTCTGCCTCCAGGACAAGACTCGTCAACACTCCTTCACACTACACTCTTGGAAGTAAAGGTGCTATCTATAATCTAAAAGGGTTCTTCGGCTGTCCCCATAGGAGAACCTTTTGAAGAAACCTTTTTGGTTCCAAGCAGAACTATTTTTCGTTCCATGTAGAACCCTTTACACAGAGGGTTCTACATGGAACGAAAAATAGTTCTGCTTGGAACCAAAAAGGTTTCTTCAAAAGGTTATCCTATGGGGACAGCCGAAGAACCCTTTTTATCTAAGAGTATACACTCCCTTATCCAACTGTATTCACCCGTCCATCAAAACGTTTCTATACACAGGCACAGCAACCTATTACATCCACACATATTTTGACATTTTTCAAAGTGTTTTATTCTGCCCTATCTCACTGTAGTTAGCCTTTCAAAATATAATATCAAAGCCTATATATTTTTGCACGACAAAAGAACATGAAAACTAAGCTTAATGATCCCTAAAAAGTTTACCAGATTTGCTAATTTTCTACAGCTACAGTGACCAGGCCAAACCGAATCTCAACTTCCACTCAAGTCTAAACCCCAGGAACAACCCACAACCCCAGACCTCACCTCAACCTAACCGCACAGCACCACACTCACACTCCGGTCCAATGTTGAGATCTTATGAACCAACTGGTTTGGATATGATTTTACTTTAGGTCTTAACTCTGTCTACTTTGGCTCTGTAGACATCAACACTGGCCTGTACTGACTGTACATTTAGCTACATGAATTACTAGCACATTATTTGAGATTAAAAAGGGTTTCTCAGAACTTTGGCTTGTTTAATGGGGAAAGTGTAAATCATTTGACATGGAATGTTTCTTGAGGACTGAGTCAGAGTCCAACTTTCCGCTCAATGGTACCAGCAGCGTCTGTCTCACTGTTGGGTCAGATGTTGCCAAGACACTCTCAAAAGCTCCATTGACACAGCGTTTTGGATTTAGAGAAGAGCGCTGTGATGACGATGTTATTTTCCTATGATACAATGCTGACCTCTTGTGGATAAGAATATAACCGGCATTCCACTTTAAGCAGATCCTTAAGTATTAAGCAGGTGAGAAGCTTTTATATGGGGGGCAATAAGAGTGTCGAATTTAATCAAGATAAACATGATAAACATATTTGTTTTAATATACGTTTTGTAATCAGTGCCGGCCCTAGCTATTTAGGGGCCCTAAGCGAGATTTGGGTTTCGGGCCCCCCACCTCGCAGGTAAAACTTTTGGTGGTCCCCCTCTTATTGGTAGAGAGATTTGTTTTGTACATTTCCTGTAATTCTCTCCATTTTGCCATGAGGCATAGAGAAAATGTTGTGGTTTTAATGCAAATTGGGGGGGTTGGGGACCAGCTAGCGGCTGGGGGCCCTAAGCAACCCCTTATATCGCTTATGCCCCCACCGTTCCGTTCTGTGGACAACAAATCCCATCGTTAGGGCGCAGACATAAGTATCTCTTCATTATATCCAAATCTCTGCCATAATTACATTTAGCCAAATAATATTCCTGACCTTTGACCTGTACAACCATTATTAGTAATATTTGTTGTAGGCTATATAAATATTTCAGGCCAAACAATGTTGCAATATTTACATTGTACATTAAAGTAAGAAGAGCCATTAGTTATAATAGCCATTAGTTTCATTTTTGTTTTTTATAGTCTTTGACTGAAATTGTGGACCTTTGCCTGCCATTCCGTTGTTGTAGTTTGATACAAATTATCTCCATGTTGGAGAAAAACGCTCATTTCCCAATTAAAGGACCTTTATTATTATAGCCTATTATTATGACCAGTCATCACTTACGGTGGCAATGTACCGCGGAATTAACGTTAGACCAAGCTTCTCGTAATGTGTAATGTATTGTGGTTATTTTTTGCCGTTTTGATGCTAGCTTGTTTACCATTACTTTATCTCTCATGATGTTAGCAACGTGTGATCACCGTTCAAACCTTGGTGTTTTTGTGCTTTTATTTTATAGAGAGGAGTGACAGAGTCCTTCAAGTCAACTAGCTAACATTACTGCTGTGTTATGTTGTTTGTCATTACCCAAGTTGTTGTTGTTGTTAAAAGGGTACGTTTTTATGTTGTTGTCGTCTCATTGTTATTTTCAATTTGTAACCTGATCATTTTGTGCTCACTTTCTCTGTGAGAATGGGCGAGTTCGTTTAGCATGAACCGGTGCCCCGGGTGAGTAGGGCACGGGGCCATGCAAAACGAACGCGCCCATTGTTTCCCATGTCGCTGGATAGATAGTCACGAAAGGTTGCGATGCCTGCAATTGGGTCCTTGCTATCTGGGATCCTTGGGACATCTCTACCCACCCATTGAAATTGACATGTACAATGGTTAGGTAAGGGTTATTTTGTGTATGGTAGAGTATTTTTAAACCGACTTCAAAACGTGGGTCAACGCATGTAACAACCAAGATGTGTTTGCTCATGACCGGAGGCACGTGCACAAGGTGGAAGTACACCTGTTTTATTCCGTGCATCAGCGCATGTGACAAATAATATTTGATTTGATTTTATCTGACATGCACGCGCAGCACTACACTCTTAGAAAAAAGGGTTATTCTGCTGTCCCCATAGGAGAGCCCGTTTTGGATCCAGGTAGAACCCTCTGTGGAAAGGGATCTATATGTAACCAAATGGGTTCTACCTGGAACCAAAGGGGCTAATTAATGGGTTATCCTATGGGGGCAGCTAAATAACCACTTTAGTTTCCAGATAGCATCTTTTTATTTTCTGAGAGTGTACTGACTACTGCTATTGTAAGTAGTTATTTGTCCTTTAAAAAGACGAGCTCCATCATCACTGTACCTGCAGTGTGTTGCCTTCAAAGGAAAGAACTGAGAGGTTACAAGGACGACATAAATACAGCATGATGACTCAAATCAACAACAAGTATATGTGGCAACCTGATAAATACAAACATGACCCAATGCAGTCATAAGATTAGGTAAGATAAGGGTGTTGGGTGTTGTAAGCATACGGTATTACACACATAGACCACACACGCACCAGGAGTTAAAATTCAGCGTCCACTTTTAATGATGGAACCAAACACTATTTCTAAACAATAAATGTCTGAGGTTAGGTATGGGCAGAATCCTAGACGACCGAAAACATTACTCCTCTGCTTTTTAGAGAATGTGTCTGAATTCAGAATAAAAGTGCATCATTTCCCCCAGTACGTTCCCCCAGTACGTTTTTGAGCAACGCTATTTCTCTATTATACATCCTGTGTCGGTGGATCGTCTCTGTGAATTCATGGCCAGCCTCCTGAGAGGGATGCACTAGACTGCACTCCACTCCCTCACTCTTAGCACAGTCTATAGCAGGCTACTACAGTACCAGGGAAATATATCTATACACAAGGGTTACTCAAAATGGACAAAATACCATTTACTTTTCCCTGTCTCATTGTCCTTTTGGGTAAGCTGCCTCTCGGCCTTTCTCTGTTTTTGCGACATGTACATTTTAGTCATTTAACAGACGCTCTTATCGGGGATTCGAACCAGCGACCTTTCGGTTACTGGATAAAAGCAATTTTTTATGTTAAAAAATATATATTTTCTTTGCTTTTTTGGGGCTGGCCAAATATCTAGTATAACATTACTTTGATGTACTTTACTAGTTTTTGTTTAGTTAAGATCAAGTCATTGATTATTTGGTGCAGGTTATTATACAAATACAAGATTGTTTTTTCTCAACAGGTTTTATCAATTCAGTTTATCTGCCAAAAAGCTGCTGATGTAATCAATGCTCTATCTATGCAATGGATTCTTCTCTTCTAAACAGTGTTGCGGAAGCTACTCTGAAATCATAGTTTACCAAACGACCAATGACTTTACATTGGAAGAAGATAAGCTACATTAAAGCTACCCTTCCAGGGCTCTATGTTGACCTTTTTTACAAGGAGCACGCGTGCACCTAAGCCATTACAATGAGCCCATACTCCTATAGCTCCTCCCACCAACCTCCTCTGCTAAATCTGACCAGGTTTTCCCAAACTCTGATACTGAAAAAAAAGAAAGGACATGATTTCTTATTTCATCCGTACTTTCTTTTCTTATTGCAACAGAAATTAGTTGGTAGTTTCAATAGTTAGCTACACCTCTACATGGCAACAAAGTAATGAACTACTGAAAACACCAACTGCCACCAAGCTACTGCAAAATGTAGTTAAATTATTAGTTGAACTACATGTAATTCACTTCTCCCCAACACTGATTCTAAACTATACCCATGTATTTTTCCAGGTCTTGTCCTGACTTCTACCACCACAGCCCAGACACAGCCAGTCAATCCCACTGTACCCCAGCCCACCTCAGCCTCCAACCCATCCAGTGACAAAGCCACTCCAGGAGATAGCACCACTACTGTAGATGACAATGGTGTACAATTTCCCCCCATAACCCCAAGCCTAGGCTTTGCTGATCTAATTTCTGATAACATCACTATAATCAATTCCACCGGGAGGCCTAGCGACACGGTAACCCCTACACTGAAGACCAGTTCAGGTAGGTTGGAGGTGCTTCTTTCACTGTATGGTCTGTTTATGGTCAATGGATGATACATCTCGTTGTCTTGGTTCTTGAGACCACTCAAGACCAGTCGATAAATACAGTCTCAGTCTCTAGGGGTCTAAGTCTTGACTCCATCTCTGGTCAATGCTAATTTCCTACCTGCTTTTGTGGAGGTAAAGTAACAATATTTTTTCTCAAGATGTATCTCCAGGACCCACATCCTGGAACTCACATCTGAATGTCTCTACACCAAACCCCCCAGCAGTGGCCAGCAGCACAGCTGCTAGCACTTCTGCTACTAGAACCACCAAGGCTAAAGGTGAGTTGATCTCACCAGGTTGGAGGTGCTTCTTTCACTGTATGGTCTGTTTATTGTCAATGGATGATACATCTCGTTGTCTTGGTTCTTGAGACCACTCAAGATCAGTCGATAAATACAGTCTCAGTCTCTAGGGGTCTAAGTCTTGACTCCATCTCTGGTCAATGCTAATTTCCTACCTGCTTTTGTGGAGGTAAAGTAACAATATTTTTTCTCAAGATGTATCTCCAGGACCCACATCCTGGAACTCACATCTGAATGTCTCTACACCAAAGCCCCCAGCAGTGGCCAGCAGCACAGCTGCTAGCACTTCTGCTACTAGAACCACCAAGGCTAAAGGTGAGTTGATCTCACCAGAGTTAAGTGAATCCACTGTGAAATTAATCCACTGTGAAATTAATCCACTGTGAAATTAATCCATCAGTGCACAACATTTATGTTATCTTTTTTTAAAAGGTTTGACAGGAACTGCTCACACAAAACCCCGTGCGAAAAAAACGTCCCACATTATTGGTAACATGCATTTATAAATGTCTCAAACATGCCTAACGACGTGCGTTCTGACACCAAATCTGAATTGGTTAACCTTCATTTGTCAGACTAACCCACATTAATACTAACATTTGGGCCATTTAGTCATCGTATCCAGTGACTTACATGGCCTTTATCTTAATGTCCAACAAATTATTGTTTTCTCTTTCTTAATAGGACTGATCATCATGATTGCGATCTTCATCACTGCCTTTGTGCTTATAGTAGTATGCTTCTTGACGAAGAAGAGGTCAAGGGTGAGTAATGTATTTACTGTTTGTCAAATTAAATTCTAATACGATTTGATCATTTCTAACATTGTCTAACAAAGCTTCAACTTTGTACGAACATCAAACGCTAGCGTTCAACTATGTCCGTAAATGCCTGTATGTTTTCTAGCCCATTGAAGTGTGTGTGTGTGTGTGTGTTGTACCCTGTTGTGTTTTCAGAGGTACTCTGTAGATCTCAGAGACAGGCATGAGGAGCTGCGTCTGAGTACTGCGGATCATCCTGACGCTGTGTTTGACAACTCCTCAACACAGAAGGGTGACAACATAGAATTACATAGAATATCTATAGAATAAAACATGTATTATACAGTATATCTGTATGGATGAGAATACACTCTACATTAATTTACACTATCATCATCAAGGATATTCTACTACACATTAATAGTGTTCGGGAAACTTAGACTTTGTAGAAACCTGTACACAAGACATCACCAGAACACTTATGTTACTGTAAATGTAAACCCAAATCAGATTGTATTAGTCACATGCTTGGTAAACAACAGGTGTGGACTAACGGTGAAATGCTTACTTACGGTCCCTTCAACAATACAGAGAGAAAGAACAACTGTACTACCATAGCATTTAAAATGAAGAAGTAATAATGAGCATCTAGCAAATGCTACTGCACATTAACTTGTGTTAAGACTGTAGTAGTAACCATGACTACTGCACATTAACTTGTGTTAAGACTGTAGTAGTAACCATGACTACTGCACATTAACTTGTGTTAAGACTGTAGTAGTAACCATGACTACTGCACGTTAACTTGTGTTAAGACTGTAGTAGTAACCATGACTACTGCACATTAACTTGTGTTAAGACTGTAGTAGTAACCATGACTACTGCACGTTAACTTGTGTTAAGACTGTAGTAGTAACCATGACTACTGCACATTAACTTGTGTTAAGACTGTAGTAGTAACCATGACTAATGCATGTTAACTTTGATCACTTCTCCAGGGATGGACACCTTTGTCGCCGTGGATCTCAACAGCACCGAGGTCCTGGTTAAGGGAAGTGAAGGAGACAGAGGTGAGACTGATGAAGTAATGGACAAGGGCTTTGAAGTGAGAGAGAGGAGGCTAGACACAGGGAGATGGAGGGGGGGTAAAGGAGAGGGAGATAGACATGGGGGGTAAAGGAGAGGGAGATAGACATGGGGGGGTAAAGGAGAGGGAGATAGACATGGGGTAAAGGAGAGGGAGATAGACATGGGGGGTAAAGGAGAGGGAGATAGACATGGGGGGTAAAGGAGAGGGAGATAGACATGGGGTAAAGGAGAGGGAGATAGACATGGGGTAAAGGAGAGGGAGATAGACATGGGGGGTAAAGGAGAGGGAGATAGACATGGGGGGTAAAGGAGAGGGAGATAGACATGGGGTAAAGGAGAGGGAGATAGACATGGGGGTAAAGGAGAGGGAGATAGACATGGGGGGTAAAGGAGAGGGAGATAGACATGGGGGGTAAAGGAGAGGGAGATAGACATGGGGTAAAGGAGAGGGAGATAGACATGGGGGGTAAAGGAGAGGGAGATAGACATGGGGGGTAAAGGAGAGGGAGATAGACATGGGGGGTAAAGGAGAGGGAGATAGACATGGGGGTAAAGGAGAGGGAGATAGACATGGGGTAAAGGAGAGGGAGATAGACATGGGGGGTAAAGGACCATGACTACTGCACATTAACTTGTGTTAAGACTGTAGTAGTAACCATGACTACTGCACATTAACTTGTGTTAAGACTATAGTAGTAACCATGACTACTGCACGTTAACTTGTGTTAATACTGTAGTAGTAACCATGACTAATGCATGTTAACTTTGATCACTTCTCCAGGGATGGACACCTTTGCCGCCGTGGATCTCAACAGCACCGAGGTCCTGGTTAAGGGAAGTGAAGGAGACAGAGGTGAGACTGATGAAGTAATGGACAAGGGCTTTGAAGTGAGAGAGAGGAGGCTAGACACAGGGAGATGGAGGGGGGGTAAAGGAGAGGGAGATAGACATGGGGGGTAAAGGAGAGGGAGATAGACATGGGGGGTAAAGGGGGGGAGATAGACATGGAGGATAAAGGAGAGGGAGATAGACATGGGGGGTAAAGGAGAGGGAGATAGACATGGGACGTAAAGGAGAGGGAGATAGACATGGGGGGTAAAGGGGGGAGATAGACATGGGGGTAAAGGAGAGGGAGATAGACATGGAGGGTAAAGGGGGGAGATAGACATGGGGGTAAAGGAGAGGGAGATAGACATGGGGGGTAAAGGGGGGGAGATAGACATGGAGGATAAAGGAGAGGGAGATAGACATGGGGGGTAAAGGAGAGGGAGATAGACATGGGACGTAAAGGAGAGGGAGATAGACATGGGGGGTAAAGGGGGGAGATAGACATGGGGGTAAAGGAGAGGGAGATAGACATGGTGGGGTAAAGGGGGGGAGATAGACATGGGGGGTTAAAGGAGAGGGAGATAGACATGGGGTAAAGGAGAGGGAGATAGACATGGTGGGGTAAAGGGGGGGAGATAGACATGGGGGGTAAAGGAGAGGGAGATAGACATGGGGTAAAGGAGAGGGAGATAGACATGGGGGGGTAAAGGGGGGGAGATAGACATGGAGGGTAAAGGAGAGGGAGATAGACATGGGAGGAGAGGGAGATAGACATGGAGGGTAAAGGAGAGGGAGATAGACATGGGGGGTAAAGGAGAGGGAGATAGACATGGGGTAAAGGAGAGGGAGATAGACATGGAGGGTAAAGGAGAGGGAGATAGACATGGGGGGTAAAGGGGGGAGATAGACATGGGGGGTAAAGGAGAGGGAGATAGACATGGGAGGAGAGGGAGATAGACATGGAGGGTAAAGGAGAGGGAGATAGACATGGGAGGAGAGGGAGATAGACATGGAGGGTAAAGGAGAGGGAGATAGACATGGAGGGTAAAGGAGAGGGAGATAGACATGGGGGGTAAAGGGGAGGGAGATAGACATGGGGGGGGGGGGGGGGGGGTAAAAGAGAGGATGTAAGAGCACAAGAGCATCTTCCTAAGGTCAGTATGTAGCCTTGCTTGAGCCTTGGCTTGGGTGAGCCGGAGCAGGAGCCCATCTCCTGTTTATGTAGCATGAGGCAGCTTGATATACAAGCTGTACCCCGTTCCTCAGGTACTCAGTAATTATGATGTGACTGAAGAGGCTAGTAGAAGAATACATGTACTGTTCTCTCATAGGGTCAGTTTGCTGGGCCAATGACAGTCTGCCCCCAAACGAGGCTCTATTGAGAATTGTATATTTATATGAGTTATTGCACAGTGATCTGTCAAGGTGATGTATTGTTTGGTTACTGAAATGGGTTTTGTGTTCAGAGTGAATTTCCTCTTTTGCAACAGCCGTTAAACAGAAAAGAGAAGGAAGTCGATGTGTGCTAACTATACTGTACATTCATAGTTATCTACAGTTTTAAATGACCAGAGTCACAGCTGAAATAATACATTTTAATAATACAGCTTCATGTTATCTTTTGTGGAAGGTGTGTGGGAATAATGTGAAAACTTCAAAGAAAAGACAAACCCCCCCCACACTGCTCTTGCTGATATAATATGTTTTTAACAAGTAACAAGTCTAAAAAAGATGGTATCAAAATAATTAACAACCCTAACGATTCTTATAAATCAAATCAAACAAAATTTAATCAGCATTAACATTGTAGTTTTTTTCTTCAAATTAATCCTTAAGCAGGGGCGGCAGGTAGCCTAGTGGTTAGAGTGTTAGGCCCGTAACTGGAAGGTTGCAGGATCGAATCCCCGAGCTGACAAGGTAAAAATCTGTCGTTCTGCCCCTGAACAAGGCAGTTAACCCACTGTTCCTAGGCCGTCATTGTAAATAAGAATTTGTTCTTAACTGACTTGCCTAGTAAAATAAAGGTTAAATAAAAAGGGGAACTATTTTAGTGAATCATTTAAGGGACTGTATTGTGGCCTTTCATGGCTTCCTGTTTCACTGGGGTTAAAAAATGAGGTAACACGCATGTAAAATCCATTTGTCACCCATCACCTTGGGGAAAAGCAAAAAAACGAACAAATGTACCGCTTACAACTATTTGGGCAACAATTGGAAACCACTGGAATAGTGGTAAGCATGAATGTTAGAGGACCCAAGTGTATCTTGTACCCAATCACAGCGAGGAAGATGGTTCGGGAGGCAAAGAAAAGACCAAGGGCCACAGTTGGAGAATTCAAGAACTTGGTCGCATCCTGGGGTCACCAAGTCTCCAAATCTACAAATAGATGCCGCCTTCATGCCACTTTTTTTTTAAGTAAAAAAAAACAAACTTTATTGAGCAACTAACAAATGTAAAAAATGCCTGTTGTCTTTTCTAAACGGCATAAACACTTGGATTGTAACCGGGTGCTATGGTCAGATTAGACAAAAGCACACCAGTGGTGGGTTTGGCATTTGAAGGAAGGACGCATATGCAGAAAATAACCTCATACCTACTGTAAAATATGGTGGTGGATCTTAGCTGTTGTGAGGCTGGTCTTGGGGCCCTTGGTAAGGTCAACGGCATCATGAACTCTACCAAGTTACAGGACATCTTAGCCAAAAACCTGGTTGCTTCTGCCAGGAGGCTGAAATTTGGCCGTAAGTGGATCCTCCAGCAAGAAAATGACACACATCAAAATTCACAAAGAAATTGATCACAAAATCAACATTTTGCAATAGCCATATCATCTCCGGACTTGAACCTCATTGAAAGCCTATTGTTTGAATTGAAGACGGCAGTCCATAAGCACAGACTGAAAGATAAAGGATCTAGAAAGATTCTGATTGGAGGAATGGTCCTCGCAAGGGAAGGGTGAACAATGTATTAAAATAGTATTACTTGGTATTACTTGTTAAACAAAATATTTGTTCTATGAGCAATTCTATTAGTATAAAGTAATATAATTTCCCAGTCTTTTGCACGTCCTTATCAAGTATGCCAATTTATTTTGGTTGTAACTGCACATTGTTTAGATAGATAAGAGCTTTCCCACTGGGCAAAAACTGGTTGAATCAACGTGGAAAACTGATCTGAAAAAAGTAATCAAACTTTTAACTTAAATGCAATGACATTTACATATTTTTGGTTGATATCACATTGAATTCACGTTAGTTGACAACTTAACCAAATGTAAATCAAAACTAGACGTTGAACTGCCCAGTGGGTCAGCTCTCATTGCCCACTCCTTTTGCGACACCATGGTCACCATCCATAACACATTCGATTTGCTAAATGTATTCTCACACTCCAGGAAAACTCTGCCTGGTGTCAGATCATACATAGGAAATGTACTCTGAATAACCCGAGCCGCAGGACTCATTGGAGGTCGAGATGAGAGAATGTACTATGACACGTTTTTTCTGTGTGACTTCAGTCTGATCTCAGTATTATAATGGTATGATAACCTCCATGTAAGGAGTGGACTGACCTCTATGCAGCAGACCTGGGTTCAAACAGTATCTGTTTTCTTTCCAAAACTTTAAGCGTTTGACTGAGCATGCCTGGAGTACCATATAGGAAGGGTTTACTCATTTGGGACTATTACAAAACATCAAATCATTAGCATGAAGTTGCCCGTGCATTTCAGTGCTCTCAATCTGTTGAATGTAATACGAGAGACACTAGAAAGTGGAATGTCCCAACCTACTCTGTGTAATGTCATCGCTGTGGTGAGGTGCAGTACTAGCATAGTGGAATGTCCCATCTTGCTCCATTGAATGACAGCACCCAACCTACTATGTGTAATGTCATCGCTGTGGTGAGGTGCAGTACTAACGTTCACCACTGGATGGAATCAAAAGCCTAGAGAATGAACATGAAAGTAAAAACAGGAGAGTAAGTTGTAAATTGGCCTCTGATGGATGTGTAACTACAGCTTCTATGGTATAGGCTACCCTTGCTATGTTCTTGTGTTATAAGTCATTACCTTTTATACTGTGGTATATTGTTCTCAGTGATTTAAACAGGACATTTCCAAATAGTGACAGGTTTTGTGTCAGAAAATCCCACAGCTCTAATATGATGCTCAGCTGGCTCTGTGTGAGTATATCCTATTTTTCAAGAGCGCTATCTTGTCAAACGAGTGTATCGTCCTCAACCCCAGCTTATCTGCAAAGTGAACATGTTAAAGTACTAATTACGGCTCTACACTGACCTTTTTTTACAAGGAGCACGTGTCTGCCTATGTTGAAAAATCTAGGCGCACAGAAGGAAATTTAGGAGCACAATGAAAAATATTTGAGATATGGTGCTCCTAAATAAATTCCAGGTCGCATATGCGAGTAAAATGGTCTCGTATAGCATTAGCTGTTCAATTCATTCTCAGTCCGTGATATCTGGCCTTTCTTTTGACATAACGATTCATTCACGTTGAAAGTGGTTGGAATGCTTATTTCTCTCCGAGGTCTTCCCAGGCTTTGTGACTGACGTGGGCATGTCAGAGCTTGTCTTTCTCTCTTTCTCTGCCCTGGGCCACACTTTGTGGAATTGGTCAGTTTTGATTGTCGCTTTAAAAGGAACTACCCCTCATATATTTTTTTACTCTGCTTTTTTCAAAATCATCAGCTAAGATGGTAATAGAATTCTACAGGTGCACATCATTTTTGACTGGTGTTTTGATACAGCTCAGTGGAAACAGACATCTGCTTCCTTTGCAGCTCTACCGTGTGCTCATTCCAGAAGAGATACAAGTCAAACAAATAAAAACATGGTCTGGGGAGGTGTGAATTTCACTGTTGTAACAGCATACTGCTGCCCCAGGACTGTAAAGTCAGTCTGTTAAAAATTACAAGACAACTGTCACTAGTACTGGGTTTGAGATGGACAAAATGGAAGGAATCTTCATGTGTATGAAGCAGAGTAATGAGAACAGTTTAACCCCTTAGAATGAAGTACACACACACACCAAATGTACTCAAACACAAAGGCCCACAGCCACACACTTAGACATGGCCTCTATTTCCTAACCTGTCTGTGGTCTTTATGGGTCAGTGCCAAGATGCTTGCAGTGCTGTCCGTCTCCTTTACAAGAGGTGTGGAGAGAAAGCCCTTTTTAAATATTTGGGTTGTTGTCTGTCCTCTGTTTTTATGTATTTGTGTCCTTTTTGTGGTTTGGCTTGACCAAAATGTCCTACATGTCCGTCAGTTGATCGATTTGGTCGACTTCGACTTTGTAGCATTGTTTTTCAGTACCATGGTGTAAGGGTTAGATTGTATTTGTGTAAATACGTACTTGGTATGATGTTGTAAGAACCTCTTGTTCAGGGTGATGTGTAAAAGGGGAAACTGCTATTCTCGTTTTCAAGAGTTCTCTGCTTGCGGAAGTACATATAACATACAGTAAATATATATATATATATATATATATATATATATATATACAGTTGAAGTCGGAAGTTTACATACACCTTAGCCAAATACATTTAAACTCAGTTTTTCATAATCCCGGACATTTAATCCAGTCTAGTAAAACATCTAGTAAAAATGAGTAAATCTAGTAAAAAACATCTAATAAATATTCCCTGTCTTAGGTCAGTTAGAATCACCACTTTATTTTAAGAATGTGAAATGTCAGAATAATAGTAGAGAGAATGATTTACTTAATCTTTTATTTCTTTCATCACATTCCCAGTGGGTCAGAAGTTTACATACACTCAATTAGTATTTGGTAGCATTGCCTTTAAATTGTTTAACTTGGGTCAAACGTTTCAGGTAGTCTTCCACAAGCTTCCACAAGCTTCCCAGAACTGGTGTAACTGAGTCAGGTTTGTAGGCCTTCTTGCTCGCACACACTTTTTCAGTTCTGCCCACACATTTTCTATAGGATTGAGGTCAGGGCTTTGTGATGGCCACTCCAATACCTTTGTTGTCCTTAAGCCATTTTGCCACAACTTTGGTAGTATGCTTGGGGTCGTTGTCCATTTGGAAGACCCATTTGCAACCAAGCCTTAACTTCCTGACTGATGTCTTGAGATGTTGCTTTAATATATCCACATAATTTTCCTTCCTCATGACGCCATCTATTTTGTGAAGTGCACCAGTCCAACCTGCAGCAAAGCACCCCCACAACATGATGCTGCCACCCCCGTACTTCACGGTTGGGATGGTGTTCTTCGGCTTACAAGCCTCCCCCTTTTTCCTCCAAACATAACGAAGGTCATTAAGGCCAAACAGTTTGTTTCATCAGACCAGAGGAAATTTCTCCAAAAAGTACGATCTTTGTCCCCATGTGCAGTTGTAAACCGCAGTCAGCCTTTTTTATGGCGGTTTTGGAGCAGTGGCTTCTTCCTTGCTGAGCAGTCTTTCAGTTTATGTCGGTATAGGACTCGTTTTACTGTGGATATAGATACTTTTTTACCTTCGCTGTTGTTCTGGGATTGATTTGCACTTTTCGCACCAAAGTACGTTCATCTCTAGGAGACAGAACTCATCTCCTTCCTGAGCGGTATGATGGCTGCGTGGTCCCATGGTGTTTATACTTGCATACTATTGTTTGTACAGATGAACGTGGTACCTTCAGGTGTTTGAAAATTACTCCCAAGGATGAACCAGACTTGTGGAGGTCTTTTTTCTGAGGTCTTGGTTGATTTCTTTTGATTTTCCCATGATGTCGAACAAAGAGGCACAAGAGTTTGAAGGTAGGCCTTGAAATAAATCTTATGTCAATTAGACTATCAGAAGCTTCTAAAGCCATTACATCTTTTTCTGGAATTTTCCAAGCTGTTTAAAGGCACAGTCAACTTAGTGTATGTAAACTTCTGACCTACTGGAATTGTGATGTAGTGAATTATAATTGAAATAGTCTGTCTGTAAACAATTGTTGGGAGAATTACTTGTGTCATGCACAAAGTAGATGTCCTAACCGACTTGCCAAAACTATAGTTTGTTAACATGAAATCTGTGGAGTGGTTGAAAAATGAGTTTTAATGACTTTAACCTAAGTGTATGTAAACTTCCGACTTCAACTGTATATATATAATATATGTGTGTAACCATATTTTACAAACTAAGAAAAAACCCTAACATTATCATTCATCCTAGCTAGCAGGCAGAGATCAATCTCCTTCTTAGCTTTGGCTCCAGCTGTGAGGGATGTCCTGACCTGAAGCACAGCCTTAATCTCTACCAACTGCTCCGGCGACCATGACACTTTCTTTTCTCAATTATCGAGTCTGGTCCCAGAGACTGACTAGCCCTCATCAAGGCTAATTACAGATCTCACTCTCCATTCCCACATTCCCTTGGACAGTAAATTAGCGTGTTGGCTTTGAGTGAGTCTGGGGGGCCTGGGAGAAACTGAACTAATGACGGGGATTAGCGTTAGCAACCTGACACTGAGTGGTGCGGTGGGGGGCTGAGCGTCAGAGACACACACATACACCGCTTTTATTTTAATGCATTTTTAGGACATTTTGGGGAGTAAAAATGTATTCCCATTCAAAATCCTATTTTCCTAAACCTACATATAACCCCAAACCCTTAAGCCAAAAATGGCATTTTAACAAATTCAGGACATGAAAAAAGTCCTGACTTTTCAAAATTTTCTTGTTTTCCTACCTTGTCAGAACATACTGTTGACTTGTCAGGACATTCTGTTGACTTGTCAGGACATTCTGTTGACTTGTCAGTACATTCTATAGACTTGTCAGTACATTCTGTAGAGTTGTCAGGACATTCTGTAGACTTGTCAGGAAATTCTGTTGACTTGTCAGGACATTCCGTTGACTTGTAATGACATTCTGTGACTACTCAGGACATTGTGGTTCTTATAAGGTATGACAACATGCACACAGAGACACAGTAGCCAGAGGTAGCAATGGTGGTTAACAGATAGCGGTTTACGAATCTGAAAAATGCTGATATGTCCTGTCCAGAACAGCAGTGGTGTTACCCAGCCTCCTACCCCCCTTGTAACCACCAGCCCCCTCAGCTCCTCCCATCACCTTGGGTAAGATAATAACGAGGCAGCCATACTTTCCCACAGCTCTTAACCAGCTGTGTAGTGTTGCTCTCCCAGCCAGGCCTGGTCAGTAATCAGGACCTCATTAGGCGACCAACCAGAGGCCTGGGTATGGCCTGGATCAGCTGGTTCAATAGAGGAGAAATCCCCCAACAATCAGTGGGCAGAAACAGTCTTGTAGGAACAGAAAGAGAAATACTGCAGGGCAGGAGACTGTTATTATAGTAATGCTTAGGGGTAATGACAAAGAACAGTGTTGCAGAGCAAGGTAAATATGCCTTCCTTAGCCGGGAATTGGGTATATGCATAAATGGGTGTGTTGAATGTGTGGTGGCAAGCTCTTCGAACATATCGTGTGTATCATTTGACGATTAGTTTACCTAGGCTGTAATTATTGTCCAATATATACATTGCACATATTTTTGCCCAAATATCACGTGATGAATAATCCGAATGTCTAATTAAGAATGGATTGACTTGATATCTTCCAGAACCTGACATGATTAGCTCTGTACTCCCTCTGCAGCAGACAGTGAGAAAATCTCGGACAGCCCTCCACCTGCCAGTCCTGTGGACAAACCTGATGATGGGGGCCCTGGAGATGTGGCCCCTGAGGCCACAGTGGGAGAGACAGACGACAAGAACACTGTCTCCAACAAGACCTCAGTGGAGCCAGTGGAGGCCAACGAGAACAACAACAGCAACACCATCACCACCTCCAGGATCCCTACAACAACTCCAAGAGGTTGGTATACTGTAGTTCAGTATCTGCTAGAACCTCTCCATCCTCCGTGTGTGTATGTGTGTCTTTCTGACAGATAAAAGAGAAGACGCATTTCCGTTTAACATTTCTATAGATCTTCTTTTAACGTCATGGTATCTGTGGCTATTGATGCCGTAGGTTGAATGTTCTTCCTCGCCGTTGAAATAAAGTGGGCTAAACCAACCACACCACTTCTTTCCCGCTCCTTTGCGTGATTTGAAAATACAACGAGACAGATTGGTTTAGCCACTTCCCCTTTCTCTGTAATTGACTCAGGGATTCAATGTTGAACAGTGTTCTATTATATCTCGAACTTTAATTAACACAGGATGGTGATAGCACCACAGCTCCCAGACTATGTCCATGTCCTTGGCAAAGGATTCTTCTATAATTGGGTGGTGAAGACTGAACCAACAACTCAACAGGACAGTTAGTTCAAGCTATCGTTGTCTAAAGAAAAAGTCAGTTAGGCTATAATGGCTGTGGCGTTCCTCATAGCAGTGGAAAATAGATTCATGCACACTGGGGACACTTGAGTGAGTTTTAAATGTCTTGTCAAAAGCATCACTATATGGTCAAGCCATTGCAAGTGACAGGCAATGGTTAGCAGTACATACAGCGCATTCGGAAAGTATTAAGACCCCTTTACTTTTTCCACATTTTGTTACGTTACAGACGTATGCTAAAATGTATAAAATATTATTTTTTCTCATCAATCTACACACAATACCCATAATGAAAAAGCAAAAACAGGTTTTTAGAAGCTCAGGTCCATCCTGTTTCCATTGATCATTCTTGAGATGTTTCTACAACTTGATTGGAGTCCACCTGTGGTAAATTAAACTGATTGGACATGATTTGGAAATGCACACACCTGTCTATATACAGTCCCACAGTTGACAATGTATGTCAGAGCAAAAACCAAGCCATGAGGTCGAAGGAATTGTCCGTAGAGCTCCGAGACAGGATTGTGTCGAAGGGTACTTAAAAATGTCTGCAGCATTGAAGGTCCCCAAGAACACAGTGGCCTACATAATTCTTAAATGGAAGAAGTTTGCAACCACCAAGACTCTTCCTAGAGCTGGCGGCCTGGCTAAACTGAGTAATTGGGGGGAGAAGGGCCTTGGTCAGGGAGGTGACCAAGAACCCGATGGTCACTCTGACAGTTCAGAGTTCCTCTGTGGAGATGGGAGAACTTTCAAAAAGGACAACCATCTCTGCAGCACTCCACCAATCAGGCCTTTATGGTAGAGTGGCCAGACAGAAGCCACTTTTCAGTAAAAGGCACATGACAGACTGCTTGGAGTTTGCCAAAAGGCACCTAAAGGACTCTGACCATGAGAAGCAAGATTGTCTGGTCTGATGAAACCAAGATTGAACTCTTTGGCCTGAATACCAAGCATCACGTCTGGAGGAAACATGGCACCTACGGTGAAGCATGGTGGTGACAGCATGATGCTGTGGGGATGTTTTTCAGCGGCAGGGACTCGGGGGAAAGCTGAATGGAGCAAAGTACAGAGAGATACTTGATGAAAACCTGCTCAGGACCTCAGACTGGGGCGAAGGTTCACGTTCCAACAGGACAACGACCCTAAGCACACAGCCAAGACAATGCAAGAGTGGCTTCGAGACAAGTCTCTGAATGTCCTCGAGTGGCCCAGCCAGAGGCTGGACTTGAACCCGATCTAATATCTCTGGAGAGACCTGAAAATAGTTGTGCATCGACACTCCTCATCCAACTTGACAGAGATTGAGAGGATCTGCAGAGAAGAATGGGAGAAACTTCCAAAATAGAGGTGACTGTAATCGCTGCCAAAGGTGCTTCAACAATGTACTGAATAAAGGATCTGAATACTTATGTAAATGTGATATTTCTGTTTTTTATTTGTAATACATTTGCAAAACAATTGTGTGTTGATTGAAGAGGGGAAAACAACTATTGAATCCATGTTAGAATAAGGCTGTAACGTAACAAAATGTGGAAAAAGTCAAGGTGTCTGAATACTTTCCGAATGGCCTGTATCTGTGTGTTTGACCCTTCCCCTTTACTAAGAGAGTCCTAGATCTCAAACCAGGAGAGAGAACTCCAGTTGGCCTTTCAGTCTTTCAGAGGTCCAAAACTGTGGCTATACGGTATACTCCTAAGGATGGCTATAGGATGCCTATTCCATTGTTTAGTTCCACTACTATTGGATGGTTTTACAGTATATGATTCATGTTCTACCCATCACATCACATCACTTCACATCACATCACATCACATCACATCACTTCACATCACATCACATCACTTCACATCACATCACTTCACATCACATCACATCACATCACTTCACATCACTTCACATCACATCACTTCACATCACATCACTTCACATCACATCACATCACTTCACATCACATCACATCACTTCACATCACTTCACATCACTTCACATCACATCACTTCACATCACATCACTTCACATCACATCACTTCACATCACATCACTTCACATCACATCACTTCACATCACATCACATCACTTCACATCACATCACTTCAGTATTGAATGTTGTACTTTGGCAGGGATCCTGACTTTAGGTCTGCTGCCATTACTCAAATATTTTCTGGAATGTATGAGTGCAGGTTCTAAGTATCTTATATCAGCATGCATCCTTTTGGAACCATTAGCTGTTGAAATGTAGCCATAGGTCTAGGGTTAAAACTATACTATGTTTGTTTCCTCTCTCTCTCTCTCTCTCTCTCTCTCTCTCTCTCTCTCTCTCTCTCTCTCTCTC